>OU015492.1:128812943-129127943 GCA_907164885.2 Dolomedes plantarius | reverse complement strand
ATTTATGAAAAAATCGTAACTGATATTTTTATAGACAAAATAATGTAAAAGAAAATATTAAAAATAAATCTAATAGAACATACGAAAGAATATAGTACAGTTAATATAGAACAGTTTGAGGATCATTTCTTTTACTGTATATTTTAGATAATGTCCAATCGTCTGCCGTATTTATCAAGAAAAAAAAATTGTGTGTGTGTGTGGGGGGGGGGGGCAATTTATTTCGTTGTTATGTACTTGAGGCAAAATTAGTTTAAAGTATCACAAAAAGAAAAGAACCATGTGATCAGCATTAACATTTTAAAAATATGTAAATATTTGACTTAAATGCATTTAAAATATGTAGTGATAAGAAAAATGAAAACTTGGTGGCTTTAGAAAAGTTAAGTATTAACGGTAGGTGAAAAACATCTTTTAAATGGATTTTTATCAAAATGAGTCATTTCCAGAATTGCAAGTCTTTGAAATGTTCCTTGCGACATAATTTTTGACAAAATTAAAAAATATATATAATAAAGACTCTTCTAATACATCAAAATAAAGTTATGTATCCATTTTAGGTTTCAACTTCATTCAGATTATCAACTTAAGTGTATAAAAGTACAAAAATTTCCCGAAAATTCAGAATACAAGCATAAAAATATTTCCTAAAAATTAACTATTCAATGAAAGTACAAAGTAATACAGAGCTTTGTTCAAAATGCACTTATAAGCAATATAAATACAAAATTTAAGAGGGGGTTAAAAATTGGAAAGCAAGGAGCATTTAAAAAAACAATTTTTAATTTCAACTTTTATATTATAAATTTTTTTATAAAATTTTATAAATATTTTTAAAAGATGTTTAATATAGTTATACTTTAATGAATATACATGCAAAAATTTCATATCTCTGAGGAAAAAATTTCAAAAATTGCTTTGTAATGCCCTCCATCCACTTAATGTCTAAAGATTTCACAAAGTGAAACAGTTTACTTTCCTGCATTTTAATTTAAATAAATGTTTAAAAATAAATACCTTCACATCTACGTTGATCTGACGGGGGGATGATATGAGCATTATAAACGAAAAAGTTTGGAATTAAAAAAATAATCTGAGAGAACGTTAAGATGGCTTGCAAATAAAGGAAATACTACAAATTTTTTTTCAGAAGCAAAGCTAAATTCTCCTTAAGCGTTACTATATTACTTGAACTCTTTATATTTGTATATGTAACAGTTCATTTTAAACCCCTGAATAGCTCATTTTACATCCTATTCAAGATCGTTTTGGGATTATCCGAGTTAACTGCGCATGCCCGAGCGTTGCGAGCACGAATTATTAGGAATTCTGCATTAAAGGGAAATAAACCTGATTAATACTTCGTTTAATCCATGTTCTATAACATTTGTTCTTTTAGAGCGAAGCTCATTGAAACATACTCAAAAATACCAACTAAGTTCGCAGTAAAAGTGGCCAAATTTGAATGCATTGAGCGTTATTATGTAATAGCACCATGTACATGAGGACGTGTCATGGTCCTTCGCCATTTAACAAATAAATTTACTCTTATCAAATGGATTAGTAATAAAGAATGAAAGTGACATTTCAAACTTTTTTATTAATCTTTTGAACATTTGATTTCTCTATAATATTGAAGAAACATTTTAAAGGTACTGTCAGTTTACTTGTCGTAAATTATCGGAAAAGTTCTCATCTCGATCTAGATTTACGCTTACACTATCTACGCATACAATTAGCATTTGGACACCCATACAAATGACGATATCTGCAGTCCTGATATGCGTCACGCACTCCGCCGTTAAGTATCGTGTAGGAAACAATATTGGCATTAGTCGCATACAAGGTGCCACGAAGGGCAGAGTTATCTGATTGTGAGAAATGTGTAATCGTCGGGTATCACAGAGATGGCCGATCCTTAAGGGGCATATCTAGTGAGCTGAATTACCCAAAATCGACAGTGGCCTATGTTATTTAGATTTGGAAGGTGAGCGGTGATTGTCGCAATAAGCCCCGAGTTCGCAAACCCAAGAAACTGGGAGATCGAGACCAACGGTTGTTGTCCAGAGAAATTCGGAAGAAACGCACACAGCCGATGGCGCACATACTCCAAAAGTTTCACAGGCATCCAGGAGTGTTGTTTCGATGAATAACATCCGTAAGGAAGCACATCTGCTTGGTTTTCATGTTCGTGCTGCCACCCATAAACATTTGATCACAAAGTCCAACCGCGCTGCTCGGTTAATGTGGTGCAAAGCACGTCAAAAGTGGACGGTAGATCAGTGTAAACGGTTTCTGTGCAGCGACGAATCAAGGTTAACCTTCTATTGATCAGATGTCAGGGTATGGGTATGGCGTCTGCTTGAGAACGCCTCCTGCCAGAATGCATTATGCCCACAGTAAAGTTCGGAGGAGATGGAATTATGGTCTGGGGTGTTTCTCTTGATATGGACTAGGACCCTTGGTCCCAATTCATGGTAAGCTAAACGGCAACGTCTACTGCATTATTTTGGATGACAGTGTGCTTCCTACGTTGTGACAGTTTTACGGGTTAGACCCATGATACTTCCAGAACGACAACGCCAGCTGATATGTTGCGATAACCACCATGGATTGGTATGGTGACAATGGGTTTAAACGAATGGACTGGCCTGCCCAGAGCCCATTCGAGAACCTCTGGGAGAGTTGGATCGCCGAATTAAGGGGTGGAACAACCGTCCAAAATAGGTGAAGGAACTTACATGTCTTCTCCAAGCCGAATGGATAGCAATGGATCTCAAGCCGAAAATACCACTATCCATTATACAAGGACTTCTAGAAAGCATTCCTTGGACGGTTTAGGATATAATTGCCTCTCGTGGAGGCTCTACCAACTATTGAATAGGAATATTTCTTTTCTTTTCTATCACAGGTATCCAAATACTTATTGGTAGATAGTATATTTAACTCTGCAAAGATCAGATCAAATAGGCTGGAATCTCTGAAGTTTCATGCTGATTCCGAAAACCTAATTTGACCATTTGAGCTCAAATTCTTATACCAAAAGCACTTAAATCCTAATCCAGAACAAAATCCATTGAAAAATGAAAATCATTGTTCTGATAAAACGCTCATGAAACCCGATGATCTGAAAGTCTTTTAGTCAGATAACAATGGATACAGAAAATGAAATGCGATTCCTTGTTGCATTTCCTTCAAGTAAAGATTCTTCTAGTAAATTAATACAGCCATTATAATCCTTTTAGACTACAAAATTGAATTAAAAATAATTCTACTAAATTTTTATATCTAAATTATTACATCCTTTCACAAAAGAGGAAAAAAGAGCAAATTCTTCTCGAGTCTCGTTTAAAAATATTTCTTATAACAGTCGAGAAATTCTTTCAAAGTTTCTATAGTTCCGCGCTAACCATAAATAAAACTTCCTAACATTCTGTTTAAAATGTTTGTTTCGCTTTGTGATTCCGGCAGAGAATTTCCCCAACGTAGCCGTTCTCTTTTCGAACGCAGTGAATTGTTTCGACTGCATTTTAAATCTTTCTTCTAGTTTTAAACTCTGAAAGACAATCTGTTCTTTACAGGTATGTTTTCGAAAACTGCGGAGGCCCTGAATTAATGATATTCGATCAGAATACATGCTACTAAATCTTGTTTTGTATCGGAGTAAGGAGCCGCCTGTCTTGAGAAATTCCAGCTCTAACATTTCATCGATTTGGTATGTTGGATTCGGGATTTTTAAGGAAGAATAGAACTCGATAGCATGATTTATCATGATTGCTGCGAAAGGCACGATAAATCTTTGCAACGCTAAAAATTTTAATTTAGTTACATGCTTTGAGATACGCATAGCTGGATGAGTAATGCACTTTTCGCTAAGTGTGGTGGCTGGTATTTCTCCGTGTTCTATTCTTGACTTATAACAAGTACATAGTTGAGCCTCGAATTCCGTGAGTTTCAGCTTTCGCAAAATTTATAATTTGGGAGTTTCACATCAATAATTTACCAGAAAATGTTATGAAATTTTGTCGCCTATAGCGATGGAAAATTCAAATAAAAAAGCACTTTTAAGTAGCTAATTTAATGAAATCGAATTATTCCCTTGAAAAGCAGCATATATATTTTTGTGAAATCCTTGATAATAATAAAAATGGACTAGTATGCAAAAGTTGCCTAAAATATATAAATTTATGATGAACATCTGAAAAATATTGCAATTAGATTACAACAGTGTAAAAATAGCGGTTTACAGAAATTAAAAGAATACGGGCCTGTTCACGTAGAAACCGCCATCGTCAGCCTTACTCGTATAAACATTTTAAACCAATCACAGGCCTTAACAGTTTTGTCACCAATCGTTTGGAGGTTTGTAACTAGTTGAATATATTTCAATACGAGTGACGCTGATGGATTCCATGTGAACAGGCCCTAAGCATAGGTTCCGTTTTCACCCCTATCCCTAAATTCCTGAAAGTTTCGACGCTATCGAAGTCTCGCACACATTCACTAGCGCTGTGAAAATAACTGGTGGCATGAATTTAAGTATCAGGATTTTTTTGGCAACTTTTACTCTAAAGCTCACTGTGAATGTAAACAAACGTGCACATAATAGTGAAAATCAGTTTGAATAGTTGTTTTACAAATAACGGTCATTTGGTCACTAGACCATTAAACGAGCAAGGGCAGCGGGCTAGTGACCTGAAAGTCGCTGGTTCGATGCTTATCGCTGACAAACCCACTGCCGTGTACAGTAATGGCGGCTGGTGCACGTAAAATCTGTTGTGACTGCAATGTCCTCCAAGTTCTCAAAATTACCTCTGGAGGTCAAGTATTCTGGTCTCGCCACTTGATTCAAAATTATGGGACTGGTTCTTTGGCCCAATTCGGACTCCGACTCTTGGGGTGCCAGTGAAAATAGGAGACGCATCTTCATCTCCCATAGCCTTCGGAACTTAATCCGATGTTGCTATCTGTCAAGTGGCACAAGCAACAACATCCAAACCACGGGCTCTTCAATACTTCAAAACACTGGGATTTAAAATTTGAAAATGCAGGGCACACGTTCAGACTGTCCGTCCCGAGGAGACGCAGTCGGGAGAATCAGCCAGACCTATCCGGAAAAGATGTGCTCAGTGACCTATCGGAAAAGATGTGCTGAGTGAATGTTACATAGAATAATCTAGGGCTTTCTCTTGAGCATTCATTAGACTACGATTTAAGGGGATGGTGGACATTACAAAGGGATTTTGAATTTTTTTACCTCAGAGATATGAAATTTTGCATATATATTCATGAAGTATAAATAAAACTAACACCTTAGAAAATTGTCTAAATAATTTTTTGAACATTTTATATTAAAAAAAATTTAAATTAATTTTTTTAAGGGGGTCATGCACACAGAATTGTTCGAATTTTCGAAATTGCTTTTATTGCATTAATTTTTTGTTTTTTTACGCTTAAAATGACGTTTCAATCATGTTTCTGTCTTAATTAGAACAGGATAATTTTCTTTTTGCAACATTCTAATAGTAGCCAATCGTTGTTTAAACCTGTAAGTGCGTTTTTCCTTCATGATGGGTTTTTCCCCATTTCTCGTCTCTAAATTGTTATAAGTCAAGAACCATTAAAGATAAATGGTTTGAAACTTGGAACGTGTCTTTTTCGACTAGTTTACTTTAATTTGATTCAGAAATTAAAAAAAAATTTATTTTGAATCTATCATTTTTTAAAAATAACTTTTATAATTATTTTTGTAATTTTGAACCTAAATATTTTTAATTTCTTTAAAAATAATATTTAAAAAAATGCTGAATCAAAATTAAAACTTTCTGTTTAATTTTAATAATTCTATTTTTCTGTTTAAATTAAATATTTATGTTAGTTAAATGAAAAAAAATTTGAAATTCGACAAATAATATTTCGAGTTATAAGGATTTTAAATTACTCCACTTTTATTAAAAATTTTAATTTTAAAATTTTTAAAAAAAATTTGAGAAATTTATGATGTGATTTGTTTACAAATTATATCGGTGACTATTACAAAAAAATTCAAAATTTTAACTCAATAAATAAAAAAATATTTTAATGTGTCCCAGATCCCCTTAAATGCTCCTTGCGATCTAATTTTTAACTTCCCCCCGCCCTTAATTTTTCATTTATATCCATACTAATATATAAGAGAGAGAGCGGAATTTGTATGTGGAGGGTAATCTCTGGAACCACTGCGCCTATTTAAACATTCTCTTCACTATTTGAAAGGTACATTATTCCAGATGGACATAGGCTATATACACTGCTGGCACCCAAATTGCAACACCAAGAAAGACAAGAGATATCACAACAAAAATTATTTTGTAGATAACATGTTGACCAAGTATCAAATGATTAAATTTATAGACTTCTGTGAAGTGTGGTTCCTGCCAAAATCAGTAGCCAGAGTAGCCGACATTGTTGGAGATCAACCGCTGCCACACGCCTCGGCATTGATTCAAAGAGACTTTGGATGAGTTCTTGGGGGACAGCAGACAAGCAGCTTCCACACGTTGCCAAAGTTGATCTGCTGTGGCAGCTGGGGAATGGAATCTGGGTCAATCGTAGAGCAACCATGACCACATGTTTTCTATCGGCGAAAGATCCGGAGGCGAGGCGGCCAGGGAAGCAATTCAATCTGGCAATTGACGAAGAACCGTTGGACATGAGTGCCACGTGTGGTCGCGCATTATCCTGTTGAATATGGCTGTGGGCAAGCCCTGAAAGGTAAGGAAGGGACAACTGGCTCCAACAACCTCGGAGATGTAGCGCTGGCTGTTTAAAGTACCGGCAATGCGTACTAGAGGTGTGCGAGAGTGATATCCAATACCGCCCCATACCATAATACCCGGTGCAGGACCAGTGTGGTGGTCAATAACTCAGCTGTTCAGCATCCTCTCTTCACGGTGTCTGCAGACTCGAATGCGACCATTGTGGTGTTGTAGACAGAAGCGTGACTCGTCAGTAAAGACAATTTCATTCCATTCTGCCGTCCACAGCCTTCTGTCATCGCACCATTGGCGGCGGAGACGTCTGTGGTTCTGCGTCAAGGGTAGACAAAGCAATGGACGTCTTGCGGACAGACCACTCTGCTGTAAACGGCGTCGAATGGTACGCGCAGACACTGGATGATGCGTTACAGACTCTATGTGCTGTGCTATAGTTCGTGATGTGACTGAGCGATCCGTCACTGCCATGCGCACAATTTGCCCGTCATCACGTGAAGTGGTGCGCTGAGGTGGATGCGATCGAACATGCCGGTCCGTCGTACCCTCCTGCATCCAACGATCACATATCCGCATTACAGTTGTTTGGTTTCGTCCAACACGACTACCGATTTCCCTGAAAGATAATCCACAATCTCGGTAGGCCACTATCCTTCCTCTGTCGAACTCGGATACTTGATCAAAAGATGATCGCTGTTTTTCGACGAGGCATAATTGATCGTTTTTTTTTTTGAAAAAACCACAAGAAAACACAATTGCGAACTTGAAATCGTCGAAATCTCCAAGCCTTAAATAGCGCTTTGAAGTGGCGCCACAGGCGCGCGTGATGTGCGTCTGTGCTGAAATTCTAATCATTTGCATATCTCACCTCCGCTAATGCATGTTGTAAATTTCATGTTATTTGCATGTTTCCTTCAGGGTGTTGCATTTATAGTGGCCAGTAGTGTATAATGTATATCTGATCAGTAGAAAGAAAGTTGAGCTAATGCTTCACCTTTACAACTTTTCCTTTGTCAACCGTAGTCAAGTAACCATAGCAACACATCAAACTACATTTTCATTTATTATCAGTAAAACATTTAATATTTTAAAGATTCAAGTGGAGGAGGTATTGATAAATACAAAAAGGATTTTGAAATTAACAACGTGTAAGGGTTTATTGAAGAAAATTAAATTTGGAACTACGCTTTTTATGGGACATTTAAGGTAAAATAATTTACAATTTATTGGCTATCAACTGAAAATTTATTGGTATAATATTACAGAACTTTATTTAACTTATAATCTTTATGTTTTTGAATTTATGTACAATTTTATGCACAATTTGCGTAAATTATTGATCTTTAGATAATTGTTCAACCCGGACAAAGTCGGGACTGGCATCTAGTTGCTTATAAATACATTTTGAACAGAGTTATGTATTCCTTTGGGCTTTCGTTGAATTGTTGATTTTAGGAAATATTTTTATGCTTGTACTCTGAATTTTCGTAAATTTTTGTAATTTTCTATATTTAAGTTAAAGTTTGATTATCTGAATGATGCCGAAATCTAAAATGGATATATAACTTTATTTTGATGTATTACAGGAGTCTTTATCATGAATTTTATAAAATTTCGTCAAAAATTATGACGCAAGGAGCATTTCAAAGACTTGCAAATCTGGAGAATATTCATTTTGAGAAAAAGTCATTTAAAAGATGTTTTTTCACATACCTTTAATATTTACTTTTCTAAAACCAAGTTTTCCTTTTACTTTTCACTCCACATTTTTAATGCATTTTATTCCTTAATTTATACATTTTATAAATTTTTTAAAAATTTCTAATTTTTGTTCAATTGTTGGTAATTTGAAAGTTCACTATCCCCTTAAGCATTTTTGCAGGTCATTTTTATAAAAACTTGGAAGAATGGTATGTCAAGAGTCTCTTTGTTTTCTCCAAAACCTCTGCACCCTTCTTTGCTGTTCGGCCATCTATCTCATTTCTAGGTAAGCCACAATGTACAGGGATCCACTAAAAGGAGATCACGCGTATTAAGATTGAACAAATAATTGAGGAATAAAACCGAAAAAAAATATAGTAACGATTTCACATCTCACTTTTTGTCTACAGAATAGTTTCGAAAATAGTTTATCAAATAATTTAGGTTAGTCGATCCCAAAACCTAAATAAAAGACAAACATTCACTGCTCTTAGACGATGTGCTTGAATTTTGATTCCTACACTAAAAGTCTCATTAAACGTCTAATATTATTTTTACTTCGCATAATTATTCCAGGTTTTTACATAACTTTTGTATTAATACAAATTTGAATTCAGTCTTTCTTTTCATTTTCATTGAAATTAAAATAGTTACACAATTCTTTATTTCATTTCTATCAATTACATAAAATATTTAATTTTTAACTGTTTTCAAAACTGTTGGTTTTAATTAGTACACCTATTTGTGAACCGAATAGTCTAAGCTTAAATCTGTCATTGCTTGAATTTAATAGCATACATTCTGATTTTTTTATACTTATTTTTATATTTATGCAGTTTGAGATGTTCAATTTTCAAAAGTTTCTAAACTTCCCATATTTATTTATCGTCTTTGGAGATCTGCAGCAGTTGGCTGAATAATTCCGTTCGAAGTTTATTTTCGAAAGTTTTATTTGCGAGGAGTGCCCCGAAAACGTTTTTTATCTTTCGATCAGTCAATGTTTTATTTATTTATTCATTTATTTAAAGGAGAAAGGCAAAACGGCTTCAAAACTGTTTTTAGTTTCTGCTCAGTACAATAATATACTTATAATATTTACTAAGAAACAGAGCGATTTTGTTTCATTTACTCATGTAGGGGCAAATTATGACAATATGAGTCATGCAGATTTTATGTATTAGAACGCAAGTATATACATACACTAGCTGAAAACCCGAACTTCGGTACGGAGTACATTGAAATTAAATGCAACGGTCAATGTATGCAATTATGCCAATATATATATATATATATATATATATATATATATATATATATATATATATATATATATAATAAATACGACGATCAATGCATACAATTCATGTAAAATATATATATATATATATATATATATATATATATATATATATATATATATATATATATATATATATATATTTATGAAACAACTGTAAGGGATATTTTTATAGACAAAATAATGTAGAAGAAAATATTCAAATTAAATGTAACAGGACATACTAAAGAATATAGTACAGTTTGAGGAACATAATATCTTTTATTGTATTTTAATATTTTTTTGGATAATGTCCAATCGTCTGCCGCATTAGAGAGAAAAAAAAATTATTTTTTTCTCTATTTAGTTGTTATGCTCGTGACGCTAAATTTATTCAAAGTAACAGAAAAAGAAAGTATAAGAAAAAGAAAAGTATTTAATAAATTAAATTCTAAAAATTAATCTTTAAAAATTCACCAAAAATCAGAAAATGGAGGTAAAGATTCGAAAAAGATTTCATTTTAAAGGAATTTTTATGATCTTTCCCGTGATATAAATTTTATAACCCCCAATTTATTATTTTAAATGCAAACTTAAAAAAATTACTAAAACAGCTTGAAAATTTAATTTAAAAAATTCTAAGGAGAATTTTTCAAAAATCTTTCTTAGTGCACCCCTACACCATAAGAAAATCGCCATGCAAAATTTCAGCCCTTTAGGTCCAGCGGTTTGGTCTGTGCGTTGTATGTTAGTGAGTCAGTCAGTTACGGAGCTGTTATATATGTATATATATATATATATATATATATAAAAATGGCTGCGCAGTGGCCCGGTAGGCAAAAGCGTCGAGCCAAAGAACCGAGGGTTGCGGGTTCGATGCCGGTCGCACACAAAATACACCGCTGCATACACTAATGGTGGCCGGTGCTCGTAAATCTGCCGTGGCTGCAATCTCCTCCAAATTTTCAACTTTACCTCTGGAGGTGCGGGGTCAAATGTTCCGGTCTCGTCACTTGACTCGATTCTAAATTACGGAACCGGCTTGTAAGGGGTAGTGCTGGTCGCCTATACGGTGCCCCCTTAAATGAATGGCCGCCAGTTTCACCCTTTACAATGAAAAAATAGCGTCATAGCCAATCTTCCGGGCATTTGTAATAAATAAATAAATAAATATACATATATAATAAACATAACTATGATGCGTTTAGTACTAATCGTAGCCTTATGATTTTACAAATTGGGCATTTGTCAGTGGAGAATTAATTTAAATTATCTCTGTCTTACTACAGATTACCTTTCAGTTTAATAGTTTTAGTAGAAACCAAGTGCAAAAATTGGCCCCTAATTCATTCCACAGTTTGTTTTCTTCACTAAACACTAATGATTGGTTTGGTTTTGAGTGTTACGGTCCACTTTTGCTACACGAAGGCTAATTTGACCGGGACCTACAGCTTAAAGCCGATTCTGAACGGCTACAAGCATCCATGACAAGACAGACACTCGAACCCACCGACTCTGGTACTGATTATCACGCCCCAGCTATTCGGTCTTAGTCCGGTTAAAAAAAAATTAATGAAAGTGTCAAAAAATTTAAATATGCCCAGAATGTAAAGGTCCAGTAGTTCTTATTGGTGGTGATATATACATAAGTAGGGATACGTAATTTTCGTATATACGAAATAGATGCTAATAAATCCAAAATTTGCCGATATGAGCGAATAAATGCGAAAATTATTTTTTTAACTACTTTAGGGTGAAAACTCGTTGATAAACGGTTTTTTTAAACGAAATTATATATATATATATAAAGCTCACTCCTTTCAACAAGTCATATCTCAAAAAACGGGATTTTTGAGGAGAGGGATTTTAAAGTTTAAAAGTAGAACCAAATTTAAAATCAATATTAATTCTTCTCTCTAGCGGCTAAATATTGAATGGTAAGATATGACGATCTTGCAGGAATATACTACTCTTTCAGGGCATTCTGAAAACAGGTATAACTAAAAATCGCCAATTTTTGAGATATGAACGTTGTTTAAAGGAGTGAGCGATATATATATATATATATATATATATATATAGATATATATATATATATATATATATATATATATATATATATATATATGTATGTATGTATGTATGTATGTATATATAAATATATATGTATGTATGTATGTATGTATGTATATATAAATATATATGTATGTATGTATGTATGTATATATAAATATATATGTATGTATGTATGTATGTATGTATATATAAATATATATGTATGTATGTATGTATGTATGTATATATAAATATATATGTATGTATGTATGTATGTATGTATATATATATACATATAGATATATGTATATAATATATGTATATATATATACATATATATATATATATTACTATATATATATATATATATATATATTGTATATATATATGTTATATATATACTATATATACATATATATATATATATATAATATGTATATATATATATGTATATATATATAGTATATATATATATGTATAATATATATATAATATATATATATATATATATATATATATATATATATATATATATATATATATATATATACAGATGCGAATAAATGCAAAATTTTATTTATTGTATTTATTTTTTTGAGAAATTTCGATATTTTTTAATGCGAAATTGACATACCCCAATGCATAAGTTCAATATAAGAATCATATATCCGCATCTATGTTGCATCTTGTCACGTCTATTCGTATGTTCCGCGTCAGTATGGCTTATTGTGATCTTTTCCGAATTAAGTTCTCAGTGTAATCACTTTTGTCTCAGCTAATAATAACACCAAAGCTTCAGACCAATTTGAACAGGCAACCGAATTGTAATCGCTAGATAACCCTAGAAATAATACATCCTCTGTAGTTTAAATTTTTCCTTCCGTATTTTTCTGATTGTGGCCGAATGGCTATGGGGCTGATCTTTGCTATCAGATTCTCGAAGTCTAAGTCCCGCCTTAGACTTCGATTTTGCTAGACGTTCTAGATTGGCTCTCAGCTGAAGGTTCTGGTCTGTTTAAACCGTCTCGTGGTAAGAAAAGATAAATTAAAAATCTCCGGAGCCAACATAAACTACCCAAATCTTTATAATTACTTGAATCAACAGAAGTTCCATCGTGTGATCTACAGTTACGATATGTATGCATATTTGAATACTTGTTTTAATTCTTCTTAAAAGTTATAAAAAGTAAATGATGATAAATGTCTTGCCTTGAGACGTAAGATTCTTCAGAAAATCGATCATTGGATAACTCGACTAAAAGAGAAAAAGTGAAAAAAATTCTATTCTACTTTCGAACAGATTTGCTGAATATTTTTAAGTGATATTCATTTTTCAGATAATTTTCTTACCTTATACGTAAATATAATTTCAATTTAAATGTGCTTGTAAGTATGTCTGTGACTGAGTTACGTCACAGGCTAGAAAAAAAATACATATTCGTTAACAAAATTATTTAGACTTTTGCTGTTTTTTTCGTCGATTTTAAAAAAAAGGAGTTAAACTGTATCCAGTCTAAAGATTTCATCTGATTTTACATTTTTAATGTGTTCATAAAAGAAAACTCCGAGCGTATACAAAACGTATGTTGAAATTTATTACTATCTCCTCTTACTTAAGGGTATTTCACATCATTGCGCCAAACTTCTAACCTGAAATAAATGCGCTTTAGTTTACACCACTTTTCCCTGTAAAACTTAGGATAAAACTCAATTTAACTTTTCTTTGAGTCTCACAATCTTTCCATTAGATGAATGTCCAAGAGAGCCCTGGAGTCATTAATTCGCTTCTTTTTACATCACATGCAGAAATCGAACGGAACAGAATTCGCGGACTTTACTTTAATTTTGATATCGCTGTCAGTCATACTGTTGTTTGCAAAGAAGACTTTGATTGAAAAATGGGCGTACATTAAAATTTATTACGAATTTCATTAAACTGGATCATAAGAACATTGTTCACAGTGGAATGAGAGTTTGATAGGAAGAAGGGAAATGTAATAAACTGTGGTTCATTTGAAAAAAAATTAAGATGTCACTGAGTTTTGTTTCAAACGTGGTTCGTTAGAATTATCTAACCCTGGATGGATCAATTCACTCGGATCATGGAATTGATTTTTTAAAACTGCTTTATTTATTTCCAGTAACGGTGAAATTGCTTTTAGCACGACTATGCTATAACATTGACTCTAAAATTCTCTTCTAGAGACCAGAAAATTTACGCGTTCATATAAATAAGTATTCTAAACACAAATAAATAAGTATAAATAAGTATTAGAGGTACGCTTTTTTAGAATGATAACATTTTTTATTAAAGGTATTTGGTATATTTTGGAAGCGGAACATCTAAAAAATGCCGATAAATCGTAAAATTGACATTAATAGGTGCAGAAAACCGAAATATTTGTCAATCAAAATCGTCGATTTCGTGAAATTCGGAAAACTGCTTTGGGGGAAAAGCTTCGTTTTCAGTGAAAAACATTTTTAACTTTTTTAAAATGTGCATATCCTTAAAGATGAAGAGTTGCAGAATACATGGAAATAAAAAATTTGTCGATTGGTGGGCTGAAAAGTTGAATTTTGCATGCATGAAAATAGTGGAAATTTGCGAAACGGAAAGGAGCTGGCCCACCCGGAATGCCACCTGTTTCTGCTCTCCGCTTCTTTTGAGTTCAGTGGTTTCAATTTAATAATTAAAAAAGTTAAAGTTTTGAAAGTTGAGGATAGCATCAGTGCACGCATCTCGTCCGTCCGCGTATATCGGTACCAGTCGCGATATCCTGCTATGCTCGGTTCGCGAGATTAGCCCGTCTCCGTGTCTGCTCACTAAGTAACATTTGTTTACCTTCAGCTGTTAATAGTAAGATTACTAGCGAAAGAAATATACTCTCTTTAAGATTTGGCTCCCAGTTAAACTCAGTCTTATCTTTTTCCATTGTCATCACAGAAATATTTTTCCTTGTTACAACATTAGTGAATTTATGGTATATATATTCAGTATTATACAAGCTATACGTGGAGTTTTTTTAGACCTCCTACCGATTTTTAAGAATGTAAAACTTGCCCTCTAATTTTGAAATCTAAAAAAAAAGAATAATTTTATAAATACCTCAACTATATTCCTAATATCTGTTCTTTTCTTCTCCTCTGTGTACACTGTTCACAAATTTTACAGATGGGTCTTTTTTAAATATCCCATTAAAGCAGGTGAAGACGAGTTAATAAACGTAGAAAATGATTGGAAGAATCTGTACTATAAGAATATATTTAAGGGATTTCATCACTCAGAATTCTGAAGAAAGAATTTTATATTTTTGGTTTAAAACTTATAACAGAGTTTTTAGAATCAAATCACACTAATTATATGTTTTGGGAGTGTTGCAATGTTTGATAAACTTTCGCATATTTTACTTTATATACCTAGCTTGATGTACGTGTTTGATTATCTGGTCTGTTTATCTCTCAATGTAGTTTATGATTTTCCCTCTTTGACAATATAATCGCATTTCTAAAATCTCTTGCACGATATCTCTATGAATTTTTGTACAGTGTTATTATCAATGGTAAACTTTATAAATTATATTTTTGAGGTTATTATCTCTTTATGTGATCTTCATCTACGCTTCTTTCTTACATAAATCTTTATGATAAATTGGAATTTACAAAATAAAATCAGTGAATGCATCAACAGCGTGATGGTAAACAATAAAGCTACTACCTACGGGACACTAATAATTTAGGATACTAGTGGCTTGGAAGTAATTTTCGATTTTAGTTTTCCTACGGAGAATTCAGTTCTATTACCTGGTGATCGCATGAAAATTCTTAAATGAAAAATATAGTTTGCTATGCAATATAAGTAGGAAAATTTTTTCAGATAGTCTCTTCTAACGAAACTACCGCGGGTTATTAACGTAGGATTACTTATCATTGCTTACCTCTTTGTATGTATATATGTGTGTATGTGTTATGTATATATATATATATATATATATATATATATATACATATATGTATGTCAAAATTTTGACGCATTTTGGTACTTTTCTGTTTAACTGTTTACTGTTTGTCCAAACGATACGGACTGGGCTTGGCGCGCTACCAAAATTATAACTCGCGTGGTACTTATGGACGGTTTTAGCGTCTGATATTTTGCTTTCCAGAGGACCGTAATCCTAAGTTAAAAATTGGAACTTTTTCAGTGCCAGCTGGAAGTATATTTTGTAGTTTCTTTTAGGGTCTGCGTGGAATTAAGGAATTAATTAATTCCCAACATTTTTGTGAGGAATTATTAATCATAACTCTGTACCATTCAAAACAAATTGAACTGTAGCAATACTTCTACCTAATTCGTAAGTATAACATTATTATTAAACAAATGCCAGGGCATTGACCATCGGGATATCAGACAACGAGCTCTCCAATATTTTAACAATACAGTCCAAATTTTTTAGTGCAGAATACTCGTATAGATGAGCAGTAGTCATGTGTTGTCCTGTGGCTTCAGTCTAACAATGTACGTTAAAATAGAGTGTTCTGAGACAATTGGGCGACTACATTTTCCTTGACTGTTAATTTAACTTTCCTGGTTTTGTTTTGTTTTGCGTTCAGAATGCATAACTATCAGTTGTAACATATTTAAAAATGTTTCAAACTTATGCACAATGGAAGAATTACGACAGTAGAACATGACTTTCTAGATGCAATTTTAAAAAATCTTATGTTTTAGCACAATATCGATTCTTTACTTGAGTATTTCCTTTAACAAAATGATATAATAATTCAGTTCTAGAATTTATGGAAGAAAAATCTCTTGGGTGATCACCTGCGTTTTTTAATGTATGTATCGTTGTATTCTTGTTTGATATCGAATTTATTCTTTTTCAAATCAATTTTTTCCAGAGGCTTAATATTTATAGGCAGTGTGTAAACACATAGATGGATTGTTTTTAACCCATTAATGGTTTTAGCCCGACAAAAAAGTTTATATTGAATCGATTTTGGTTCGATACTCAAATATTTCTGCCCGGCTAAACCTTTTTAGCTCTTCTACTTGAAAATACTTCGTAGCATATTTATTCAGCTCACATTGTTCATTTTAAACAATATACTTAAGGATTTTTTTTAAACCCAAACCAATTTCTAATACAAAAAACCCTCCTTGAAATTTCCAGCGTTAACCGTCAAATTTAAGGTATTACCTTGGTAAAAAAATGTAATTAAAAGGAGTCAATTTTTTAAAGTAATTTTCCTATGCGGATTTTTGGTTTTAATTAAATCTTTGCGTTCGTTTGTTTTTGTTGACGTTTGAGAATAGCAAGAGAATAAATAAAATAACGTAGTGACGGAGTATTTTTCTTTTGGTGCTATAAATTTCTTGTTTTTTTTCAAAATTGTGGTGTGAGTTGCTTGGAAGAAGATAATTAGTTTTTTCACTACAAAACTTAATAGATTTAGACATCGGCAACCTTATACTCAAATCATCCTAACTTTGTAGCTATTGAATTATCGCATGTTTCAGTTGGGCAGTTAGTTAGTGTTCGTGGCAAAAGAGAGCAGCATTTTATAAGATAAGTTAGATACCTAACGGTTGCAGTGAACATCTGATAAGTTTCTCGTGGGTTGCCAGCTATATTCCTAAAATACTACTCATTTCCCCTAAAAAAACGTTTATGTAAGCTTTTCTCTTGTATATCCATAATGATTCATAAGGAAAACAAAACGACATTTTTAACAATAGCCTGAATAACTTCAATATAAAAATTCTGAATAACTTCATAAAATAAATTCTGAATAATTTCAATATAAAAAAAATTTCTCTTCGAGGTATCTAAAAAATTATATTGTCATCGTATTTGTATTTTCAACAGACATAGCAAATAAAACCCAAAACAAGCATTACATAAAAGTTATGATGTGACTTAAAACACTTTTATGTAAAAATGAAAAACATTAAAACATTAATCTTATAATTCCGCGGAACCTGATTAAAAAAGAAACAACTGTAGTGTTATATTTTAAATAAGATATTTCCTATGGTTCATGTAGATATATATGATTGTGGCCGTTTAGATCCCTGACGTTATTGAAGATTTAACTTAACTGGCATATAAAAGGGAACTCTATTTTTTTTTAATTCTTATTATTCAGCTTTGTAAACAAGAAGTTTGAATATTTAACTTTAGGTATGTTTTTGTATTTTTTATTTTTTTTTACAGCCCATGCATCTAGCTGAATAAATTGTTTTAAAATCTATGTGACTTTTACTTGATGCATTATCTTTTGAAACCTTTTTTTTTATATCATCATATCGGAGTTTTGAATCATACTGCTTTCTTTAAATTATTGAAATTTATGAAAAACAGTACTTTGTTGAAAATATTGAAAGTAATTGTTTTAACAAACTTTAATATTACTAATTGTTGTTGAGTTGCAACTTATGCCAATTGCTGGAACATGTCAGACCAGGTCCTAATTGCTGGCAGAGGAATTCAGCTCTGATTTACAATGGCCCCAAAAGGGTCGGAGTCCGACTTCAACTAGGCGCCACCTCAATTTTGACCAAGCAACCCCAGAGGTGACGTCAGAGGGGGCTCGTACCTTTCCCCACCAACTGATGTCATAGAAAGGCTTTCTGGTCTATGGATTTAACGTGCCCATATCCGGCCTACACATGAAACATTACAAAGGGGGGGGGAGGGGCCCATATATGTGTATGAAAGATAAATATAAACTACAGTATTAACAGATATGTTTCCTAGGTAACTCAAGAATTTCTTTTTTACGGGGGGGGAAGGGGGTCTTCTGTTCCAACCTAATGAGGCACCTTCAAAATAATTAGTAATTATTTTGAGGATGCTTTATTTAGAGGGGGATCCTTACAATTAAATCTCAAAATCCCAACGAGTGTGCTGTATACATATTGTTACGATCCGACTATATACATATTATTATGCATGGCAGCTAAGACGGGACCGTCCAGCAATGGAGTCAAAAATATCTAATCGCCCTTCTAATTCACAGAGAAAGTAATGATATATGTTAATTCGTGAAATGCCCTTACTAAAGCTACTATTCTTCGATTGCTGCCAATGCAAGCAAGTCCTCACTTGATATTAAAAAAGTCAATCAAGGCATTTTTTTTTCTTTCTTTCCTGCAGACCTCATTGTTCCCTTGAAATCTTGCGACCCCCGTCTCTCTTGTTAAAATGATCCCCCTCTCCGAACGAGATGGACTCGGAAGCCCGACCAAACCTGTCGAGTCGGACGAGCAACTGCATTCCATCAATTTTGCCGGAGTGCCTTGTTACTGCACTAAAACCGATCTCTCTCTCTCTCTCTCCTCTCTCTCTCTCTCTCTCTGATGTTCCCTTGTTGTGCGTTTTGTTACTTCGCACGAGTGGTGTGTAATTCGAACTCGTTTCCCCCTCCGATAACCATTACGTATGGGCCGAGCGTAATTATAAACCAGGAGCTAACTATGCCCGTTGCGGGACGGCGTGTTCCATAAATGCGGCGCCGTCCAGATGCCTGACCTTTCACTATCGTGCCGAGGAAGGAATTCCTTTTCCGTAAAAGTTATTTCGCAGTGCGCCGGAGAATGACATTTCATACCTTCCTTGTTTTTGCTTGACACATATTTTTGTCACGTTTCTTCGGAAATATTTTGTGTAAATGTACCTATCTCGATGAGCAGGTGTAAGATGGGTGAGACTTCCCCCTGAACGCGTGGGTAAGTCTGGGGACTGAAAATATTTTCTGTCGTTCAACTGAACCTGTTCAACCAATTAAAGGAGATATACATCAAAAAAATAGTTTTGAGAATCAGCACCTGTTCAGCTAATTAAAAGAAGATATACATCAAAAAATACTTTTGAGAATCTGCACCTATTCAGCCAATTAAAAGGAGATAAACATCAAAAAATAGTTTTGAGAATCTGCACCTATTCAGCCAATTAAAAGGAGATAAACATCAAAAAATAATTTTGAGAATCAGCACTTATTCAACCAGTCAAAAAAAGATATACATCAAAAAATAGTTTATAGAATTTGCACCTGTTCAGCCGAATAAAGGGGATATACATAAAAAATAGTTTTGAGAATCAGCACCTATTTAACCAGTTTAAAAGGCGATAAACATAAAAAAATATTTTTGAGAATCCTGCACGTATTTAAGCAGTTAAAAAGAGATATACATCAAAAAATGGTTTTCAGAATCAGCACCTGTTTAGCCAATTAAAAGGAGATAAACATCAAAAAATAGTTTTGAGAATCTGCACCTATTCAGCCAAATAAACAGAGATATACATCAATAAATAGTTTTGAGAATGAGCATCTATTCAGCCAATTAAAAGGATATAAACATAAAAAAATAGTTTTGAGAATCAGCACCTATTCAACCAGTCAAAAAAAAAGATATACATCAAAAAATAGTTTTTAGAATTTGCACCTGTTCAGCCGAATAAAAGGGGATATACATAAAAAATAGTTGAGAATCAGCACCTATTTAACCAGTTAAAAGGCGATAAACATAAAAAAAATATTTTTGAGAATCTGCACGTATTTAAGCAGTTAAAAAGAGATATACATCAAAAAATGGTTTTCAGAATCAGCACCTGTTTAGCCAATTAAAAGGAGATAAACATCAAAAAATAGTTTTGAGAATATGCACCTATTCAGCCAAATAAAAGAGATATACATCAATAAATAGTTTTGAGAATGAGCATCTATTCAGCCAATTAAAAGGATATAAACATAAAAAAATAGTTTTGAGAATCAGCACCTATTCAACCAGTCAAAAAAAAGATAGACATCAAAAAATAGTTTTTAGAATTTGCACCTGTTCAGCCGAATAAAAGGGGATATACATAAAAAAATAGTTGAGAATCAGCACCTATTTAACCAGTTAAAAGGCGATAAACATAAAAAAATATTTTTGAGAATCTGCACGTATTTAAGCAGTTAAAGGAGATATACATCAAAAAATGGTTTTCAGAATCAGCACCTGTTTAGCCAATTTAAGGGAGATAAACATCAAAAATTAGTTTTGAGAATCTGCACCTATTCAGCAAAATAAAAGGGGATATACATAAAAAAATAGTTTTGAGAATCAGCACCTATTCAACCAGATAAAAAAAAATGATATACATCAAAAAATAGTTTTTAGAATTTGCACCTGTTCAGCCGAATAAAAGGGGATATACATAAAAAAATAGTTTTGAGAATCAGCACCTATTCAACCAGATAAAAAAAAATGATATACATCAAAAAATAGTTTTTAGAATTTGCACCTGTTCAGCCGAATAAAAGGGGATATACATAAAAAATAGTTTTGAGAATCAGCACCTATTCAACCAGATAAAAAAAATGATATACATCAAAAAATAGTTTTTAGAATTTGCACCTGTTCAGCCGAATAAAAGGGGATATACATAAAAAAATAGTTTTGAGAATCAGCACCTATTCAACCAGATAAAAAAATGATATACATCAAAAAATAGTTTTTAGAATTTGCACCTGTTCAGCCGAATAAAAGGGGATATACATATAAAAATAGTTTTGAGAATCAGCACCTATTCAACCAGATAAAAAAAAATGATATACATCAAAAAATAGTTTTTAGAATTTGCACCTGTTCAGCCGAATAAAAGGGGATATACATAAAAAAATAGTTTTGAGAATCAGCACCTATTCAACCAGATGAAAAAAATGATATACATAAAAAAATAGTTTTGACAATCAGCACCTATTTAAGCAGTTAAAATAAGATATACATCAAAAATGGTTTTCAGAATCTGAACCTATTCAACCAATTAAAAGAAGATATACAAAAAAATATACATACCAGAATATTTAAGTTTTTGCTGTTTACTCATGCACTGCCAACAAAATTATGGCTTAAAGTCCTACAGTTTCAATGAGGGCTTACAGTAGATTAGTATCGAATTTAAACTGTAAGACCCTCAACGATACAAAATGAGGATCCTCCTATGGAACCTTTTTATCATGCCAAATGCATCTTTATCATACATTCGGTAAAGGGCATTTCAAAATGATTCTCGAGATTTAAATTTGTTTAGTATCTTTCTCCTGTAATAGACAATAAAAAAATCATATCTAGAACATAAGAAGTACATTGCTTTTTTTTCATTCCAATCATTAGAAGCGCTCAATGCATACTATTGTCAGGCAGAGGTTTAATAACTCCACCCACATCTATTAAGCGTCAATATGACTTCAGCAATTTCTATTCTGTTCAGAAGATCCACAGTAACAGAGACACTACAATTTTTTTCAGAGTTTTTTTTTATCATAGAATACATATTTTTGAATACTTTTCTTTTTCACATATTCTTTTGAAAAACAATTTTAGTAATTATATTTTTATAAAACACAGTAAATAATTGACATTTATCACTATAAAATTTAAAATCATTTTGTAAAAGTATAGATAGAAAAGAACTTCAATGAAAGATTTTCTTTCAAATGAGAAAAAAAATCATGTTTGCGTGTAATCAGAGAAGCACCAATAGATAAATTCCCTGCAGCTCAACACATACAGTAAACGCAAGTCCGCAAGATCAAATGATGTGCCGCGTTAATGTAAAGCGACACTATATATGCTAATTTTTCCTTTGAAGTCACAAAATGCTGATTAAGATACATTACATCAATACATTAATGCAATACGGATATATATAATAATAGGCAACGGGTGGTCGGATTTTGGCTAAACGACCTGGACGCCGGATTACGGTTCCAGAGTCGGTGGGTTTGATTCTCGCTATTGACATGTATCACTGGGAGGCAATCAACCTTCATCTATAGGTGCCGGTCTAATTATCCTCGTGTTTCTAAAGACGTCCAGTCAACTCAACCAATCAACTGACCAATCTCGGCAGCGTGTGTTTGTTTAACCCTCGTGTGGTAAAACGATGATTTCGGAGCTCCAAACTAACCAGCCAACCAACCTTGGTAAACAAGCTTTATGTCTCATTACCTTAGGGATAAAGTCAACTTCCATCTCAGATTTTTTGCGTTCTAATGTTATATGATAACAGTAAAATAATTAAATATCCTCATAGCACGTTACAGCATGAATTTACAGATAGTTTGTTGGCTGAAAGACTGAGTAGAATGCTAAATTTCAATGGTTAATGTTTCTTATGAATTTTAAAAATATATAAGATAACAGTTCCGTAACTGACTGACTGACATACAACGTACAGACCAAACCGCTGGACCCAAAGGGCTGAAATTTTGTATGGCGATTCATCTTATAGTGTAGAGGTGCACTAAGAAATATTATTGTAAAATTCTTAGATTTTTTTAAATTAAATATTTAAGCTGTTTTTGTAAGTTTTTTTAAATTTGCATTTAAAATAATAATTTGAGGGTTATAAATTTATATCACGAAAAAGATCATAAAAATTCCTTTAAAATGAAATCTTTTTCAAATCTTTACCTCCATTTTCTGATTTCTGGTGAATTTTTAAAGATTCGTTTTTAGAATTTAATTTATTAAATGCTGATCACGTGATTTCTTTTTCTGGTACTTTAAATATATTTATCTTCACATGCATAACAACAAAATAGACAAAAAAAAATTTTTTCTTTCTAATGCGCAGACGATTGTACATTATCCAAAAAATATTAAATACAGTAAAAGATATGTTCCTAAAACTGTTCTATATTAAATGTACTACATTCTTTACTATGCCCTATTAGATTTAATTTGAATATTTTCTTCTACATTATTTTGTTTATAAAAATATCCATTACGATTTTTTTATAAGTATATTTTTTTACATCAATTATATACATTGATCGTCGCATTTATTATATTTATATATATATATATATATATATATATATATATATATTTATTTATTAATTTATTTATTTTTTGGCATTAATTGCATACATTGACCGTTGTATTTAATTTCACTCCGTAGTTAAGTGCGGGTTTTCAGCTAGTATACGTATAATAACGCCACATAAGTTTAATTATATTCCATTGATTCTCAACTTTTAATACTGTATTTCTCGTTATATAACTATTTCCGCGTTTCTCCTGTTTGGCGCCTAGCTGTCGCGGTCATATTTTCACAATATTGCACCAAAGATGGTCATGTGGATAAAGATGGTAAATTTCCTTGTGAGTGTCGAATTACGTAACTCTGAGAGATTTTATCATGGATTGAGCGGTTGCCATTATCCATTCTCTCTGTTCTTTGTAAATATTTAAATAGCTTCTAGTCTTTAATATTTTTATAATATGTTTAAATATTAAATAACCATTAGTTAGTACCCGTCAAAACTTGAAGGCTGGATAGTAAATAAATGCACTAATACACAAATTATACTCAACAAATCATTGCCAAATGTTAAAAACATTAAGAATAGAAGAATGCACTTTAAAAAATTACTATTGAACTCTATAAAAAGAAATAGGGTTACTCAACGGGGCGAAATATAGAATTTCCGTCAGACTGAAATATGTATCTAACAAACATAATTAAAATAAAAATGGCAGAGAGAGAGCTAGAGAGATTCCCGTAATAAACAAATTAACTTGCTATGCGGCCTAATGCTTAGTAAGTATCAAAAGAGAAGAAACAAAAGAGAAGGAACAAAAAGAGAATCAACTGTTTTGCAATATCACCGTTGTACATTTTCCACTCATTTTCCCCTCTGAGAGGGAACATCTAGCTGGATACATTTTATAATAACACTTACTCTTTTTACATGTTTTTATTAACTCACTTTCTTGTTTGTTTGTGTGTTTGTCCAGTACAAATCTTGCAATCGATTTTTAACTAACTTCCCGACGAGCTAGACATTTAAAACTTTTAGATTAGCTTAGAACACGATGACATTGCATTCTTTGATACTTTTAACCATCTTTAAGCAGCATTGAATTCATTTTCCATGTTTTTATTAACTCGCTTTCTTGTTTGTTTGTGTGTTTGTGTAGTAAAAATCTTGCAATCGATTTTTAACTAACTTCCGGACTTGCAATCGATTTTTAACTAACTTCCGGACTAGCTAGACATTTGAAACTTTTAGAATAGCTCAGGACACGATGAAAATGCATTATTTTGATACTTTTAGATATCTTTAAGCATGATTTAATTCTTTTTCAGTTAATTTTGTTTTGTAGAATGGTGCATCCATCTATCGGCCGGGGCGGGAATGAAAAGTTAAACGCAAGTTAACTTCAAATTAACTTCATTTTCTTTCAAGTTGATGGGATAATTCATCATAAAATTTTAAAAAGTATTTATTATACATAGAATTGTCAAGTTTATATGATCCAACAGAAAATTTTAAAAACATGGTATATAAAAAGTTTTTTTTATCTTGTAATTATTAATTTTAATTAAATCTGGCAATTACTGTCTAATATCATCTCTAATACGATGTTTGTAAGATCATTTGGGCCTATGTGAACAGGTTATTCCCAATTGATAAGGTTAAAGACAATTTTCGAAGGGTTTTTTTATGATAAAGGCAAATGTCTAGTTTTTTAAGTATTCCCACGCTATGTCAAGTTACATAAAAACATAACCCTCCATGTCATTTAAACAGTATTGACGTCAGATGTTATACGACGCAACAAGCCGAAATATATTATCGGTAATTTTCTCTCTGCCACCTACGTCAAGCGCCGATTGGTCGCCAGAGACTGGAATAAAGCAGAGTTCCGTCAATTTTCAAGATCCAATTTAAGTTAATCTTCGTCGGGGAAGACGAATCTGAGAATCGACCGCAGGCGTTAAGTTCTTATAAAATTCAGTCCAATAACAATTGAGAGCTAGACACGGATTGTCTCCTGAACTTTTCCGAAAAGACATGAGTGATTATACTTAAGAGTGATTCATTCTTAAGTTTGTTATTTTGGGGGTTATAACTTGCTTTTGTTCAAAGCTGGCGCCAGAGGAATTCACGAGATTCGTTTAAAAATGGCAGTGACTAATCCGCCTAACAGAAAACAGTTGAGATTTTTTTTTTGCTGTTTGAGCTAAAGTGAATAAATGGCTGCGCTAATGACTGCTGACTGAAATCACGATTTTTGTCCCGTCTTAAGGCTGCTGTGTACTAACCCTATTGGATTCTCTCATTTCAACATTAACCTATGTGGAAAATTTATCCAAGGATTGCCGACTTGGATTTAAAGATTTTTTTTAAAAATTGTACTCCATGGTAGAAAAAAAATTTTTACACTTTCGGGTATTTTTCGTTTTTTTAAATGCAAATAATTTAAAATTTAAATTTTTTGGGGTAAATATATAGTAAAGCTTGTTTTAAAAGCTCTTAAATTCCTTTGGTGGACGAAATTTATAAAATGAATGCTGTTGCAAGACGCAGAAAATTTCAGGCTCTCTGAAAATACCATTTTTATTTGATTATAAGCATTTATGTAGCTGCAAATAGTAGACAAATTTTCTCCATATGTTAACACTGAGTTGAGCGAATCGTATAGGGTTAATACACAGCAGAGTTAAACGCTGATGTGCGAGTATTGTGGCACCATTGTTAATGAAGGGAAAAAGTATCGAGACATTATTTTTATATATTCACTTAAGTAGTGTAAGATCTGTTGATGTTCATGCGGTATGAGAAATATTCTTTATTTTAATTGAATTTGAATTTTTAATATTTTTTTATTTCTGTTTGAGGGAATGTGAGTAAAATCCAGTTTCTGCTCGGCAAGTTGGTGACGACAGGGTGACTTTCAGAATAGTCCAACAAGTAAAGGTACCCATACACATAGAGGAAATCCCCGAGGTTTGGACTGCGCAGTCTAAACCTAGAGGATTTCCCCGTCGTTTGTGGGGAAGCCTTGAGATGGGTGGCCGACTATACAGTCCCCGAAATCCTGATTGGAAAACATTTCACGTGTGTGCGCGAGGAGAAGCTTTTTTTCTTCAGTTGATGAAATCCTCGGGGAAATCCTGCAGACTTTTTCCTTGAGGATTTCTTGCAGGTGTTCTTATACCACCTTCAAATATTGTTTTAGACCGTGTTCACTGTTTGCGTAAGCGTCACCAATAGTTTCGCTTCACTGAAGAAATTTCATCGAAGTAAAGTAGTGTTCTCTGGGCATCAAAGATTACTGGTACTCGACGATGATCATTCATGATTTAAGGGAACAAGGGACCTTTAATCTCGTTCTTCTTTAATTTTCAATATTTTACTCTATATACCTCATGAGTATGATTAATATCCTTTTCTACTACATTGACGATTCTTAGAATTCCCAAATAAGTATTTTGTTGAGGAATAAGACCTGTTTAACAAAAAATTCTTCAAAAATGCTAGAATTTTTAAAAAGGCTCCATGGTTATACATTTTCTTCTGATATCTTCCAAATTTCTCAGAATTGTTAATTGAAGTGTTCGTCACAAAACTGTGCATAATTCTTTGAAATCACGAGTATGTTTCAAATTTATAGACCATAAAATAAAGAAAAAAAATTAAAAAATAACAGGTAGAATAAAAAAATTATTTAAGACTTTAGATTCCTACAAAAAAATATATTAAATGCACATTTATATTTATATACATATGGTAAACTTATAAAACAAAATTTAAGAATTTTAATTAATATAGAATGCGCATAGATCAGTTTGAAAAAGTTAGCATTGTTGAATTTTTTTTTCAAAAACAGACATTATTCTGCCAAAAATTCGTTACTTTGAATTCTAAATGTTTTCGGTGTAGTAAAATAGAAAATTAATTATGCTCATTTTGTATGTAGAGTTAAAAATTGAAAATTAAAAAAATTCGAATTTGAAGGTCCCTCGTCCCCTTAACGTTCACTAGATAACTAGATTTAGCCAATAATTACAAGATAAAAGGAATTTTTTATATACCACGTTTTTAAATTTTCGGTTGAATTATATAAACTAATTGCTCAAACCTTCACTTAATTATTCTTTTTCACTTTCTTTTATTTAATTTTAATCACTTTTTAGTCGTTTACACTATCCACAGACTTTATAAACTTTAATTTTTATAATTTTTATTTAATTTTTCGCTCAATGTTTTTGTAAACAAACTAAATTCATATGTATTCTGTTTTCAAAATCGTCAAACGCTGTTACGCAAAGTGCAAGCATTGAATTGTATCAAAGCGCCACCTTGTGGATTTTTTCGGCTAAAAGTATTAAAAGAATGCATTGTCACCGTGTTCTGAGCTATTCTAAAAGTTTCAAATGGCTAGCTAGTCGGGAAGTTAGTTAAAAATCGATTGCAATATTTGTACTGGACAAACACACACACACACACAAACAAACAAGAGAGCGAGTTAATAAAAACATGGTGAAAGGTTAAATATAAGGACATAATGTGTATTTGTTTTATCCAAAAAGTTTGGTGGCATTTTTAATCAATGTTTCCTTTTCGAAATATGTTTTCCTTTTTTCCAAATTATAAGACAGCAAGCATAAAATTTATACTACTTATATATTTTTAAGATTTCATACTCCCTTCTTTTTTTTGTAAAAGAAACATAAGCTTTAACATTCCTACGTTATAAAACTTTCTCTAATCAGTGGCAGAAAACGTTATCCGATTTGGTTTCCAGTTTCTTTCTGAAGCTGATGGACTGGCGGACTGATACACATTTGATATTTAAATATTTATAGATGTGGTGCGAGAATTCCCTATTCCTGTTATGAATAAACCAAAACCCAAGACTCTACTCGGACGAGAATTTTCTTACGGAAAGTATAAAAAAAAATGACAACAAAAGTTCGAACTAATGCGTATTTTGAATACATATTAACATATATTTATGCCCCGCAACCCAGAAGGTAAGAAGTTAGAACTTGATGTAGATCAGTATTAAACAGTGTAAGGATCAAAGTATTAGTATGTGTTTTTTTAATCAAAATGTACATTTTTCTGTTTTTTATTACCATGTTTTTATTCACTTACTTTCTTACTTGTTTGTGTGTTTGTCTAGTACAAATCGGGCAATCGATTTTTAATTAACTTTCCGACTAGCTAGACATTTGAAACTTTTAGAATAGCTCCGAACACGATGACAATGCATTTTTTAATACTTTTAGCCATCTTTAAGCAGAATTAAATTAATTTTCAGTTAATTTTATTTTGTAGACTGGTGCAGCCATCTGTCGGCCGGGACGCCACGAAAAGTTAAACGCAAGTTAACTTCCAATTGACTTCATTTTCTTTCAAGTTGATGGGATAATTCATCAAAAAAATTTTAAAGTATTTATTTATACATAGAATTGTCAAGTTTATGATTCAACAGAAAATTTAAAAACATGGTCTATAAAAAGTTATTTTTATCTTGTAATTATTATTTTCTGAGTTAACAAAATGTTTCTTGAGCTTAACTTTTGAGGCCATACTCCAGAACCGAGTATAAAACTTGGATCCTCTCACCTGGAGTTTTTCCAAATAAGCTATACCGACAGTGTAAGGGCATCTTGTGTTAAGGCTGCTGTGTACTAAACCTATTGGATTCTCTCACCTCAATGTTAACTTATGGAGAAAATGGGACTACTATTGACAACTACATAAATGCTGATATTCTACTAAAAATGGTATTTACAGATATCCTGAACTTTTCTGCACATTGAAACAGGATTCATTTTATAAATTACGTCCGATAAGATAGCTTATAAAACACATTATACCAGATTTTTTTACCGAATTATTTATATTTTGAAATATTTTCATTTTTTTTAAATATGAAAAATGCCCCAAAGGGTAAAATTTCTTTCTCTGTTACGGAGTACAATTTTAAAAAATCTTAAAATCCAAGTTTCCAATCCTTAGTCACATTTTATCTGTAGGTTAAGATTGAGGTGAGCAAATTCAATAGGGTTAGTACACAGCAGCTTTAAGGACTTTTCATAATAAATTCTGTCGATGCAAATGCTTTACATGGTTTCATTAAGATACCTTCGAGTTACATGCTGTAATAGTTGACCTACGAAAAAAACTAACAAACAAAAATAAAGCTTTCAGATTAGCCCTAGAGTTATATACTAGTTCAACTAAAAACTTATAAGTGAAGTTTTAGATCAATGCTTCAAAAAGCACTTGTTATTTAACGCTTTTCAAACTTGCAATAGAAATTAAGTGATTGATAAATTCATTTATTTTAACAGGCAACTGTTCTTTAAAAAAAAAAGTACATGCCCGTAATCCTCTTTCTTTTCGACTTCGACGTTCTTGAATTCTTTATAAGTCTATTATTCCGAGACACGTCTTTATGTGATGCGAATTTCGTTCATGCAATAATTTTTTTTTTCCGGATAATACCTTCAAATAATCGGTTTGATAAATGGCGCATTCGTTTCGAATCGCAGACGTAAGCAACATTCTCCTGCGTGTCATGAGTCAAGAAGGTTGTACTCATTGTTCTACGGTAATTGAGAAATGCGGAAAAAAGTGGGACAAAGGGTTAATATTGAAATTATCCTCACCAGGAATGCGTTGCAGAATCCTTGAAAACGTGACACAGCCATGAGACTTAAAATATGAAAGAGATGGGCTAATTTTAGAATGCACAAGGGTCTAAAATTGTTCGTGACTGGAGAAAAAACGGAATTTCAATATTCCGTGATGGACTATTTTAAATTGAGAGTTATTAGGAATTTTTTACTCGCGGAACAAAGCCTGTCAATCATCTAACTATGTAAGGAAAATCAGAAACTGGCTAGAAATTGGTGAGATGTAAGAAAATAATTGGAGTTTACATTCAAAGACTAAACATGCCTAAATATATGTACTTATTTACGTATACAGTGGAATATTGATCTATCGTATTTCAAGGGACCAACTGATCTGAACGATAAATGCGGGGACATAACAAAGCAATATCATCGTTGGGACTGGGGGAAATAAACGACACTTACGGGAAAACGATGATTTGGAGAACGATAGATCAAGATTCCACTGTATATATATATATGTATATATATATATATATATAACTATATATATATATATAACTATATATATATATAAATATATATATATATATATATATATATATAAATATATATATATATATATAAATATATATATATATATATATATATAAATATATATATATATATATATATATATATATATATATATATATATATAAATATATATATATATATATATATATATATATATATATATATATATATATAATATATATATATATATATATATATATATAATATATATATATATATATATAATATATATAATATATATATATATATATATATATATATATATAAATATATATATATAATATATATATATATATATATATATATATATAAATATATATATATATATATATATATATATATATATATATATATATATATATATATATATATATATATATAGGGTGGGTAACCTAAATATCGCCCCTGTATCTAATATCGCCTACTCGTGTTTCTAAAGTATGATTCGCGCTATGTATGAGAAAATGCAGTCACTTCTTGGTTCTGGGTTTGTACTAACAGCGGCGCTAGCGACAACGCTCTTATCACTGACAACGGAAACTATATGGCTTCTGAACAGTCAGTGACTATAAATAATGATTTGGGTAAACACGAATTATATAAAAACATACGAATTTCTTTTCTTAATTTTTTGCTCGTGAGGCAGACTCGTGTCCCAAATATTAATGACTTAAAATAATATATACTAAATTTAAGTGTAAACTCCAGTTTGTTCCCTTTCCTAAATTACAGAAGCAGCACATAGTTCATGAAGTCATATTTATCACTAAAAGTTTTATTTTCTCTTCCAGACGTAAGAGTTAGAACTACTCAAAGCTTTATTCTCATTTTCCGTCCTTTTTCTTCACTTCTTAAAACAAATATTTCGTCACTTGCCCTTTTTACCTTTTCGAGTCCTTTTGTCGCTCTTTTTTTTTTATTCTGGTGCCACTCTTTCGTAAACATTCGTAAAGTCATCCATCTTGAATAACGTCGGTCAATATAGTTAGGAAGTTTCCCGATCTATCTGTCAGGGTGACATATTAAAAACATTTGATATGTGCTTAAAAGAATATTTGTTTAGCAAAGTGATCATTCACTTGTCAACTACTCTTATCAGCTATGATCGTACTTAACAAACGTTAGCGTCGATGAAAAAGTAGAATTTTATATTTGCAGTTGAAGACCAATATAATAAACCTTGCCAATAAATTTACTTTGAACTGAACTGATCTCGATTTGGTACTTAATATTTTCTTGATAACTATTTTTTAGAAATTAAATTTTGTGTATTTGTTAAAAAATGTGAAGCTTTTACCCAAGTAACGTAAGGCCGTTGGGAAATAGTTGGGTAACCGTTTTTATCATGTTTGGCCAACATATGGTTTTGGCGTTATGTTGAAACAACAGTTGGCACTGTAGCTCATCCAACAGCTGGCTGTGAGTTGGCCCAACCACTGGGAGAGCAGTTCAACTCTCATTTGTAGTTGGGACAGTAATATTTTATGGTGCATATACATTGGTACAGAGTTCTCTGCCTGCAGATCCCAGACTCCTGTCATCACATTAGTCACGGTAACATTAGACATGGTATTTAGAACCACCCCCATTCCAATGAACACGTGTCTTCCAGATATTCCCCCATTTAGAACCCCCCATTCAAGCCCCCAAGATCCCTCATGTTTCTTGATCTAGTGTCCCCCGCCCCCACTGTCACCATTTGACCCCCGGGACCTCGGGTTCTCCTTTGATGCTATGTATCGGACCGCCAGAGGAGGAGATCCACGCATATACAGAGTACAGAGAGAACATAAATCACTGGCAGATGCAGAGAACTCTGTACCAATCTGTATGCGCTATTATAATTGTTGGCCCAGGAGCTCTTATATGCAGGGGGGCAACAACATTTTGTAATTGTTAGCCCAGTATAAACAATTTGCTGTTGGTTGCATTGTCCCAAGTTTGTCTCTGGAAGTTCTGCTAACGGTAACGAAGGACGGCCCAAAGTTGCAACGAAAATTTTCTAATTTGCTTTGAGGCCAACGACATGCGTAACTTTTTTATAAATTATGTAATTTCTATAATTTTAGATTCCAAATAAATACTATATAATGGCTTCATTTAAAGTTCTTATTTTGTATTGCAATTTGTGTTGAAAAAAAAAACCTTCAACCATTCTATAAATTCAACCACACGTTTAATATCCCAAACTTGTAAATTCGTTTCAAACATAATTCAAAATCAGCAAGAAGACAAAAAAAACATTTTAAATGAAAGCAAAAACTTATGAAGAATCTTGTAATGGACAGAATACTTTAAAACGAAACCATAAAATACCAGTGCAAGCTCGAAAAGCGTTTCGCAAAATAGAACGTCGTTAATGCGTGCTGTTTTTGCTCATACAGTGTTATAAGCATAATTACTTTCTGTTTGGCTAAGAAAACAATGGAATTTTTAAATGTTTAGCTTTTTTATGTGCTCTCGCACGTTCTTGTTCAAGCTATAACGCACGAAAATATTCACCTCGGTCCGTTTCGTGATTCAAGGTAAAGAAAGAAAAAAATTCCAGAAAATCCATACTGATAAACATTTCAACAAAACTTATAACAACGCTATTACAAAATAGAGAATAAACTAATTTGAAATGGTTTCCAAGTTTGGAGTAAAATCTCATATCCTATGAATGCAGATTACACCTTTTTTTAATGTCTAACACTTTCTACGATGTTGAAACTAAATCTCGACACATTGTTAAGGTTATATGAAGACACCACTTTAAAATTAAAATAGGTTTGAATATTAATACTTAAGAAAACGTTAGTTAAAAGTAATTGCTTGGTGACTAATTATGCTTAACCGAGTGTGCATAAGGTTTTCAAAAAATTTTAGGTAGTCTCTTGTAACGAAACTACCGCGGGGTATTAACGTAGAATTACTTATCGTTGCTTAACTCTTTTGTATGTATGTATTTATATATATATATATATATATATATATATATATATATATATATATGTGTGTGTGTGTGTGTTGTGTGTGTGTGTGTGTGTGTGTGTGTGTGTGTGTGTCAAAATTTTGACGCATTTTGGTACTTTTCTGCTTAACTTTTTACTGCTTGCCCAAGCGATAAAGGCTGGGGTTGGCGTACTGCCAAAATTATAACTCGCGATGACGGTCAGTTTTAGCGTCTGAAATTTTGCTTTCCAGAGGACCGTTATGGGTGAACGTAATGCTACATTAAAATGGAGGAATTTTCAAAATTAAAAGCTATGTTTAGCTATATGAGACATAATTGCCACATTTTTTTAGTGAAATATATACTCCTTTTCGAGTAAATTTCTTGTTCTATAAAGGGGATTTTTACTTAAAAACGGGCAGTAGTTTGGCACTCATATCAATTAAAAGATTTCATATAATTTAAATAAATATGCAACTAATTTCTTGTTTTCATGTAACTAAAATAATTTAGAATTCTGGAAACAGGCTAGAGTGAAAAAAAAATGTCTCTGTGTGTGAAGCGTTCTTTCGATCGTAAACAACTCCTAATGTAACCTCTCCTCTGTGCACTGCTTGTCGATCAACACCAAAGCATTTAGATGATGATTCCTTTATCAAAATGTTCATACGGCAGTATAGACAATTCATTGCAGAGCTAAACTTAACTGTCTTTTAAAATTTTTATAGCAAACTTTTAAGCATTTTGCATGGGTTTCCTCGCCAGTCAGAACCAATCACTTCTCTTTACAAAAAAAAGGAATTCCTCTTTAGAGAATCGTTTAAAATTTTATTCGTTTTCTATGCACCGTTCTACGATCATTTGATAATTTATTTCATTCTACGACCTTGTTTGGAGAAACATATGGTGGACTCGGAGTTAAAGCCAGTTCTCAGAAAACTGATCTTTAAGTTGAACAACTGCATTGATCAACCACTGACATTTATTTGTGTTTCCTGCTCCAGTAACGGGAAATTTATAATACGGACATGGTTCACTATTGCATTGGAGAACATGAGGTTTTTTATTGTATCATAACAGTGTTAGTACGAAAAGGCCTACAAGTGGAGTTGATTCACTTTAACTATGAGCCCTTATATTACAACCTTCAAATGATCTACGAAGGAGTAGTAGGTGCGAATAAATATGGCCTATGAACTCACGCACACACTTTTACATGATTAATAAATTGAATTTTCTGAAAATTCAAGAATCAAACTCTGGTTAAATTTCCTTCTTTGTTTGCACACCCATACTACAAAATTAAAATTATCTTAAAAAAAATAACTAAGGAACAACTCAACAGGACATTATTAAAGTTCCGATGACTTGATGCAGTTAATTAAAAAGCTTCATGCCAACAAATTATCCCCCTGTTGCTGCGAAAGATATACAGGGTGTTTAAAAAAATCATCCGATTTAAAAAAAATCATAACTATTCATCTTTTAATCCGTTTTAATCGGATAATGTATAGGCAGAAAGAGGAAAATCTCGAGTTTCACGCAATTGCCGGCAAGTAGCGCTAACGCTCTACCTTCACCCTCCATTTCAGTGTTTGTAAAGATGGCGACTGCAAAACAAAAATCATTTTGTGTTCTTCATTTTTCGAATTGGAGTCCGTAACAACTGTTCAGCGGGAATTTCGTCGACAAAACCCTGGTAGATTGAAGTTCCTACCTCTCAGAGTATTAGGCGATGGCATAATCAATTCCAAGACACGGCATGTCCGTGCACGCATAGCAGCCGTGGAAGAAGGGCATGCTGACATGCTCGCAAAAGTTTGGGATGAATTTGCCTACCGTATAGACATGACATTATTAACAGGACATTACGTTTAATAAGGATTTTTTTAATTCAGAGAGTAATTCATAGGTCATTTTTGTAAAAATTACTTAATAAATTGATCATTGGACCATGATCCACAAAAAGTGAAAAAAAGCCTCAGTTTGTCTACCCCTGGCATATAGAAAATTTTGAATGTGGTCAGAATAGGCCAAATGATACATTATCGCATTCAAAACCTGAAAATTTAAATATGCCCTACGAAATCTTCTTAATAAGCTAGTATAATTGAATGAAAGTTCTCATTTTTTCATAAATTCAGCGAGTATTTTCATTTACATGCTTAATACTATTACCTGTATAGTTTGGTTAAGTTTCAAGCCGTTTATCTAAAAAGTTCCGATAAGAATAATTTTGATACCAAGATAGATGAAAAAAATTTTGCTCTTCCAAAAAAGCTATTTTTATTAAAATTTCATGCGGGAACTTAAAAAGTTTTGTAAATGTCCAGATACCTGTTGATTTACGTCAGCAAGATCTATGAGATGATTTAAAGAACTACAAACGAGTTAATAATTCTAAAAATAAATAAGTATTAAATGAAATTTGAATATATATTTTAGTTTAAATTTTAAACTGAAAGTTTAATACCTAAATGTTTTGTCCATTTCAACTTGTAACAACTATTTTTGAACCCTTTGGGATCTCTAAAATGCGATATTTGTATTTTATAATCTATATATATAAAACAGTTCCGTAACTGAGTGATTCATTCATTCACTGACTGACTGACATGCAACGCACAGACCAAACCGCTGGACCTAAAGGGCTGAAATTTTGCATGGCGAATCTTCTAATAGTGTAGGGGTGCACTAAGAAAGATTTTTCAAAAATTCTTCTTAGATTTTTTTAAATTAAATTTTTAAGCTGTTTTTTTTTACTTTTTTTAAGTTTGCATTTAAAATAATACATTGAGGGTTATAAAATTTATATCACGAGAAAGATCATAAAAATTCCTTCAAAATGAAATCTTTTTCGAACCTTTACCTTGATTTTCTGATTTTTGGTGAATTTTTAAAGATTAATTTCTAGAATTTTATTTATTAAATGTTGATCACGTGATTTCTTTTTCTGGTACTTTAAATAAATTTATCGTCACGTGCATAACAACTAAATAGACAAAAATGATATTCTTTTTCTTTCTAATGCAGCAGACGATTGGATATTATCCAAAAAAAAATAAATATCCCTTAAAAAAAAATAAATAAATATATATATATATATATATATATATATATATATATATATATATATATATTTTGGCATTAATTGCATACATTGACCGTTGTATTTAATTTGAATGTACTCCGTAGCGAAGCGCGGGTTTTCAGCTAGTATATATATAAAACAGTTCCGTAACTGACTGACTCACTGACTGACTCACTGACTGACATACAACGCACAGACCAAACCCCTGGACCTAAAGAGCTGACATTTTGCCTGACGATTCTTCTTATGGTGTAGGGGTCCACTAAGAAAGATTTTTGAAAAATTCCTCTTAGTTTTTTTAAAAATTAAAATTTTAAGCTGTTTTAGTATTTTTTTTATGTTTGCATTTAAAATGATAATTGGAGGGTTATAAAATTTATATCACGAGAAAGATCATAAAAATTCCTTTAAAATGAAATCTTTTTCAAATCTTTACCTCTATTTTCTGATTTTTGGTGAATTTTTAAAGATTAATTTTTTGAATTTAATTTATTAAATGCTGGTCACGTGATTTCTTTTTCTGGTACTTTAAATAAATTTATCGTCACGTGATAACAACGAAATAGACAAAAAAAAAATTTTCTTTCTAATGCGGCAGACGATTGGACATTATCCAAAAAATACTAAATTACAGTAAAAGATATGTTCCTCACACTGTTTTATATTAACTGTACTATATTCTTTAGTATGTCCTATTAGATTTCATTTGAATAATTTCTTCTGCAATATTTTGTCTTTAAAAATATCCCTTACGATTTTTTTATAAATACATATATATATATATATATATACATCAATTGTATACATGGATCGTCGCATTTATTATAAATTTATATATATATATATATTGGCATTAATTGCATACTTTGACCATTGTATTTAATTTGAATGTACTCCGTATCGAAGTGCGGGTTTTCAGCTAGTAAAAGTATAAGTGAATTATAAGTAGAAGATTAGAAAATGGCGATAGTTATCCGCTTATTAATTTTTAATTAAATAAAAGTTAAATATTCAGTGTAAAAATATTCTTTGTGTGATCCAAGAAACATTCTAACAACAAACAAAATTCTAACAATTAAAAAGCATTCATGCTTTTAAATTGCAAAAATTCTTAAGAAAAGACTGTGAGTTAAGCTGACATCCAACATTTATTTATATAATCAAAACAGAACTGAGAATTTTATGTTACCCAATCATAAACGTACAAACAAACTTAATGTTAGCCCCCAAACTTAATAATCGTAAATATATAACTGGCATCATGATGAAAAATTTCATAATGTAAGAACTGGACACTAAAGAATGAATTAATAGAAACTTTATATATATTCAACTTAAACTACTTGAGAGAACCACTCTAAAATATTTTTTGCGTATTTTTGTGACGTAAAAAATTTAATTAGGGAACACTGCAGGAAAAAGAATGTAGTAGGGTTGAAACATGGCTGTTCCTACAGGTTTTAGGACGTCGTATTACCCACATCATATTCTAAAAGTGATATTAAAAATGATTTTGTTTTCGATAGTTTGTCGTATTCTTCTGCACTTTGAATCGGCGTCGCGTAGCTTTCTTCACTGATTTTTGAATAGGGTCATCCATTTCTGCCTAATACCACTTGCTTAACCGTGTCTTGAATTTGTAGTAAATTATATCGAATATACATAGTTTTTAATCGATTCTAACGCTAATTTAACTTTTGTATTTTATAATCTATATATATAAAACAGTTCCGTAACTGACTGATTCATTCATTCACTGACTGACTGACATGCAACGCACAGACCAAACCGCTGGACCTAAAGGGCTGAAATTTTGCATGGCGAATCTTCTAATAGTGTAGGGGTGCACTAAGAAAGATTTTTCAAAACTTCTTCTTAGATTTTTTTAAATTAAATTTTTAAGCTGTTTTAGTAACTTTTTTTACGTTTGCATTTAAAATAATACATTGAGGGTTATAAAATTTATATCACGAGAAAGATCATAAAAATTCCTTCAAAATGAAATTTTTTTCGAATCTCTATCTTCATTTTCTGATTTTTGATGAATTTTTAAAGATTCATTTTTAGAATTTAATTTATTAAATGCTGATCACGTGATTTCTTTTTCTGGTACTTTAAATAAATTTATCGTCACGTGCATAACAACTAAATAGACAAAAAAATATTTTTTTTCTTGCTAATGCGGCAGACGATTGGACATTATTTTGTCTATAAAAATATCCCTTACGATTTTTTAAAAAATATATTTTGTTTTCTACATCAATTGTATATATTGATGGCCGTATTTATTATATATATATATATATATATATATATATATATATATATGTATATATTTATTTTTTTGGCATTAATTGCATACATTGACCGTTGTATTTAATTTGAATGTACTCCGTAGCGAAGTGCGGGTTTTCAGCTAGTATTTAAAATAATAGTAGAATTAGGAGTGGAAGTACTAGTACGCATCGATTATTTTACTCTTGTAGTAAAATTCTCATTATTTGATTGTCAATGAGAGGCAAAATTCAATCTACATCTCTGAACGGGACAACAATAGGCATAGTGACCGACGAGGCCCCAGTGCTCCCCGTATATGGAATAGGCGGCCACGACAGTTCAGTGACTGGATTACTGGCCTCTGAGCGCAAGGAAGGTCATCAGGTCCACGCCCTGACTTGGCCAATCTGACGAAGAATCACTTTCTTTCTCTGCTCATTATGAGGAACTTTCTCGGATTATGATGGCACGGTTTTTCCTTTCTTTCTGAATTTCGAGAGGAATACGCCTCTCGTTAATGGAGAGACTATTTTAATGTTATTCTCAAGAAATCAATGGCTCCCTAAGGCTATGGATTTAAGTACCGATATATCTTAAAAACACCGAACAAAACTCATCAGTTAGTGACTTCATAAACAACACTTTCCATTAAACGGGCTCTCATGCCCCTAGCGCAAACATGAGGAAAAGTATCCCCGCCGTAGATATGTTCGAGGAATCATAAACCTTAGGCTACCTCTAATGCGAATTAGATTATTTTTGTTTGACCAATTTAATGAACTGTTACACTGTCTTGGTTTTCACTATTATAATGGCATGTTTTTGTGGTTTGACACATCTGTCCAGATATCCTAGAGTTTTGCGTTTCACTCACGATCTAGCCAAGTTGTTTTAACGTTGGAAAAAAATTCTTATTGAGGAGGCACACAATGTTTGCCATTAAGGCTGCTGTATACTAACCCTATTGGATTAGCTCACCTCAGTGTTAACCTATGGAGAAAATGTGTCCAAGGATTGCAGACTTGGATTGAAAGATTTAAAAAAAATGTGTTCCGTAAAAGAGAAAGAAATTTTACACCTAAGGGCATTTTCTGTTAAGAAAAAAATTAAAATAATATTTTTTAATTTAAATTATTCGAGTGGGAAATCCGATATAGTGTATTTTAAACGCTCATCAATTCTTTTGGTGGACGAAATTTATAAAATGAATCCTGTTGCAAGGTGCAGAAAATTCAGGCTATTTGAAAATACCACTTTTGTTGGATTATCAGCATTTGTGTAGATGTCAATAGAAGATACATTTTCTCCATAGGTTCACATTGAGGTGAGCGCATCCGATAGTATTAGTACACAACAGCCTTAATGAACCATAAAAAATTTATATCTAGAACCTTAAAAACTCTATTTTTAACTGCATAAAATATTTCATCGCTTTATTTGGGAGATTTGCAAGTTCTGTTTACTCTTTTTGAAAATTCAGATTTACGCAACTTGTCAAATGTGTACAGATTTTTGTGACTCATTGTATAATTATCACAGTTGTCTAGCAACAGTGCGCATACAGTTATGTAGCACAGTTATGGTATAATTATCACAGCTGGTAGACGAAATTTATAAAATGAATCCTGTTGCAAGATGCAGAAAAGTCCGAGCTATCTGAAAATACCATTTTTATTGGATTTTCAGCATTTATGTAGTTGTAAATAGTAGATAAATTTTTTTCGTAGTTTTACATTGAGTTGAGCGAAACTAGTAGGGTTAGTTCAAAGCAGCTTTAATACTGAGCAAAAAGAAACTTACATGGGATTTTAACTTCTATTCTATAGTAAATTAATTCATTCCAAAGTCGAAGAAATGCTGTTTAAATGTTTTTTCTATTGATGCTAGGAAATAGCAAATCTGATCTGATTGTTTTCATGTCATTTAAAAAAGTTTTTTCAACCTTGTATAAATAAATAAGTTTAATCAAAGGAAGAATCCTCCTCGAAGACAAAGTAAAAGGTTTTCAAAGAGTTTGCAATCATGTTAACAGGTTTAATTTATTTTTCTATCAAACGTAAATCATTGTCCTTCAATAAGAGTAACCTTAATTATGCTTAGATACTTTGTACGTCGATATATTTTAAATCTGGTAATATTTTGAAAGTTTTTAATTTCTTAAATGGGTATAGTATTTAAATATGAAAGACTTAAGTTGCTGCTTATTTTACATTTAAAAAAAGCTCCTATTGCTAAGTCTGTATGCTTTAAATTTTTTGGATATTTGATGTTATGCACATAAGTTTTAACGTAAGATTACGTTCCTCCATAACGGTCCTCCGGAAAGCAAAATTTCAGACCCTAAACCGTCCGTCGTCGCGAGGTTTAATTTTGGCAGCGCGGCAATCCCAGTCTGTATCGCTTGGGCAAACAGTAAACAGTTAAACAGAAAAGTACCAAATTGCGTCAAAATTTTGACACACACACACACACATATATATAATATATTTATAACACATACATACATATTTCTCTTTTCAAAAACGTTATATCTCAAAAAATGAGATTTTTCAGGAGAATGAAAGTTTCAAAGAAGAATATAAAGCATTAAAAATAAATATTAATTCTACTCTCAGGGCATTCTGAATACTTCAGGGCATTCTGAAGGCAAAATAGAGCATTCTGAAAACAGGCAAAAATAAGAATGGACGATTTGTGAGATATGACATTGTTGAAAGGAGTGAGCGATATATATACATAACACATACATACATATATACATACAAATGAGGTAAGTAACGATAAGTAATCCTACGTTAATAATCCGCGGTAGTTTCGATAGAAGAGTCTACTGATTTTTTTTTCCAATTTCATTATTGCATTACTAAACAAAAACAAAAATTTTATTACTGCGTGCAGCTCGATTATTCTTTGAATACAATGGAGTTGATCAGAAAAGGGTTTTATATTAAGCTTAAAATTACATTAAAATAGTTGCCGTAGTTTCATTTAAATGGGTTAAGTTAAATTTTACGTAATGTTTTGAAACAATACTTTTTTTTCAAAGTCCACTGTTCCTTAGTTTTTAAAAGTTATATTAAAGGAAATTGTTAACTATTCAATCCATACAAAATATAGTTTTGGAAAACTAAAGCTATAGATTATACCAACAGTTGGTAGCACTCTGCTATTTTTGTAAACTACTGTATTAGATCTATAAAATGAGCAGATAAATTGAATAATCAGAAACTCAAAAATTTTTGTAAAAGGAAGTTGCCCATTTATGTAATACAGATGGTCGTTCGCACTTTATGGAAACAATTTTGATAGTTGCGTTTTAGGTATAAATGCCGTATTTTATGCGGTGATTTGCTTCTATTTGATAGCCATGGTTCTTGACAATAGCTCTAGCTCGAATTTTCCACGAAACTAAATTTTTGCTTAGTAGTGTCATGTCAGTTTTACAACATTCCTCTTGGACCGTTTTCCAAAGTTTGTTCAGTGTTCTTAAATGCCATTTTCCTAAGGCTCGTATTAAAAAACCGAAATCGCAAAAGTCCATTGGAAAAAGTCCGGTAATTTTACAGGTATTTCATTAAATGGGATACATTTTATTCCTGTTTCTAATTCTTTCTTTGATAAATAAACGGCAGTTGATTTAGACGAGTGACTAGTAGAGGCTTTGTCCATATGAAGCTAAACTTTATCAATGTCCTTTCGATATAAGGCTGGAATTTCTTCCTCAAAAATTGGTTCTAAAATATTCTGCTGATAGTAGAGTGAGTTAATTTTGGGTTTACATGAGACTTTTTTATTTTTAATTTGCCGTTGTAACAAAATCGTGCTACTACCTTGAACTCCTTTGAGAACTTTTCTGTACACTCACGTAGCCATTTCGTTCGGTCATTCTCGTCAGTTGAGCAATAGAAAATTGATCTTTTTTTATTACAGCCACTTAAATACACCCATGCCCCATCGAGTGTTACCACAAAATTTCATTTTTCAGCAGCTAGGTGTTTTTCATATAATTTTCTACAATTTGTTTTCCTTTCAGCAATATGCTTTGGCAAAGATGAACTTTAGGTTTCAACATCTTTTTTAAACTTCAAATCTTATGAATGATTTTACTTACAGTGCCAGAAGACATTCCTAGTTTCGGTGCAGTGGATCTTTGAGTCGGCGTATTTTCTCTTAAGATCAGAGACTTCACTTTCTTGATATTTACCTGCGTTCAAACAGTCTTTGGATGATGTTTAGTGGTCACGTTTTCATTTTTACTTTCAGTTAGACGTTTTTTCCCTTTCAAATTTAATATATTATAAATACCTATTTTTGAAATGCCATAACCGCAATTTTTACACCACTTTATAATTTGTTGATATTTCTCCCCAGAAAGTGCAGTTACGTAACCTTCGAGCCATCTATCAATTTTAGGAGCCATTTTCAAAATAAATCTTTTATTTTACATTCCAATCAAAGCAAAACAATAGCAGACGATTATTCTGAAGTTGCCAAATTTTTATCTCAAAATGCAAGCGCCAAAAACAAATTACAAAATCATTTCCATAAAGTGCGAACGACCTTCCGTATATGATAGGACACTTAAATTGTGCTGAAAAAATCATTTCACTTCTGATATATAAATATTCATTCATTTTATCAGTATTTCTCCAAGTCTGGGGTTACCGAAACGAAAAAAAAAATTCCTTTTTCATTAGTTCCTTAATTTTTTCCCTGTATAACTATACGGGTTCCAATTTCGATTACAGTTAGTGCGAGTTATTTCTCAGTTTACAAACTCGAAAAATGTCAGTAAAGTCAGAAGCCGCTCATCTCAGAGATGATATTGCACTGAAATTTCCCTTAATGACTAAAATATCTTCAAAGCGTTACTTATCAAAAACTATATATTCTCTGCAAGTGAACTAATAATACCAGCATATCTGAATATTGTTGTAAACACAATAGATGTAGGTCTTCAGTCCCTCTGTGCTTGCGAACGAGAGAGAGAAGCCTGTTACCAGAGCAGTTCACTGACTGGATGAGTGACCCCCCCCCCCCCCACCCCCTGCCAAGAAGGGCAAGGAGGTCCACGCCCTTTTTTCGTATTATAAATAAGTAATGACTTTCTTTGCAAGATTTGTGGTGACTTCGCGTGAGGGAAAGCATTAAAACAATGGGCATTAAAAGGCGTTGACTCGAATGCGGAATCCAATCGATTGTGCATCATCCCTGCACGGAATAAACATGACCGGCGATACGTTTTATTGAAATGACTGTAATTAATGCCCACGGCCCAAGAATGCCAGCAGCGGCGATTCGTGTAGTACGCATAGCGGATTGGATTCGGATCGAAAATGATAGCGTATCGTTAAGAGTTCCAGCTATTTATAGATGGACGATGTTCAATAGTATTCCGGAGCCAGGATTTATGATGTAGCTTCGGGATGCTTCATCTATAATATGATTCTATTTAATGGCCTATGTTATAGCACTTTTCAGAATTTATCATCCTCACTTTGATCACACGTTATATGTTTTTTTTTTCTTTTCATCTACTTAATTTAAGTAGCAGACCTAACTAATAGCGAGTGATTTAGGATTTCCTACTGTAAACAGAATGCTGTTTTACACAGTAAAATACTTATTCATTATATAAATGTACTAGCTGGAAACCAGCACTTTGCTACGGAGTACATTCAAATTAGACAAAACGGTCAATGTATGCAATTAATGCAAAAAAAAATAAATATATATATTTATAATAAATACGACGATTAATGTATACAATTGATGTAAAAAAAGAACAAAAAATATATTTATAAAAAAATCGTAAGGGATATTTTTAAAGACAAGATAATGTAGAAGAAAATATTCAAATTAAATCTGATAGGACATACTAAAGAATATAGTACAGTTTCAGGAACATATCTTTTACTGTATTTTAATATTTTTTTTGGATAATGTGCAATCGTCTGCCGGATTAGAAAGAAAAAAAATACTTTTTTGTCTATTTTGTTGTTATGCACGTGACGATAAATTTATTTAAAGTACCAGAAAAAGAAATCACGTGATCAGTATTTAATGAATTAAATTCTAAAAATTAATCTTTAAAAATTCACGAAAAATCAGAAAATGGAGGTAAATATTCGAAAAAGATTTCATTTTAAAGGAATTTTTATGATCTTTCAAGTGATATAAATTTTATAACCGTCAAATAATTATTTTAAATGCAAACTTAAAAAAAGTTACTAAAACAGCTTAAAAATTTAATTTTAAAAATCTAAGAAGAATTTTTCAAAAATCTTTCTTAGTGCACCTCTACACTATAAGAAGAATCGTCGTGTAAAATTTCATCCCTTTGGGTCCAGCGGTTTGGTCTGTGCGTTGTATGTCAGTCAGTGAGTCAGTCGGTTACGTAACTGTTTTATATATATGTAGATGATACGGTAAAGCATTTTTCCCCTCTTTAAATTGTGGAGGCATTAAGATGACTGGCCATTATTTGAAGGTGTTGCATATTTTAAGTTTTTTCTTCTCTGTATGTTTCTAATCAGAAATTAGCAAACTCATCCTTTTGAATTATGTTTTCTGCATTTATAAGGATACATTTTTTAAAAGCAATGCATATTTTTTCAAATCTTTTTATTTAATAAATGTGATCTGTTGACTTATTTTTTCCTAAAAACAATTTTAATTATCCATTAACAGACATCAATAATTTAGTGGTTCTGTAAAGATTTATCTGTTGAAAAATTTAAATCTTTTAAAACTAAAAGCTCAGTATTTAAACATCTACCAATGCCTTTAGTTTCAGAAAACAGTGTTTGGAAATATGCATTTGCTCATCTGTGATTAGAAATTTTTGCCGAGAGGAAAATTTATTAGAGCTTAACATGTAGATTGAAGATCTGTGATGTCATACGATAAGCCGTCTTTAAATTCAGTTATCATACTTTACTATCTGAACCTTCTGCTCTATTGAATTTGATGGATATGTTCCTGGAATGATATTTATTCATATATTTTGATTATAAATTTCGATGTCCTACCCTGGGATCAGCTTACTGTACTTCCTATCGGTTTTAAATCCCAAGGTCAGCAATTTCCGCATCGGAGTTAATTGCTATGACCGTGCTAACCCCAAAGAGACTAATCATTGAGATTCAGTGCTCTAGTATCTTACGCGAGAGGGACTTTTAGAAATAAATGACCCTCAGATTTTATTATCTATCGATGAAAAATCATCTCAGTGATATAAAGGATAACTGTCGTTCTCTGGAAAAGAATTCAAGAGTTAAAACACATATACAGCTCCCAACTAGCTCACGAGACTGTTTAAAAGATTTGAATTCTTGCAGAAACAAAATGCTCCCTAAACAGTTTCGAAGATCTTCAAGTTAAGTGTGAGATTACTAGGCATTTGTCACCTTCTTATTAATTTGATTCAGTGTATGACAATTATGAAGGTTCCTTCCAGATCAATGAATGATCTTGGTGATGCCATGTGGCTTATTTAAATGGACAAAGGTAACTTCTCTTTTAGGACCTACAGACATCCTAGAGTAATCGACAGAATTAGATAAACATCTTGGGATATTAGAGTGTGTATCAAACAGGTCTGTTTTAGTATCTTTGAATTATAAAACGACTAGCATTCATCTTATCTCTAATCATTAATCTTTTGCATCATCATCACATGATGACCGCAGAAACGGTAAACCAACACACTATAATGCTGTGCAGTATTATTCATGAAATTTAGAACTCAAGTTAGTCCGTTGAATTGCGTGAATTATTTCAATGTACGCGAAGTATTTTTTTCGCTTTGTTTTTTTTGTGTGTGTTTTCAAAGAAAATACAATGTACATTATTAGAGGTTGTTTCATTAACCTCGATTCAGATATCTCCTGCTTCATCCTTCAAAATATACACATAAAAAATTGTTTTGTAAATTACGTAAGATACAATATATCAGGATAACTGAGTGCCAGATATGAATTTATGGTGTCTTGAGCGAAACCTTTGTACATACTTTGTACATACACAAGTTTATATCATTCAGAAGTAATTCATTTTCGTCCTTCCAGTCATCCCAAAAAACCTTAAGATTATTTAGCCACTTTTAAATATGAATAATAACCAGTGGGCTTATAACTCAGTCATTTACGTTTAATTAAAAAAATCGTAATCGAGATTCTTTTAACCCTATTCATATTGCTTTATATAGCCTTCTTTTCACATCAGGTTGAAACTACCCTTTTCCTTGCCATTTGTAAGTGTATAATACCCAGTAAGCATATGCCTATGGTATTTTAGCATAATTTTATAAAAAAATGAGGTTAATCTTTCAATCCTTTGTTGCATTGTACCTTCTTCCCACAGCAAGTCATTCAAACGGCACACTATTGAGAATTTTATAAGTGAATTCAACTTTTTAGGGATGGCAAAGCAGTAGATTAATTAAATAATTAAAACCTTTACTATCACTCGAAATATTTTAATATAGTACACAGGTAAACGAACGTAAATAAAGCACAAATAGCAATAAGGTGCAATTTTACATACGGCCGTATCGAAGCTGCAAAGGAGCTTCTTCATCAGTGCAAAGAACTTAGTGGTAGCTCAAAAAGCCGAAAACTAAGCTTTTAAAGCCCGAAAACTCGAAAACTAAGCCGAAAAGGCTTAGTTTTTGGTTTTTTTTGAGCTGCCACTATGTTCTTTGCACTGATAAAGAAGCTCCTTTGCAGCTTCGAAACGGCCGTATACAAAATTACACCTTATTGATATTTGTGCTTTATTTACGTTGGTTTTCCTGATCATTCCTCGAGCACAAAGGTTTTGTCTTTTCTTTTCATTTTAATATAGTGTCCGGGCTAAAAGTATCCAAAATTTATGACTTATTTTTACGGATCTACCCATTACAATCAAAAAAATTTATTTAATTAGAAAGAACATCTCACCAAGTTTAAATATCAATCATATATTTCGATCATAGTATCATAGATTTCGACGTGTGCACCTTTTGTAGAACGACTAACGTCTAAATGGTAATCCAGTTTGGCCCAAGTGTTTCGTAGCATATCAAGAGTTATTAGACTTTTTTGCTTGAGGATTCATTAAATCCGTTGTGTATAAACAAAGAATTGAAATTGCGGATGAATTGAAGAAGCGTATCATTTAAGCAATCCGTGCAATAAATCCTGATATGCTACGAAACACTTGGAGAGAACTGGATTACCATTTAGATGTTTTTTGTGCTACAAAAGGTGCACACATCGAAATCTATGATCCTGTGATCGAAATATATGATCGAAATATATGATTGACTTGGTGAGATGATCTTTCTATTTAAATAATTTTTCAAAATTCTAATGTGTAGTTTAGTATAAAATAAGCCATAACTTTTGGATACTTTCAGTCCGGACACCCTTTACTGTCCACAGCAGGGCATGCTCCCTCATTATTTTCCTGGCACTGACCTCAAATCCCTTAAATCCAAACATTTCCTTCGCAGATTCGGATTTTAGCGTAGCAGATAAAACTGAACTTTCCCTTTTCCACAGCTACGAAATTTAAATAATTATTCGCACTCCGTACAGAAACTTAAAACTCCTCACAACATTTTAAATACATTTCATATAAGCATCAAACGATCATTTATCCTGAACACGTAATATATCACCCCAAACGGCACATTAAGATACTTAAAGAAACGTTCCCGGTAATCAAGATTCGATTACCAGTTTCACGACGTTATTATTGTTTTGACAAGAGTTTAAAATGTAGTTCTGAATCAAAAGATGGTTGAGAAGTAGTGGTAACTACATAGTTTAGGGTACGAGGTTAATAACATTTTCTAATAACATCATATTTGTTTAATTCTCCAGACGACGATTAGAAAATAAGTATGGCGGAATTTGTGACACGTAATCCCTTACAAGACAAAAATGGAACTTGTTTTCAATGTGTAACACATCTTACTGGAATTTTGAACTTAACGAGAGCATATTATTATACTTTATTGAGTTTTAAGAAGGAATGTTCGTATCGAGTTCTCCTGACATATTAGCTGTTGTAAAGTTCCATTTATATACAGGAGTTAATGTTTCTGTTTTAATTACACTCGGAAATCTAAATGAATTCTAGCCATGTTTACAAGGGAATTATTTAGCAACATTACTGTATCCTTTGATATTTTGTTTGTTATTCAATGTAAATCAAATTTTACACTTGGATAACTTCACGAGATTTTATGTCAATATTACTAAAGGAAATGTGAGTAAAGTAAAAGAAAATATTATTAAAGGATTAAATGCTGTTATAGATTCATCATGAATCAGTGTCAAAAGGTAATATAATAAAATTTTAAGATGAGAGTAATAGGAAAAACTCCGAAAACATGATATCTGTGTGGGATGTTTATAAAGTTCATTTGTGTGGGATGCAAAGTGATTTTACATCGCCCACTTTTTCGAATTTCTGGGGTGATGGAATCTACAGATACAACGGAAAATAATAATACTCGAATATCATCATTTTACTTTTTGGCGAGAGTTTTAAAAGAGTCGTGCATTTTTTTTATCAGAAGAAAAGTGATTGTATCGTGGGAAAGAAAACGTTCGGTTAAATCAGCATCCAGAAACCTTAGGCAAATAAATTACTGTAGTGTAACAAGAGCATAAGCATCAATTACACAATGAGGGATCGAGGTAGCCTAGTGGTTGCACGTCGGCTTTCAGTGCTGAGGGTGCTCGAATTGAATGCCGATAAGCGCCATTAAATATCTCCGAGTCTAAGCAGGATATGGGTACGTTTAATCCGCAGACCACTAAGTACCACTATGAGGTCTGAGAGGGTGGAAGAAGGTACGATCTCTCCAGATGCCACATCTGGGGGTGCTCGGCTAAAACTGAAGTTGCACCTGGCAAAATCTGGCTCCTACCCTTTTGGTGCCATTTTAAACCGGATCCGCCCCCTCCCAACCCGTTAGCTAATACGGACCTGGTCTGGAATACTTCCGGCCAGGGGGCATAAGAAACAGAAACAACAACAATAACAATTAGTCAATGATAGAATAATGGAAAATAATTTTATATGACTCTTGAATAGCGTAATATCAGTGCAAGTTTATAACCTTCAGATAACCCCCCCCCCCCCCACCTCTATTCTAAAATAAATCCTCGAGGTTTTTTTTCTATTTTTATTAAAAAAATAATACCCTGTGAGAGTATACATAAAGGGGATAAGACTAAAATTTGCAAAAGATCTTAAAAATCAAGGTTTATCTCGTACCCAACTTTTGGGTACGTGAACAAGGTTTTTCACACCTGTATTTTTTATCCTTTCTTATATTTAAAAATCGAAGTGCTATTTCCATTTAATTTTTTTTTCTAACAGCACATATAAAAGGAACAAAAAAATAACGTCTTAAACATGGGAACGGGATAAAAGAATGAACTTTAAAATACTCAGTAGAATGTAGCAAAAATTAAAATAAATAAAAACTCTGTTCACAAATTTCTATAACCGATATGGCTCTCTTCATGGGGAGTTAATTGAGAAAATACGAGTACAAAAAATAGAAAGCTTTTTTTCGCCTAAAGTAGGTATATGTATAGGAATTCTGTAATTTCGTTAACTTTGTCTGTCGAATGTTTCAGTACCAGTCATTCCCATTTTGTCACATCTAATCCAGAACTTTACAATGCCTTTCTACAAGCTTTTAGAATCTAGAGTTGTTTTCAAAATTATGTTTTGAAATTGAATGATTTCATAAATATATATCATTAAGATAAACGACTAAATTATTTCAAATAACAACTTTCTCTAGCTTAGTTATAAATAGTGTTTGCTGTTCATTTTTATACTTAGCCGATGCGAAGTTTCCTTCCCCTTGCATGTTCTTATGGGGAAAAATACGTAAAATGTTGATGAATCTTAATATCCAATTCAATGTAGATTATCACAGCTAGTCAGTACAAATATTTTCTAAAATCATCGGAAAAAATGACATCGGCCATGAAGAATATTTACACTGGTATAGGACATTTGGAAGCTGGTTTGTGTATTGTACAGGATATTAGATAGAGGGGGGGGGGGAGAAATCTCATAAAACATGAATTTTTAAACAATTTTCAATGAATTTCCCATTTCCAAGTAAAGAAATTTCAATCGCTTCTAACTTTCTATTTTCCAGAATTTTCAGAGTCTATATTCTCGGTGAAAAAATAAATAAAAAATCGAGAAAGTCCTAGACTACACACGCCAAGATTACGTCATGCATATTTTATTTTCCCGTTTTGCCACCGATTTTCTTGAATGATCAACAATTTTTTTTTACTCAAAATTCACGAACATAGAGACATGCATTCGTGTTCTGTAAAATCAATTTCTAAGTTATTTTTAGCCTATACCGGTGGATTGTACAACCCACATATCTCTATAGAAATTGCGTATGCAGAAAAAAAAATCTCCTCCCGATTTCCGACGGGAAAGCACACACTTAAAGAGGATATTTGCGAGGAAGTCAGAATCTTCAGTTTGTTCAACGATGTATTGTTTTCTGCTCCCGAAAAATAGATGGGTTTAGTGGCAGTACACACGATAAAAAAAGAGGGAATTTCCTGGTAGTTTATTTTGCAGTCATTCCTTTGATCATGTAGTAATATTTAATGTTAAAAAAATATTTCTTTTTAAGAACAAGAATTCTAACTCACAACCTCTAACTCATCAGATGATACCTGATATATATATATATATATATATATATATATATATATATATATATATATATATATATATATATATATATATATATATATATATATATATATATATATAGGGCTTTTAGCATTTTGCAACATAATTATCTTTGTATCGTTGGAAAACCCAAACCAGTTTAACGAGTAAAATAATTCTAAAACAACCTGTAATCGAGCTGAGAGAAGTTACGGAGTTTAAAATATATTTTAACAACAACAGTTACGGAAATACATTAAAGCTTACATCATAGAGAGATTGAGGGAATCAAAATTAAGCTTTAATTGAGGTATAGAGAATATTGCCCGTAAAATTTCATTTAAAAATATTTCCTTTTAAGACCAAAAATTCTTACTCACAATCTCTAACTCATCAGTTGATACCTGATATATATATATATATATATATATATATATATATATATATATATATATATATATATATACACTGAAGTGCCACTGAATTAGAGATACCTACCTAGTAACGAGTTGGGCCTCCTCTGGACATGATAACGGCTGAGGCATAGATTCAACAAGTTTCTGGAAACGTTCCACGGGAATGGCTTGCCAAATATTGGCTAAAGCTGTCCATAATTCAGTAAGTTTCTTTGGTGCTGTGTGATGGCCTTTCACGCCTTGTTCCAAAACATCCCAAAGATGCTCAATAGGATTTAAGTCTGGGCTTCTAGGTGGCCAATTCATGACAGAGAAGTCAGAGGAATGCTCATCCAACCAGCCAGTAGCCAACCGGGACTTGTGAGAGGTACAGTTGTCTTGCTGGAAAACTCCATTACCGTGCGGATAACAGAACAGCATAAACGGATGGAGGTGATCACCCAGCAACTCTACGTACCGAATTGCCTTGAGGGAGGTTGGTACACGCACCAAAGATCCCAAACTGTGCCACGAAAAAACACCCCAGATCATGATTGAGCCACCATGCCCTTGTACAGTTCCAGCCAGGCATGCAGGATCCATGGCTTCATGAGCCTGACGCCATATTCTCAGCCTCCCGTCGGCGTTAAGTAGTCGGAATCGAGACTCATCACTCTATGCTACTCATTTCCAGTCCTCTACACTCCAGTCTCTGTGCTCTCTTGCCCAGGCAAGACGTGCAGCCCGATGGCGAGTATAGAGCAATGGTACTCTCGTAGGTCGACGGCTTCCGAAACCCATACGGTGAAGCGAGCGTTGCACAGTCCGTTTACTGACTGTACGACTGGCACCATCATTAAACTGGGTGGTAATTTGAGCTAATGTTTGGCTTCGCTGGCTACGTACAATACGCCTGAGCCGTCTCTCATCACGCACTGTCAAGGCTAATTGTCCTTTGCTGTTTGCCCGATCGCTAGTATTTTTTCCATCATCCATGTATTCTTGGTATACTCTTGACACTGTCGACCTTGAAAATCCTAGCTGTCTGACGATTTCGGAAATTGAATGGCTCATGCGTCGCGCACCTACGATTTGTCCGCGATCGAAGGCGTCTAAATCAGGCAGTTTACCCATACTGGCAATTCCAACAACTAATTCAGAACAACCACAGTACGCGCTATATATGCAGTTACCACAGCGCCCTCACTTGCGCATACATGATGCGCAGCGCTGCACAATTTGCATAGGCTTTGCTATCCCTAATTCAGTGGCATTTCAGTGTATATTGATTGGGCTTTTAGCGTTTTGCATCATAATTAGGTGTAAAGAAAAAATATTAAAATAGATGTCTTTAGGTCGAAGCTATAAAAAAAAATATTGACAGCAGTCCCAATGAAAACACGTGAACGAGTGAAATTGATTAATTCTTTGGTAAATTAAATAAATATGAGCTAGAAAAATTATGTAAATTACAAGTCAAGAAGAAAAGTTGTTTACTTTATCGGCCGTAACATGCTAAATTAGGCACTCAAACATGTTCTTGTGCATTTTATTTAAAGAGATCTTTAGGTGCGAGATTTAAAGTAAGGGACAAAATAAAACTCTCATTTTATGCACTTTGAATCTTGTTTGTAAATTACTTTGAGTGCTTTTAGTTTTGAGGTTTCGGTGGAAAACAAATTTATCTTATCACTCTAATCCTACTCCAGGATGATGGTAAATGAAGCCCTAGAGACATTTTTGCGTAGTGAGTTTGTTCAAGAAAATTTTTCTCCGCTTCCAAGATTTGTGTTCCCTGAGTTTTTAATCCGATTGGTAAAACAGTTTTCAGTATTGGTAAATTTAAAAAAAAGGAAAACCGTGTTCTTGAAAACTATATTATGTATAATTTTCTGGGAACGTAATTAATGTGTGACTACTGTTTTAGATTATTTTATTTACATTTGGATGGAAGTAAAAACGAATAAATGGGAAGCAAAAAAACTCCATTTGCTCTATTAGTTTTGTATCTATACTTCTCAAAAGTTTCTTGTAATATAAAAAGAACATGAACTTCCCATTTTTCCCTTAGCGATTCATATGCTGGCAATTCGGGACTTTCCATGGAAATTCTGAAAGAAATGAAATTTCCTGAATGTCATATTAGCTTCTGCAACAAATATAAGAATCTGTATTGAAGATTTTTTCTACACATTAAGAATCTCTTAAACAGAAATTGAATCATTATTGTTTTAAATATTACAGGTGGTACCAATTTAAGAGAAGCAGTTAAACTAATTTATCGAACTAATTTATTTTTCTGCATAACTATATGTTGCGATTTTTTCCTTTCTTGAACTTCCCATAAACTAAATGAAGTTCCGAGGCCCTAAATATGCTTTTTCCTCTAATGTTGCCTTTCCTCCTGTGTTTATCTTTAAAGCTTAAAATCGTACTATTCGGTACCCGTCAAAACATGACGCCTAGATAGTAAATGAATGAACTAATACACAAATTATACTCAACGCATCATTGCCAAACGTTGAAAATCATAACGTTGAAAATAATGCGCAGAAACAAATCAATGTGTTTAAGCGGCCTCGTGCTTAGTGAGTATCTAAAAGCCAGATTTAGAAACGTCACTGAGCAATGTGTTTTTTTAATTGTAAATTATCGCTAATTAAACAGCGCGAAATAAACAATTTCCATCTAGTTTAACTTCATATTTCACAAACATAATAATCATAAAAATAAAAATGGCAGAGAGAGATCTAGAGAGATTCCTCGGAATAAACTTGTCTATCATTAAAACATTCACTGAGCATGCGCAGAAATAAATTTTCAATTGTAAATTATGACTAATTAATAGAAATTGCGGTTACAAAAACCAAATTTGACAAATCTAGAGATTACAATCTTTCGTTTAAGACCAAAATTAAGTAAATGGGTGGAATAGTTTTCTCTCACGGACTGCCCAAAAAGTCGGCTTAGCAACTTAAATATATAGATAAATGACAACATAAGACATCTAGAGCATTACTGTGTAACTAATTTTATGCGATTCTACCAACTTAATCTTCAATATTTCCTAAATTTTATGTTAATTTAACGATGCAAAGCATGGTGAAAATTTACCCATTTATTGAACTAATTTATTTCCATCTTTTGTTTTTTTTTATACAAATCTCCCGGATATTCTCCATCAAAGCAATTTGCAAGGGAATCGCTCAAAAGTTACAGACATTGGAGAATATTTATGCACTCGAGAGAAAGGCAATGTTTTGTTACACAGAGAGGGATCCGGAAATATCTCTCTATAACCGGGAGCAAATAATAAATGCGAGTCTATGATACAAAAAATAAGTAACGAGGAGGATGAGGAATCATTATTGGCAATCAGTGTTGTAGTGCATCCACTCTTCCTTTCTGTCGTATCTTCATGAATTCGGGAGAGAATTGCTATGACGCTGCTTTTCTCCAGAGAGCTAACTACAGAATAATTCTGTCTTTTTATAGCACTAGATTAGTTATCGGAAGCCTACAAGTATACTTCAAAATGTTGTGAGGTTGTATTGAACTTTTTTCCCCCAAAATATTGGAAAACTTTAATAACAGTTCTATTTTTGGTCTGTTTTATAATGTAAAGGATTCTTTTGACATAAATATAATTTTTTTTTCAGAAATCAGAAATGTACAAAAGTTGTTGTTTATTAATTAGTTGTACTGTAGACGTGGTCGCATGTGTCTATTTGGGAACCTGTCCATGTGTTCGAACCCTGCGAGTAGCATGGGCCCTTGCAGTTGTTTGTAATCGGCTTTAAATAGTTGATTCTGGTCTATTTAGCCTTCGAGTAACAAAAGCAGGACGTAACACTCAGTTGAAAAAAAAAAAAAACCAAACGTAACTGTATGCAAAAGCTCTACCCTGTTAAAATTCCAGTAATATTTAGAATATATTAAATTTAGAAAATTTCCCTACCTCCCTATTTTCACTATTTATATGCATTAAATATTGAGTTTTAAAGCAATAACGACTACTAACCATGAAAATTAATCACCTAATGAGTCAAGTTTAATAATTTCATATTATGTAAATTTAAATTTCGGGTTTAGTGTGGGCGGAGCTTGGTGAACTATTTCAGCGTATGTCAGACTTAACTAATGCACCACATAACTAATTACACTGGTAGCAATTTCATCACATTTTGGATGCAACAGGCATCTATCTGGCTGGCTAACCCCATTAAGTATTAGGCTGAGGTGAATCTACATCCATTAATACGAATTTTATACGGAAATAAATTAGTGGAAACGTTTACATAAGATCGTTGTATATATTTTATCTTTAAAAAAGAAACTATGCTTCAACTTTCTATCCACAGATATCTAACTTTATTAATTACCTCGACATATTTAACGAACAGGTCTTTACTCGATTCTTAATTTCTTCCGTTTCCGGTGACATTAAGATCATTCTGGAATGTTAGCAATGGTAAACGTCCCTTGTTATAAAGAAAAGTCTCTATGGTCTCATCTGAAATCCTTAGCAATTACCAGTAAAACGATGACTTATAAAATATCTTTATTAATTTACAGAAAAATGAAGGCATTTAATCGACTTTTCGATTAATGTTCTGGCTCCCCTGGGCATACAATAAATTAGACAAGGACAATGATTAGTCAACAATATTTGAACTTCAATAATATGTGAAGGTAAGGAATTTTTTTTCCTGCTTGTACTTGATGATTGTTGATACCAGTTCACACATATGAGGTTGTAAATAATTGCATGTGAAAGAAAAGGTGTAAATAGAACAATTCTTACGACATTTCTCTCTTTGTAGCGTTGAGAAAACGAAACCAGTTTGAGGATTAAAATAACTCTAAAACAACCTGTAATCAACCTGAGAGAAGTTACAGATTTTAAAATACGTTTTAACAATAATACAGTTACGGAAATACATTAAAGCTTACATCATAGTGGAATCGGGGGAATAAAAATTAAGCTTTAATTGAGGTAACACAAAAAAATTAACTTTAATTGAGGCTTAGAGAATATTGCCCGTAAAATTTCATCTAAAAATATTTCTTATTAAGAGCAAGAATTCTAACTCTCAATCTCTATACTCATCAGTTCATACCTGATATATATATATATATATATATATATATATATATATATATATATATATATATATATATATATATATATCTTTTAGCATTTTGTACACAGAATTTTAAGATCTAAAAGTTTTGTAATAAATTAGCATATGAATGAAAAGATTGTAGATGAAGCTGTTGTTGCCTAACACAAATTATCTTTCGAGAGTATCAAACAAGCCTTGCGTTACGACGGATAAATGTCTTGTTGGAGACAAATACTTAGATAATCTAAATCATCTGAAACATCTAATCATCCCAAAATTTCATTAAGAGATTACGTGATACTTTTATTTTTTCCCATATGAGTAACTCTTAAAGATTTTCCTAATATGATAAATATATGAAAAATTTAACCCTTATAAAGTAAATGTGTCAGTTCAACTCTTTTTTCAGTCATCCACAGTTTTGATCAAAATTTCCCAGGAAACCGAAGGAGACAATTCCTGTTTTCTGAAATCAACGAACACTGCTGAATGCGACGCTTTATAATATATCCTGATATCGATGAGAATGGCACATTTTTAGAAGTTTCCAGTGTGGTAATATTAATTCGTGTTACTCTGATGCCCCTAAATGAGGTTAATAAACAATAATTATCATATCGCGAACTATAACCATGTGTCTTAGAATGATTCCTCTTTGACGTGTTTTAGTAGTCAACCATTCCCTTTCAAAAAATTATTTAGGAAATAGTCGGTGAAATTTAGAAAATTAGAACTGTTAGCTTCAAATCTTGTAACACAAAAAAAAGCCCTCCGCATTCGAAATAAGTTGAAACGGGGGCTCTTTCTTAGTCTTCTTAACTTGACATACGTGACATACGTTAATACTATAATATATCCTTCCTTAATTTTTGTAAGCACCTCGACTTTGGCTATTCGTTATCACACACTAGAAACCTTCTAGGTTTCTTGAAAGATGTGGTACACCAGAAAAGAAGCCCATGTAGTGTATATAAAATCAATGTATCTCAAATTATGCTATTAAATGTTTGCTCTAGTTACAACGTTCCTTTACATTGGACAAATAATTGGAAAAAAAAACTGAAACAACTTGCATCAAAACATTATTTATTTTAGTTAAACTGTGAATTCCACTTGGATCTCGAAAAAAGTTGAAATTGGCTGACATGTTAACTATACCTTTGAAAAAAAAAGTTTAGAAAAAATTTTTGTAAACGGTGCAGTTATATCAGCTTTAATTTTAAACTTTCCCAAGGACATAATCCTTGCATAACTCTGAATATAACCTAAAAATACTTACTTTCCGTTCAAGCAATATTTGAATTTCGTAACGAAATTCAAATCAAATTTACGAATATAGTGAAAAACATGTTTCCCTGAAAGCTAAAACTTCGTTTCTTATGTAAGATATCTAGTGAGGAAAGAAAAATATTTTCGTAAGAAGTTTCTGAAGAATAAAATGCGGAAATGCGTGACACCATCATTTTTCTCCCAAGGTCATTTCAGGATAGGTTTCTTTTTTTCTTCTTTTATTCTAGAAAGTTCCTTTCTGTGTGGCATCCTCCTCCATCTTTTCCCAAGTCCATCGACCCAGTTATGCTACTAAGCATTGACCCACATTCACCACAGACGTTCGATATTTTTCTGCGTCCCACCCCTGCTTGTCTTTTGAACTCCGAGCTCGAAAATATTTGTTTAGCAGTCGCCTTTTTTTATCTTTCGTGAGACAAATTTCGTACAAATGTATCTTCTGAATTTTTTAGATTCGTGTAAAATTCACGGCAAAGAGCATATAGGCACCACGTATCGCTCTTATTACTCGCACATACCACTATGCACAAATTTAATATCTATCAAGCTTTGAGAAATAAACAGGTGTATTTCATAGATCTGATCGTAGTATACATTAGTCTTTTTTTATGGTTTAGGAGTGCATGCGTATGAAGGATATGTATGAATGGTCAAATCAAAAGTTATTGAAATGGTAATGGAGCCCTTTTTTTAGAATTTTGAGAATGTATTAACGAAAAAAGAGTAAATATTGCTTTAAAAATTGTTTCATAGATAAAAAAATATGATTAAATTTACATAGAGATATTTGAACAATGTTTCTAAGATGTTTGAAAACCTTCAAAATTATGGGAAATTCCTAAAATGACAAAATAAAATGCTTGATAAATTTCTTAAATTAGCAATTTTCAGAAAATGTCACGGATTATTTACCTATTTTCTTTTAAATAAACTAGAAATCTGATAATCGTGCAAAATATAAATTTCAATACATTAAAAAATTTGGATTTTTTACCTTTTTTATATTTCGATAAAGCTGTATCTTTTAAAAGTATAAACAAAATGCAACAATTAAAATTTACTTATATTATCCCCTTAAGACTCAAAACTGTAACGCTATATTGCTGGAAGAAAAATAATGAGAGATATAGACATCAAAATTGTTAGTGTTCCAATTAAGTTTCGAAAAATAGTGATATCTATTGATTTTATTAGTATATTTTTAAGTACTCTGGCTACTCCAATTTTGATTACTTTTATAAAGGTCTACTTTTTAAGATGTACCAAAAGTTGTTTTGTAAGATAATTTTTTGAAACTAGGTGACGTGTATGTTTTTTAGATTTGTATATGCTTGAATATACATATGTGTAAATATAATTAGAGGTACGTAAATTTCGCATAAAAAATATCGAAATTTCGCAAAAAAATAAAGTATATAACATTTCGCATTTATTTTTAAAAAATCACAATTTTACTTGGTTAGGTAAGTATAAACATTCTTAGTTAAAAGCTGACATTGTAGAAATCTCCACACTCTCTTCCTTAAGTTTTTAGCAATAAATAATAAGCAAATTTTGAGAGTGAGATCTCATTTAAAGACTGTGGATGGTCTTAGTTAAGCAATTATGTTAATAAATTGTTACTATTATTAACTAATTTTGCTTAAAAAACCATTTATCTCCGAGTTTTCGCCGAAAAGTAATTTCTTTTTCATTTATTCACTCATATCGGTAAATTTTGAACTTAATCGCATCTATTTCGTAAATGCGAAAATTATGTATCCCTATATATAATATATAACACACGATACGCATGTGTATTTGCTCAAGGGCACTATAAAAAGTGTTTTACTTAAATTTCTTCCAACAATTATCTGAAAATATAACCTTTTTCTAATCATTTTTAGTGCTGGAATGTCTTTCAAATACTATTCTCAAAACAACTCAATTGCTGTGCTCTAAAATATTATAAAACAAAATAATTTTATTTATAAATGCAACATCAGATTATTTATTCCAATAGTAATTTCTCTCCAAGAAATATTAACAAATCAGTATACATTTTCGTAATATAAACAATTCTCTTGTTGTCGTTGTTCCTAATGTTCCCTAGCGGGAAGTTCCAGACCAGGTCCATAGAGGCTTTGGAACTAACTAGGTAGTGCTGCTCCGGTTTATGACAGCAGCACAAGATCGGAGGGATAGCAGCACAAGTGTCGGAGTCAGACTTGGTGCCGCCACAATTTTGTCCTAGTGAACCCGGGGGCCATCCCACCCATTGACCTCAAAGGACTTTCCGGTTTACGGATTTAACGTAAAGCTGCGCTGGGGTAAGAAATCGTCGATTTTAGTGTTGGTATTTCCGCTGCTAGGTGTGGGAGTTGCCTATAGAAGCAATTGCTCGTAGAATGGCAGTCGCTTAGCAAGCTTTTGAATACCAGTGTACACTCGTGCGCTTTGGTCCCCAGAGTTTCTCGAAATAGGAACTGATCAGATCACTTTTTATGTCAGTTCATCATTGGACAGGGTAAACCCGTCGACGGGTTTGTAACCAGTTGCGCCGTGTGCGTGGCTCCATTCAATTACATAGGTTACGACTCAACACGGACTGGTTTGTGATTTGAGTCAGTTATCAGTTTCTTTTGAGTTGCTCCGTGTGCAGACGGCCTTATACTATTCATACTTTTGATTTTTAATGCTCTGAATCTGAAAATCAATTATTTACAACCTTATAACAGCTGAAAAGTTGGCCAAAATAACAAATTTGTGTTTTACTACGAAGTACTCGACGTTTTGTTTGTGGTTAAATCAAATGGTTAAATTCTCTCAAATTACACTAATTTGTAAATGTATTTCCTGTAATGTTTGCAGTTATTTTGTACCCCAAAAACTAGCAGAACTGAAACTGAAGGGGTACACTTATATAGCTCAAGATTTTTGTTTAACCATTTGTGAACTTTACGTTCTCGGTTTTCTTCTTTTTGTCGCAGAAAAAGCTAGTAATTGTATAACGAAGAATAATTGGATAAAATTTCTGCATCTCCTTTTCTGTTCAATGATTCAAGATGTCAATACAGCTAAAAGGAAGAAAGATCGAGCTATGCTTACCTCGATAACACTTAAAGTAAAGAACTTCTACTCAGAATTTTGTAGGTATTTTTTAAGGGAAGGAATACGCTAAAAAAGGGATTGATGTATTTCGTTTCCCTTAATTCCTACCTTTTTATTCAACTATTCCAGGATTGATCTGTTTCAACTGAATCTAACAGCATTTGCAAATTTTGTATTCATATATTCATTGTGTTTTGAAATATTTTTATACTGCTTGCTATTGAGTTATAGACTTCTTAAACACTACATTGCTATAGAATTCTGTTTTTGTAGAATTATTTTAATCTTTTGTGCAGCAAATAAAATTCTCCTATTTTAATTTCCTTTTTTAAAATTAATACCTCGAATCTTAAAATACCCTTAAAACAAAAATCACTTAAAATAAAATTATCATTCTTCTGCATGCTTCGGGGCCAGGGGTTGGCCGAATGGCTGGGGCGCTGGCATTTGGTTCAGATCCTGTGAGATCGAGACCCATTGTTGACATGGATGTTTGTAACCGTTCTGAATCGATTTTAAACTGTAGATTCTGGTTTAATTTACCCTCGTGTTCTAAACCAAACCAAACCAAACTAAACTATGTGCTACAGGTTGTTAAAATTAAGGATAGTCAGAAATTAAAAATAAAAATTGACGAAAAAAATTCTAAAATACTTAAAAATAAAAAAATTATATTTAGTCAGTCTTTTTCAACCTTGGTGTCCGGACTATGATCTACCGGACAGAACTCTGCCATTGATTACCAGAGTGTGTGAGTTTAATTATCTGTGTACGGCATGGATGTTTATAAACGTTCAAAATCGGATTGAAACTGTAGGCTCCGGTCCAATCAGCCAAGCGATAACCAGATCGCTTTCAACCAACCAATCAACCAATCCCATCATCTTGGGATCAAGCAGGGCGGTCGACCTGTAACGCCAAGATTTAAAAAAAAAATAGACGCCAAATGAATAAACGCGCCAAGTACAAAAATCCGTCAGACCGCTTACTGCATATGTACTCTGTACCTCTTTACCCTATACTTCCTATGTTAAAGCAGTGTGGGTAAATTATAAAATTCTGGATGAACCAAGCATCGTACAAAATTAAAACAAAAAGTAGAAGAATCTTTATCAGCGAGTACTTTAAATTAAGATCAAAATGGACTTTCAAAGTTAAAAATTAACCGAGATACGGAATTTTTAATTTTCTGTAAAGTTAGGGATTTTACTAGAATCGAGTTTTCGCCAAGAATTATTTCGCCAACATTTTAAGAAGACCTATAGAGTTTAATATTGAACAGATTCGATTGAGGCTTGGTTTTTTTCAATAAGTTATTCGCTAACTTAAAATCTTTTATATGTTTCAGTTAAAAAAAAATATATATATCTTTAATTACCATAAACTGTAAAATTAGCATCTCAGGGAGATGGTACGCCAAAATGGCAACCATTATTCAGCAACAACACTATCTTCCTAACCGTTTAATCATAAATGGAATCGGCGATTATCAACGTACATGTTGGATTCTTACGGAAGTGAAATCTTAAGTAAGTGTATAGAATTTTTAATTATTTTTTATATGTATGTCCATATTTGTTTGTTTTATACGTCCATAAAAAATACTAAGGATTGAATTCAAATAAAAAGGATTAATTATTATTCATATTTTACTTTTTGCTACAACCACGTGGGTTTGCAAAATAGAGAAACAATTTCTCAATAACATATACATATACGTATACAAAATATACATATAGCAAATGATTAATGATGTATAAATAGTGTTTAGTACCATATTTACCCATTGTGTTTAAATACTGACTAAAATAGAAAAATGCCATCCAAATTACAATTAAAACGAAAAAACCAACCAGGCCTATTACAGAGATTCGAAAAAACAAAAAGTGTTCTAATTAAGTGAACAAAGTAACGCATTTGTAACTGATGATGAGACTCCAGGTATCAGGCAATTATTTGCCAGCAAAAGCCCAGTTTGTGAATGGTTATTTACCCATTTCAAAAAAATAACTGATATACACTAAAAATCTTTTAAAAAGAAAAAAAAGCCAAGCTTCAAAACAAAAGTTATGACTAAACAATGGTGTAATATCATATATCCAAGATCATTAAGTTCTGGTACTAAATTTCCTAATCACGAATTTTTCACATCTAAGTCAAGTTGTTAAGCATGACTTGTTGATAGAAACCCTTCTTCCCTATACCAAACTCATCATAACCTGTATCTGAAAATTTAAGTTTCAAATATTTATACATGCCAGGCTTGGCGGCCGTCTTAAAAATAAAATCATTAACTATTTTCTTTTGCTTTCTATTATTTTAATGTGAATTTAAAACATCAATTTCAGATTTTAACTGCGCACCTCGGTGCTCTGTTAGACAGTATGTTTATAGCATTATTCAAACAAAAGGTACGACCAAAAATGGTGTTATCCAATTTTATTAAGCACTGGGACTTAATTACATTTCTTAACAGATTTTTAATGGGATATTAGTCATTTTAATCAGTCTTCTATTTGAAGTTAATGCATCATGTCAAACATAACAAACTGGTAGCTACAAAGAAAAATAGTAAATAATGTTGTCATTCCCCAAAGGAATAATTTTGCTTTAAACAACAAAAAATATGAATACCATGCTTTGGAATTACATTGCCCAAATGTAACGTGAAAAGAAATTTCAAATTTATAGAATAATTCGTGACCATCTTAAAATTGCTGCTACTTTCATTTTAAAAGTAAGCAAATAATCGAACACACATATTTTGCATAAATAACTAAAATGAATAATATATACAACTAAATAACATACTTCCGACGTTTCAACAGACAAAATTTATTTATTCCAAATATGAAAAGAAGGACAACAAGCCTGGCATGTATAAATATTTAAAACTTAAATTTTCAGAAACAGGTTATGATGAGTTTGGTCTAGGGATGAAGGGTTTCTATCAACAAGTCATGTTTAACCTCTTCACTTAGATGTGAAAAATGCGTGATTAGGAAATTAAGTACCAGAACTTAATAAGCTTGGATATTTCACATCACACCATTTTTTAGTCATAATTTTTTTTTTTGAAGCTTGGCGTTTTATTTTACTTTTTAAAAGCTTTTTTAGTGGATAAACTTTACACGTCATGTTTAAAGAACGGAAACAATTTGTTGGGTGTAATAGTGACATTTTCTTTAATTTCAGACCTAAATCAATCGCACTGGGTCTAAATCCACCAATACGTAAATTCTTGAAACTTTACGCTATTATATGAAAGAATGTGTGCATTGTTGAAGTTAGCAATGACAAATTTCATGCACTTCAAGAACAAGGTTTAACACACATACTCCACAAGCTTTTGGTTGACGCAATGCCCTTTATTAGGTGCGCATTGCTTTTTGTAAAAGGTCATGTGAATATAACGGTGTACTTGGAATCAGTACGGGGAAAGTGGGGTTCTGTGAACCATTTGGGAGATGGTGCTAACATGTATAACAGATATGTGGAGCAGGACACAAACTTAGAATTACTTGAAAACATTTCAGAGATATGCAGGAATTTACATTAGATATTGATACAGTTTAAAAGACTTTACCAAAATTCCTTTTACTTGGGTGTAGTCCATTAACTTGGGCTACTTGCATAATGAAAAGTTTGCTAACTATTTCAGATTTAAAGAAACCTCGATGGTATTGTACATTTTATAAGAAAAATCGCTCAAATGGTTACGTGAGCAAGAGTTTTTGAAAAAGGACTTCTGAGATATATCGACAACGACAATCGGAACCTGTTAGTTAGAGATATGACAAGGAGCGAGACCGAATTTTTCTATGTAAGTTATTGATTAAATGGTAAAAAATGGCATGATTAATTTCCAAACAGGTGAAAGTGAGGAAATGCGTTTTAAGAATATTTTTTATTTACATTTTAAATAGTTTCGTACCTTGTACTTTAAACATATCTTACGAAAAAATCCGGCATAAGTTCCTCCACATTTAACTTCCTGAAATAAGCTCGCATGCGATTGTACCATCCACATATGAAAAGTAATTTCAGTGCCACTGTGCATTTTCTTTCAAACTATTGGAAGTATTCTTTAACCGAAAATCTTCTGTGAACCCCATCAAGTCTCTTATAAGGATAATTTAAAATGGTATGCCTTAAACTTCTTCCCTTCCCTTCCTTGCCTACCTCTCGTATTCATATATATCCAAAAAGTTTAAAGATATCTCGCTTGAAATTCTCGTTTTTCATGAATCGGCTATAGTCTGGTCAGCCATTGTAAGGAAATGAAAGGCGCAAAACAAAAGCGGAAAAAATGCCGATATTACTCAAGGTCACTTAGATGTCTATATATATATTTTTTTTCCTTTTACTGTTTAAAATTTCTTGCTTCGGATCCTGCCATTCATACAGTCCATTAACCTAGTTAAGCAATGACCCACAATCATTGAAAAAACGTTCAATCTTTTTCGACACACGCTAGAGGTACACTCCCCCTTTTTTTTCTTCTTTTGTTTATCTGCTTTTGGCATCAAACGTGGTTACTTGTGAGTAAAAAGAATCGGCAAATTTTCACTTTTGTTTCAAACTGTCTATTACATGAGAACCTGCAGAACTTTCTCTCTTCAGGAACGCCTATATACAATTGTGCTAAACAATAACTTTTTAAAGCTGATTATTTCCTCCAGATAATTTCAGCTTGTTCCATTTGTAAAAAAAAAAATACAGATTTTGTTACCAAAAAAAACTAAATCATGGCGTTATGGTAGAACGTGGATCGCGGATGGTGTTTCCACGCATTGCAGGTCAGATTGTTGGTAGGCGATTCATTCTGACGTGTGTTGCGATAAGGGTGTTCCGTTCTAAGATCGTACTTCTCCTGCTTTATAAATGAGTTTACTGTTCAAGCTTTCAGGAGTTTTCACAGAAGATATAAGGAGTTTATAGGCCAGACTACTTAAGACTGTCTCCTACATAAGTTGTTGATATTTTGGCGGGCTTTTTAGAAATATTTTTTCAGCCATTAAGTCTTTACATATTCGAGAGAGATTAATCTAACTAAAGCTGAGCGTTAAGCACGAGAGATCCGGGTGTTCAATTTTTGGGTTTGGCTTTAATGAAACAGTGTGTTTTGTGAGTGATCCCAAGATATTCTACTAATATTTCTGTCAAAATTAGATTTAAGTGGTGAGTATTCGCTTTGAAAATCCCTCCCATAATAATTAGTAGCAATTAATCAGTAGACAACAATACCCTCACTGAAATCAGCCCCTTGTATGTACTCATTAATAGCAAAATCTCCCAGACATTTGAATAAATTTACATTACTGTTATTTATAGATGTGTATTAAATTAGTCTTTAAATATCTGAAGTTGAACATATTGACCATGCGATGTTTCGTTCGTGATAGCAACAAATGTAATGCCAGTAACCCTCTTAAACGGGAATTTATGGACTTTCAACTTGCATAAATATCATATCAGTATGTCTGAATACGAGGTAATACAATCAAGCAAGATATCCTAAAATCGACAATAAATAATAGTGTTAATATTACATAGAGCTCCGCGAGAGAAGTGTTTACTGATTCTTCCAGTATTTGATTTAAAAAAAATATCGGGTGCAGTAGAAAATACTTGCGTTTTTTCTGTTAATACCTTAACCATCAGCTACGAATTCCACGGTGTTGGTGTCAGCATTTTGGAATTAGTCAGTGCTCTTTTTCAGCAATAATTTCTTGAATAAATTTAACTCTCCGAAATCCAAGTGGCCTCTTGCAGACTTTCCATGAAATAAAAAATTTGTCTACCAGCTAGAATTTTTTCGGTACAGGATGCGGATGTTGAAATATAAGTAAAAAAATGTAAGAAATGCGATGGTGACAGAATAAAACCCCTTTCGAGATGATATTAAAAAGTCTTGTTCCTTACAATGCACGTCAAAAGACCAAATATTTGCAATCGAAAAGGTCAAATGTCAAAAGCTTTTCAAAAATTCCGGTTCTGATTGAGTTTCTGTGGGAAGAATTAAAGGAAATGTTACCAGATATACCACAAGGACATTCATTTGTGTCATATCTTGCTACGCATAGTTGTTACGCAGGAAAAAATATTATCCCCAAAACTTCCTATAAATTTCAAATACTGTCCCCCTCCAAATGAAATTTTTTTAATAGGAAATCTAATATCTAGTAAGTTTCAATAAAAATTTCGTTTAAAAATCTGTCTCTGACGGGATATTCTTATGTTTCCTTTCTGGATGTTACGATGTAATTTTCAGACTCTACTTTGGACTAAAAAGGGATATTTTGAACTAAAAATATCCTTTCCCAGGCACGCAGCTTTAGATAAAACTTTATAATCGCCTGGATTTTGTCAAAAAATGTTATCCTTATCCCCCGCATGGATTATGATTTAAGCACGCATTTTGTGTAACAAAGTTTTCTTTATCTACTGAAAAAAACTAAAATACCAACTAGCTGTATTAAAAATAAAGGTAACTGAACAAACTGTGAGTTCCAGGAGTCAAAATTTAACGAGAACAAAGCCTAAATTAATCAAAGTGTTGCATGATCTGTATCAGAACATAATGAAACAAATTATTTTATTAAATTAAACAATTAATTTAAAACAAGTTATTGATAATTTTCTCTCCAAAATTAAAATTTGGAAATGTAATTACTGAATTATCGTGAAACTGTGGTATTTCATACGGAATACGCGTGAGATTAGTAGTTTATTTTAAAGCAGTTCCAATGAAAACGGAATCTAAATTCTAAAGTAGTTTTTTTTTTATCAGGTCATTGCCTTCAAGACAAATGAGCAAACAATTTGCGTTATGACAAAGACATTCAAATTGTACAAATGCGTAATTAAATAAGAACGGATTTTTTTTACTTATTCTTTCGTAAAGAAAATAATAATAATTGGACTTTTGAATTGTTTTATTGAAAGCTTTGATACATTGTTGTTCAAGAACTTGTGTATGCATTTAATTTTTTTTATCCTCTTACCTTTATAATGAGGATTTTTAATCTATGTAACTTCCAAAATGATTTTTTCTCATTTGTTGCATAGAGTGTTCCGATGTTTGTATAGGCTGTGTTGTTAAAATCTAAAAACTTTGTGCTTGAAATGGGGACAATTTAGTTTTAGTTTGTGTTTTTATAAACTCTTTTATACGAAATGCATTATGTATTCCTGCTTCAACTCAATTCGATTTGTTTGAATTCTAGTAACTTTCTGATTTGAGGATCATTAAAAATAATTACTTATAAACTTCAACAGTTGAATTAAGTAAAACCGATTTTGTTCCCTGTTACAGGAACAAAAAATCCCCAAAATCCAACATATGAAACCTGCTTAGCAGCTTTTCAGTTAGAATAATCCATACAGGAACTAATTCAGGAATGTAGAACTTGGTCTTTAACAGTAAATGATAACGTTTGAAAATCTATTTTTTTTATATTTATAATTTGATAATTAAAGAATTCAGTGAGATATGGAAATAAAACATCTCGTGTTCTACAGAGGCTGTTCACACATTTTTTAGACGATGTATATTGCATTCACAATACTAAATTACATAAAATTCTTCTGTTTTAAATGTTCTATTTGACATCCCTTATTCTGAACTATCTTTCGACACCGCAATTTCCAGGATAATAATACCTTTTGAAGTGTCAGAAGAGGTATTCTATCCCTTTTCTCCTACAGCTTTCCAGAGTCCTGTAAGGGTTTTGGGACGACGTTTGGATAATGCAGATTTCAAAAGTCCGAAAGCACAAAAATTCATAGGTGATACATCGGGAGATTTAGTAGGGATATCAGTGAAGGTTATGGCCTTGATACCAGTTTTTTGTTCCATTTCTTTTAGGAAATTTACAGTGGATTTTCATGTGTGACTGCTAGCTTTGTCCTGATGGAGTCTCACAGATTGATGGCACTGTGGGTAAAGCGATGGTATTTCATTCAGAAAAAATTGCGATAAAATATGTTCCTGACAATATTTGGAGTTAATCTTGACATTTTTTTCCACTCTCTTTATTTTTAACTTGCCATTATAAGAAAAACCAGCAACAATCATGAATCCCTTAGAAAAACTTTCTTTCGATTCTTTGAACCATGTACTTAAATTTTTTTCTCCCCTTTTATGATAATAAATGGCTTTTTTTTGTTGCAATCATTTAAATACACCCATGATTCATCTATTGTGACAATTGTTTTCCATTTTTCTTTGGATAAGTGTTTCTCATATATAATTCTGCAGCGTGTCCTGCGTTCAGCGATATGATTTGGAAGAAGACGATGCACGTTGCGTTTTTTCGCTTTCTTAAGATTTAAATCAACGTTTATCATTTTGTTTACAGTGGACACCGAGCATTTTAATGATTTTGCAACTGTCCTTTGACTAGGGGGATTTTCTTTTAACATTAAACAACGTACCTTTGCAATAGTCGAAGATGTCCGTTTTTTCCTTGGATACTTGTTTGGAATTTTTGTCCCACTTGAGGCTCCAATTTGACGTTTTTCCCCTTTCTTGTTGACGATATTACCTATCGACGCTTTAGATATTACAAAACCATGACTCTCACATCGTCTTTGGATAACGGAGTATGCATATTTCTCTTCGGAAAGAGCATAAATGTAGCCTTCGAACCACTGCTTTGTTAAAAACGCCATTTTGAATAAAAACAAAATTTTCAAGCTGCAGACCATAATTTTGACTTTCAAAAACATAATACAATTGTAAATATTTCTTTTGCAGCAAACTATTTTTTATTACCGCTTACCAAAATCGTCTAAATAATGTGCGAACAGCTTCTGTATATGTAAGTAATATGTAAGTAGACAATATAGCAGATTTTGCAGTTAGATGATATATGAACCATTTAAATGAATACTTTAAGCTATGACTAGTATTGTGAGATAAGCTGTATTCAAATCAAAGCAAAATTCTACTGATTTATCTTTGCACATTTAGTTTTAAAAAAAATATGCAAGATTCGCTACATAGATTTCCCAAACCATAATGTCAATGACATGCACAGGAGGCATTTATGAAATTTAATCCATCATTTATTATAAGATTTTACTCGCAGAATAAAATTACCTGTTTTCAGAAATTAGTCATATCCTATTGACGTACGGTTTGGTGAAAAAAGACTTAATCAAAACTATGAACACTCTGCACTTGTTTACCTCCAACCACAATTTATTTATTCATAGAACATGCTTGTTTCTAGAATAGGCTAGTACCTATAGATAGAATATGCTTGTGTCTATAGCTTTAGTTTTTTAAAGGCAGTTTTGTATCTGGTATTTCACTCCTGGAATTGCACTAGTTTCATTTTAAAATGTTGGTTGTATTTTTATACCATTATTCTATGCAGGTTTTATGAAAGTGTCTGGTGTTTATTCATGCTCAGAAGCCTTTTTTTCTTTCCCATGAGTATAGGCGCGACATTGTGTGGAAAAAAAGTGTCGTTAAATTAAATTTGAAATGGCATATTGAAAGTAGCATGCTAAATCTTTTGAGATTCTTCTGGAAAAATGCTCGTCGCTCAACATAAGTGCTATTTTTCAACAGTCTTTTCTGTGCATGTCGGAATAGTATTTTTACCTACATCATTATTTCATCTCTAAACTAGTATCGCAAAATTTGTATGTATCTTTGTTCGTTTACCTATGTATAGTGTGTGTGTGTGTGTATGTGTGTGTGTGTGTGTAGTGTGCGTAGTGTGCGTGTGCACGCGTTTGATTTCAACACACTCTTATAATTTAGATATATATTTAAAATTAACCGTTTTCTTGCGAATCTCACCAAATATGTGGCATTTTGATTCATTTTACAGTCTAAAGGACAAACAATTTCCTTTACAATCAATTACTTTCCTAATACCCCTAAGTTTGCTTCCCGAGACGAAATATTGAAAGAAAACAGAAATGAAACCATATTGGTCTATACTTATAGATATCAGTAAACTTTGCATAAAACATTCTTTTTTTCAATCACATTTCCTTCGGTACAGAATCCCATTCCCTTCAAAAAGTACCGTACATATAAGTAAACTTTTAAAAAAAACTTCTCGTACGCAAAAGGGTCAATACTGTTTTGTAATCACATTACTAAAAGTATTTTCATAATTTATTTCTTCGTATTACCTACATTATTTTTCAGCGTCGAAAATTGTGCATGAATTTTTCTGTTCTCATGTTGCTCTGCTTATAAAATACAATTTGCCTCTGTACGAGTTCATATTTGAAACCACCAAAAATTTTCATATTATAAACGTCTGTTGGATATGCAACACTTTTGTAGATTCCTAAACAATAATTAAACTGGCTGCTTAAATCACTTGCAAAGTAATTTATCATGCAATTTAACCAACTGTCATTATATAAATTGCACTTGTACTTCCCAACTTTTCAGGTATCTAGGTATACCCCATCTGTCAAAGAAATTTTGAATTTTAATGAGGAAAAAACAACATATAAACGTAACAAATACAGCCATTATAATCTCTTTGTCTCATCCGATGACTTAATTCCTTTAGCACAGTCTATATTAAACAATAAAAAATTTAATATCCTATTCATAATCCATCGGTTAAATTAATGACCCTAGCAACACGAAAAATCATTCCTTCCCAAAGCAGCTGTTGAAAAAAAAGTAAATAACTCTCCAGCACTCAACAAGTTGGTTCACTTTTTGCTTTCACGTTTCGATCTCCCGCGGGTTTCCAGGGGACCATTTAAAAAAAAAAAGCCCCAATCTCTTGAATCTATTTTGAAATAGTTTTGGCCGGTTCTTTTTCTCGCCCCAGCTGGACACACCCAAGGCCCTGAGTATAAATTATGACCCTGCAAAGAGAATGGCCGGCATTTTTTTCCCCTATCTGCTTTGGTTTTGGTTATAGTTTAACAGCTCTCTGTAGGTCTTAGGCCGAGCCTTTTTATTGTTTTTTTTTCCCTTCATCTTCTTGGCGGCTACTTGTTGAGTGAACCAGATGTCAGAGGAAATGGCATCCGCTCTAGAATTGCGAGCTAGGAAGGGATAGCTTAATTCACTGTTATCCTGAACGTAATCCTCTTGCCCATTATCTGTCCTTATTCAGCGTATGAAGGTCTTTGGAGGCAAAGCACTTGGAAATAAGAGCTGATTTTTACTTTTTTTTCCCCAACACTTTATGCTTCTGGGAGTTCCTTAGCCAGAACACGTGGGCGTTATGCTGAGCGAATGGTTATATTGTATTTTTTTCTTGAAAATGTCAAAAGGATAATCATTCGGGCATAATCATCGTGTGTCAAGCATTTAGCAGTTATTTCATTAACATATATATCGTGTATAAATTGTCTAAAGCGTTTTCTAATGACCCTTATTAGTGTCTTTAATGTTAAAATTATTTCCATAGAGAAAAGGTTCAGAAGTTCATAACCAACAAGGGAGTGGTGGTGAGGAGTCAGGATTCTAAGACTCGAGAGAGGACGGCTCTAAAAGCTGAAGACCATCAGGGCAGCGGCGTATAGCCTACGAGCCCGGAATGAATTTTTTTTCGGGCTCGACACATGGGCTCTTATCACACCTACAATAGTTCAGTGGTCCTGAAATTTATTGCCTAGAAAGCCCTTTTTATAGAAATACCATACAGGACGACACTTAATTATTTTTAGTTCGTTATTAAAAATGTTCACTGATATTATTTTCATAAATAGTAAATGTTCTCTATAAAACTTCAAAATTTTATATCAGTCTTTATATATCAGTGTCATTTTTTTTAATAACTGAGCAAGGGGCCCAGGGTTGCCCGATTTGGTCGGCATATCTGTACTGTCCGTCCGGTGCCTAGGCCTATAACAATAGATTTCTCCGAACTTGGGAAATCAACCCTCGGCTGCGTATACAGGTTTTGTACGTAGCGTCCGGTCGTCAGTCTGTCAGGGCGTGTAGGCGAGAACCGTGGTCGCCGTAATCTTTTCGAATTAATAACTGAGCAACGAAGGATGTTGCTTTTGTGCTACAATATCAAAGTCAGGTTTAATTTTTCGTATGATGATTCTCAAGGCATCTTCCATGTTTAGTAAATTTGTTTCCGTGGACCAAATTACTTGGTGGATGATTATTACCAAGCTATGGAAATCTTTTTGTATCCAACACCCTACATTCCCATGATACGTCTACAAAGAACTCAGTCTAAAATAATTTTAAATTGCATTATAAATCAGATAATAGCCAAAGCACGTCCAAATTGTATCGTTTTATTGGGTTTTACCCTTTGTTTGCTTTTTATGTTGAGAAATATGGAGAAATCCTAAAAATATTTTTATTTAAGAAAAATAAATATTGCAAGGCATTTTCTGATGATTCTAAATACATATATCTGAGAACCTGAAATCAGGGAGCTCAAAATCATTGAACACAAAAAATTTATAAAGGAACAATACACTATTTTGAATTTATTTTAACGGCAAACTTTTTTGCATCGAGATTATTTATTCGCCGCTTAATGCCCTTATATACTACTACTAAAAAACCCAGCTGACAGAAGAACACATCGTATGAGGATTCCTAGAGTCATAAGACCAAATTTTTTTCAAACTAGAGTTTCAGTAAAGAGCTAAATGCAACGGATTAGATTTCATCTTCTTTAATGAACATGCCTCCTTTTACTCTACCATGAAAAGTTGTTTATTATCGATTTACATATTAGTCAAGTTACTTTTGGTCAAATGTATAAGGTTTATTCATCTTGGCATAAGAAAGTTTTCCAAGATTAAATCCATTGTAATTTAAAGCAGCCTGGAGCAATTAAGTTTTCATGAGTTGGATATATTCATTATTCAAGTGATCATGTTATTAGCTACTAAACACCGCGAAAGTCTAATTTAAAGTTCGATTAAATACCCCACTTTCTTCACTATTTTATCACGAAATAGGCGTTACCTAATTAATACCAATTTTAGTTCTCTCATCATCCTTTTTCAAACAGATTTCTGATTTTTTTCAGACACGAAAAAAGAAATGTGTATGAGCAAACTGTAAAAAATATCCTTAAAATTACATAACGGTAAACCACCGATAATTTTAGTGCTTATTTTAACTGAAAAAACCTGGAAAATAATGATGTTTACAATTCATTTAATCATCGGGTCTTAAACACTCGTTGTTTTATTTTGACACTTTATCTAAAGATAGCTTTATTCATAAATTCAGTGCTAGTCTGATGACGAAGGGGGATTTGTTGCGGTTAGAGCCCCCTCCTTAGTTAAAAAAAACATATTAAAGGAAAAATTTCGGATATTGACTCAAATAATGCAATGAGAGTTCTGTTTTTTAATATTTCCCTCTCAAAATTCGATTTTATTTGCACCTCTGGTGTATATATACTGTGTTAACAGTGTGTAGTTTTAAAATGCAGATTCCTTAACTTCAGAATGTGGGATAAATAACTTACACATTTTTTTACAGTATCTAATGAAATAGTAAAAATCTTTAAATGAAAGACTGATAAAATAACGACAAGTTCAATAACAAAGTTGAATTTTAGTCGAAATTTTGATTTAAAAAATTCAAAATTTAAAGCCCGTTTGGATTTCGATATATAAGCCGAGCCAATAGCTTTATTTTCATAATTTTTTTTCGCTTTTCTGTATAGGAAAGTTAAATTATAATTTTTCTTCAGATTTTATAAAACAATTTATAAAATTTTCAATCACTTGTGGAAAAGAAATTTTTTTAATGAAAAACTCCCAGAATTTCCATAAAACCCCAGAATAATTCTTTTAAATAAAAAAGGAGGGAAAACGAAGGAGAATGAAAATAGAACAAGAAATGCTATTAAAAATTTTGAAAGAATTTTTTGTTAATTTTAGAATCAACCTTTTAGAGTTGTTGTAAAAGCGGTAAAACGTGATAAAATTCACTATATAAGCTTACATTACAGATGAACAGCGGGACACGCATTGACAGTATAGCATAAAAATGTAACACAGGAACACGCATCTTTTTTCAAAACCATAGTTAAAAATAAGTGTGGCAACTAGTTCCGAACTAATGAATACTTCATTAACAGGCCAAGGGGCATTTCGTGTGATTGTTTCTATGAACAATCCACAAATGATAAACTGTCCATTAGTCAGAAACTAGTTGCCACACCCCTTTTTTATTGAAGATTTTTAAGGTGCTCTGTGTTCCGCAAGTTCCCTTTAAGTTGTTATAATAGTGTCGTATATGATTTTGTAATATTCATAAAACATGAGGTATGATTTATTTCATCTTGAAGATTCCATAGTACGCTTGGGGCTAATTTTTTTAGAGAGAACTTTGATCCCTCCCCTCAAAAATCCTTCCTCGATATCTCAGCCATTGATCGCTAAGTATTAATCATTAAACGGTAGTTCATTCCGAGCTTAAAATTCCTGCCAACTGCATTTGTTATGCGTGCTTGAATGAACTTCCAGCGCGCTTTACTCCTTGCGTAGGCTACACCCATGGCCCAAAGTATAAATTACAAACCAGATGAAAAATGTGGCCGTATTTTGCCGCGGCATTTTAACAGTTCTGGTTTCTTTGTCCTTTTGTTCTATGATATTGCAGCAACGCGTACCTGCAGAGCAGACCAGAGGTCAATGCAAATGATATCTGTTTTGAAATGGGCGAAGAACATCGAGCAAAACTTGACAACATGAAATTATCTCGGAACGCAGACCAACGAGTTAAAATTGAAATGAGAAGATTGCCGGTGTTTTTTTTTTTCTTGTATCTGGTCGGTTTTTGGAACTAATGGTACTAAATCTCTGGCAAAATCGTTTTTACATAAAGATGAGTTTTCAAAAACTAGTTTGCATTCATTTTCAAATTTCCAATGCTTCCTTATTTATCTAATACTTTATATTAATTGCTTAGAATGTTTGTTTTTTGGTTTAACGAAAAATTTTTTCAAAGTCGGACGAAATGTCAGGAGTTATGGAAAACACCATTTAAATTGCTCTTCACAATTAAAATTATTTCACAATACCAACCATTTTCCAAAGTAACCAATGGAGTGACCAAGTAAGAAATTGAAAATATCTTTACATACCTAACAAAATACAAATAATTCTTTTCTAAAAATCCTCCCATAAATTTGAGTTAAGTCTTATCGTCCGGTGCGTCTTATGGTCCGAAAAATATAGTATTTTAAAATTGTTTTTAATTGCCTCCCACATCTCATTGTAGTTAGCGTCTCCGTACTGCAGGGTGTGGGCTCGAGTTCCAATCTTGGATAAGGCATGGACGTTTCGATACTGTCCCCTCATGGGAGCAGTGTAGGTTCACCTATAGGGTGACTCACGGTGTGGATTTGTTAATATCCTCAGGACAAACTACCTGAGGCGTATGGAAAATAAAATCTGCTTTTAATTTTGCAAAAATCTATTTGCCTATTTAAGTATGAAAACTTTTCGCTTCTAAATTACAGAACTGTCTAGAAAGGTTTATGATGCAAAGGTTTATGACAGGCATATAAAGTCACGTAAAACTAAAAACAAAATAAAAACTGAAAAATATCGTTATTGTGTAATGCTAATTCCCTTTTTAACATAGGATTACGTTCCTCCATAACGGTCCGCGGTAAAGCAAAATTTCAGATGTCTGGCGTCGCGAGTTATAATTTTGGCGGCGCGCCAAACCCAGTCTCTATCGCTTGGGCAAGCAGTAAAGTACCAAAACAGTACCAAAATGCGGTACCAAATGCAGAACAGTACCAAAATGCGTCAAAAAAATGAGGTAAGCAACTATAAGTAATCCTACGTTAATAAACTGTGGTAGTTTCGTTAGAAGAGACTACCTGAAATTTTTTTTAAACATTTTATCTAACGGTGTGGGGAAATTGATTTCCCATTAAGAGGGAAAATGACAAAGACAGTCCGGATATAAGAAATATTCAATTCAGAATTTTGCCTTCTCCCATGAATTAGTCGACTCCAATGTGCCATTTAACGTGCTCCGCTTTGTTTACTATTTTATATTTTTGACACTTAAAAATTATCATTATAAAAAGGGTTTTCTCAAAAGTTTTTAACTGTAAAGTTGTAATATACTTTACTAAATCATATTCTACTATAGTTTGACTTGATTTTATATTCACTGTAAAGCGACATTGTCAGAAACAAATTCATTTGCTATGTGTAATTTAATTTTAATGATCTGATTAGGATACGGCCCAGTACTAAATATCCTTGTAGATATCACTATCATGTTTGATTTGTATCCTTATTTCACCACTACAAAGAGCCTAACAATTCAAGGAAATGTTTCTACACACCATCTGTATATCTACGAAATTGCATCCCATATAGCTAAGTCCCATGGAATCATATTAATATTGCAATCAAATTAATGTTTACTGTTAAAAGAACAAGGGACCTTCAACCTAGTTTTCTTTAATTTTCAATTTTTAACTCTATATACAAAAAGAAGTATAATTTCTATTATTTTATTACATTGAAGACACTTAAAATTCCCAAATAAGTATATTGTGGTAGAATAAGGCCTAGTTTAAAAAAAAGATTCAAACATACTAGCATTTTTTAAAATGCTCCCTGTGCACTTCATATCATCTAAAAATTTACGTTTTTTAATGTAAGTTTATATACAGGGTGTCCATAATCAAAGTCCCACTTTCAAAGGGCTGCAAAAAAAGAACCACTGGTCAGAATGACTTCAAATGTGAACTGAATATACTGGAAGAAGGGGGAAACGATTTGGCATAATAAAAAAAAGTCCCAAAATGTTACAGCGCCATCTATTGATACATTTTGGAACTTTTTTCAATATGCCAAATCGTTTCTTCCTTTTTCCAGTATATTCAGTTCAAATTTGAAATCATTCTGACCAGTGGTTCTTTTTTTGCAGCATTTTGAAAGTGGGACTTTGTTTATATACAGGGCGTCCACAATTAAAACTATGCATTTTTTTGTATGAATCAGAAGCCTTAAAGAATTTTGTTTAATCTGCCTGTTATTATTTTTTTTCGCATCATTTTGCTTCATTTCATGGTCTATAAATTCGATATATATTTGTCGTTTCAGAGTGATGCACAGTTTTGCGACAAACTCTTCAATTCACATCCCTGAGAAATTTGGAAGAAATCAGAAAGAAATTTTTGCGCAAGGAGCGTTTTGAAAAATGCTGGCATTTTTTAAAAAACAAATTTGCAACATAAATCTTATTCTATTTCAAAATACTTATTTGTGAATTCTAGGTGTCTTCAATGTAGTAAAAAATAATACTAATTATTCTCATTTAGTATGTAGAGACAAAAATTGAAAATTGAAAAAAACGAGGTTCAAAGTCCCTTGTCGCCTAAGTAATATACCAGAATTAAAGTTGGAAGAAATCTTAAGGGAAACCATTTTTGTTTTCCGTTTTGTAGCAGAAAGAACTGCGGAGTAAAATTTAGAAAATGAATGAAATAATAAAGTGACAATGGACCATGAAATTTCTTTTTTATTTATCAATCAATTGCTATGAAATTTTGTATACTTATACAGTGTTGTTTAGAGATGAAAATTCTAAATTTAAAGAAAAAATCAGAATGTAATTAAGATATTAATTAAAATCAGTTTAATTACTCTTATTTACAAATGCTCCACGCGCATCCAGAATCTTATTTCTTAAGCTATAGCTTAATTATAAAGCTTATTAATTAAGATTATAAAGCTAAATATAAAGCTAATTATTAAGCTTAAGCAATAGCTTAATTTACTACTAAGTTTTATTCTAACATATATAAATCATCATTTTATGAAATTTTATGAAAATTCAAGAAAAATTATGACGTATGGAACATTTTGAACTTACCAAAACAACATGAAAACTTGTTTTAAGAAAATAACATTTAAAGTTTTAATTTAACGTAACATTTCCATTGTTTACATTTGAAAAATACTTATAACTCGGTTAATAAAGATCGGATCAACATACTTTATTTTAATTTAAAGCTGATGAGTTGCAGAATCGTTTTCTGAAATAAAAAAAAATCGTTTTGGGGACATATTTTTGTCAATCTGAAGGTCCATTGTCCCCTTAAGTCATCTAAATTCGTCAAGAGAGGTAACACACTCAAAATCAGGGGTGGGGAACCTTTTTTGTCAGAAGGCCACATCAGTAAAAAAAAAATTTCTCATATGGCCGCACCAAAAAATTATATAATTAATTAATATATATATATTTCTGAATTTCTTATTCTCTCATTCTGAATTTCTTCGTAACTTATAAATATAAAAACGAAATATACTTTTTTTTAATTTGCAAAAAGAAATAGAAACAAAAAAGGTTAGTATCAAATATTTAATTGTTATTTGATGCTGTCTGTGTTTGTTTTCTAGAGGATAACTTCTTTATATTTGGTACCAATTTAGATGTACGTAATTTTAGCTGATCTTCCAAATGAATATCTGTCAACTGTCTCAAAGAAGTTTTTAAATGAGCTAAAAAAGAAAATGTAGATTCACAATGGTATGTTGAACCAAAGCATGTAAGCATCTTACGAGCATAATATAATATAATCACGGAGATTGAGATAATCAACAGCTTGCTTGCAAATTTTAAAAGGATATTTTTTATTAAACAAAGTAACTATGATATTATCTGTTGAAAGTTTTATTAACTCCATTTGTAGATTTATTGGAGCATTTGAAATTTCTTCAAGGTGTGATTGAAAAGCCAAATCTTAATATCAGTTCTTTAGATAATATCTTTTGATAATTTTTAATCATTTCTTTTGAGGTTTTTTATATATACATCATCATTCCTACACAAAATAAAGCTATTAATGTAAAATATACCAATAGTCAGATTTTTAAATTGCAGTAAATTAAAATGTCGAAAGTTAAATAGGGCCGTACAAAAATTGCAAAGTGCCGCATTTGGCCTCGTGGTCGCATTTTCCCCACCCATGCTCTAAATCTTAAGGTAGTCTTAAAATATTCTTGATCACCTTTTTTTGCAGTTTAAAGAACATATTAGAAGTTTTGCATCCTACCCTTTACTTTCATTTGTTGAAGCTTAATCACGTGATATCAAGTTACTTGACTTTAATTTTTTATAAACATTACTAGACAAAGGGCTTCCAATAAATATGAATTGTTTTACTACAGCATTTATATTCAGTATATTGTAATTTTTCATGCCAAAATTTAATATCCGAATTTTGTTTAGCTACTATCACCCGTTTTAAAGAACAAAAAGAATTAAATTTTAAAAATGAAGGTTTAATTATCCCTATCAAATAAAATAGTCATTTAAATAAGCGAATTATATGTCAAAGTAACAGAAAAATTAAATGGCTCCTGAAAGAAACGTAATCCTCTTTGGGATACGCTAAATGAAATTTAACTAAAAGGATTTCAAGTATATTCAACGTAATTACTTTAAGATTTTAAAGGTAAATTAAAATATCAAAAGCTGTAATCTATGTTAAAGTAATTGAAACATGAAGCGTGCTTGACGCTATAGCTTGTTTACGTTTAGATGCTTAAAAGCCACCAGCAAAACTTTACACTCATCCTTAATTAAGCATTCAAAAATGCCTAAATACCGAGAATCCTTTGATGCATTCATCTGGTTCAGAGACATTTCATTTTGAAGATACATTAGTCTTTTATCATTTCATTAGTGTCGTATTGTTCTTGTTATGTATCTCTGAAGTTTTGAGGTTGATTTTTTTTTAAAGTTTGACAATTAATTATGAATATGTATGAGGAATGTCAATTTATTTTTCAATGAGATATATTCCTTTAAGACTATATGATCATAGAGATTCGTGATATCAGTTAGTTTTACAAGTATCTATTATTTCATATGGGTGAGATACATTTTTAGAAATAATTAAACTGATCCGAACTCCAAACCAATAAGTTTACAGCTCTGTGATATGAGTTTAAAAGCATAGTTTCAAAAAATGAATTAAAAGGGATAAGCATTACAGGCACATTTATCATAAATTGATAATTTACGGTATAAACATCTGATTATTTCTGATTTTCTATGTTTTAGCGTCCAAGAAAATTTGACATTTAAACTTATCTAAGCAGAGTCAGATAGTTCATCTGTGCCTCGATTTTCTTTGAAGATATTTAGAGTAGAGAGTAATGAAAATAGAACGAAAAAAAATCGGCATTTTTGTTAAGTTTATAAGAAAACTAGCTGAATACCCGTGCTTCGCTACGGAGTAGATTCAAATTAAATACAATAGTAAATCTATGCAATTAACGCCTATATATATATATATATATATATATATATATATATATATATATATATATATATATATATATATATATATATATATATATATATATATATATATATATATATATATATATATACTTAAAGTATATTTTAAGTATATTTTTATAGACAAAATAATGTAGAAGAAAATATTCATATTAAATAAACGGTCACTGTATGCAATTAATTTGTATGTTTTATATCCATAAAACATACAATTTTGAATTAAGTTCTTAAAAAACTTCCATCTCAATTAGTCTAGTGCACGTGACGCAAAATTAATTTAAATTATCACAAAAGGAAAAGAAACCACGTGATCAGCATTTAATAAATTGAATTCAAAAATTAATCTTTAAAAATTCACCAAAAATCAGAAAATTGAGGTACGGATTCAGAAAATTGAGGTAAGATTCGAAAAAGATTTAATTTTAAAGGAATTTTTATGATCTTTCTTGTGATATAAATTTTATAACCCTCAAATTATTATTTTAAATGCAAACTTAAAAAAAGTTTCAAAAACAGGTTAAAAATTTAATTTTAAATAATCTAACAAAGATTTTTCAAAAATCTTTCTTAGTGCACTCTTACAGTATAAGAAGAATCGCCATGCAAAATTTCAGCTCTTTAGGTCCAGCGGTTTGGTCTTGCGTTATCTGTCAGTCAGTCGGTCAGTCAGTCAATCACGGAACTGTTTTATATATGTTATCGGCAAAGTATGAAACGCAAGCATTGTATAGAATGCCGGACATTTTTAGTCAAAGTATGAAATATGAGAATTATTACATACTTTCCCTAGGCATTGTATATAATACCTAAGCATTTTATAGAATGACAAATAATATTTAGGCAAAGTATGAAAAAAAAGGTTCTGATAAGGCTATTATATAAATGACGTGCATTCCTCAAAAATACAAATGTTATTCTGAAGAAATGGTAGTGCCATTTAAAAAAATATTCAAAAACCGTAAAGAAAAATGAAAGTTATACAAAACAATATTTATGCCTTTCTTATCAAGGGAAACAAAATTTTCATATAAAAGATAAGAAATTAAAATTTAACTACTTGTTGCAACATGGTAGGCTTGAATGAAATTTTGAATTACATTTCATTACATTTTTCACACAAAGATATTTCACATTTTGTCACTTTGTTTTACACATACATTTGACGAATCCTTGGCCGCTTCCACTGGACTCAGCAATTGCAACTGACCGGAGAGGAATTTCGTGGTCAGGAATGTCTTCAATTCTAAGCAAGTTCTTAGAGCATAAAGTGAATTGTGATCTCGCATATACTTGTTTTAAAATTCCTTCAGAAGCTCCAAGTCGGTAGAAACCATCCTCTGTCACACTCAAATACTGCCAATATATTGCCAATAACTGCCAATATATTGCGCGAATCACCTCGCCCCTTGTCGACGTCAGGAATAGGAACTCGCACAGTAGTTCTCAAAGAAACAGTGGGAATTTTTTTTTCCAAATTCATTTTCATTTTTTTTTTGGCTTGTATTTCCGAATTGATTTTAGAATTTATTTTACTTTCAATAGCATTTTCAGTTTTGAAACAAAGGGTGAACAAAATATCCATTTCATCATCTTTACTAGCATGGCCACAGAAGGTATGGATTTTTTTACACTTTTTGCATGCAAGTGCATCACTCGTTTCTTTTAAACACACACAACAGGTATCAGAAACGGAAATATCTTCGGTAAACATGTCTTCTTCAAGTTAGTTTAAGGGAGGTTCCCTTGCCCCCCCCCCTGGGTGCGCCACTGTCTTCAGCTCTTTTTGACGTTAGAGACTTGAGAATCACAAATTTTGTGAGATGATCTTGGTACATCATAATAAATTTGTATTCTCTATCTGGCTGAGACTGAAAGTCAATAAGATCTACCTGACAACGGGAATTAAATTCGGATAAAATCATAGGTTTCATAACAATGCCCTTTTTATTACCTTTCTGTTTTTTTCTGGAAAGGTTCACAAAGGTGGATGTACAGTTTAATATTACGACGTTTAACGTTTTTCTATTTGGTTGAAACTTCTTTCAACATTCTATCACGTCCTCCGTGTCTAATAGCCAAATGAGCTTCATGAAGTACGACAAATAACTCAGAGTCCGTGACATAATACTGTATAACACTGACACCTTCTTTAACAGGATAAATGAGTTTTCTTTTGTTTTCCACAATCATCACATCATAGCGATTCAGAAACCAATAGTCCCTGGATTCCTTCTTAGTAGTCATTTTGCCTTTTTGTACATCATTTATTAATTTCTGGTAAGTTATTTCGGTTAAGAAAGAACTGGTTTTTTCAGCATTAACTCTAATTTTGGACAGTTCATCGTCGAATCGTTGTTTCATGTCTATAGACCATGACTTCTTCTCCAACACTACAGCTTGCTCCCCCAACACTACAGCTTGCTCCTCCATTTTCATGCAGCACGGTAAAAAAACTAATTTTTTGTTGAACAAATTTAAGTAAAATTGCGTATTTTGACACTCCCGAACAAAACCGCAAAGTACAACTGACAAATTCTGAGCCTGAGGCGCGAGTTAAAATTCACTTGCCTTGCCAAGTGATATTCGAAACGAATCGAAGATGTATTGTATACTTTGCCGGCTTCTCTAGGAAATGTGTGAAATTTGAATCGTTTCATACATTGCCGGCTAGCTTTAGGCATTATATACAATGCCTAGGCATTCTATAGAATGCCTGATTTCATACTTTGCCGGTAACATATATACATATAGATAAATGAAATGGAGCCTTGTTTGAAGATTTCCACTAAATAACGTATATCAAAATATATATAAGAATTTTTTCATATTTTGTGTGTAGTTTCATAAACTACATTAATTAAATACCTGATAAAACGCATAGGTTTCTCAATACATCAGAATTATTCGCAAGATCAAATTTCTTATATTTTTAGGTGCATACTGCTGAAGTACCGAATAGGCGGGAAAATATTTGATCCTATTGTAATAAATCCTACTCTAATTATGGTTAATAAAATCTAGTTTTCTATGACGATGTCTTTTGATCATTAACTCAAACCTCACTCCTCATATTTCCTTCCATAACCTGAACTATATGGAATGTCTTAATCTAAACTCAACCGCAATTTATTTCCTGTAATTCACTCAAAACGCTCGGCTTGATAAATCTCTACGAAGTTTCTTTTTAGCATTAAGAATGTTTAGAGATGAAACTTATTTGCAGAATATCTTCAGATAAATATCCGTTTCCTTTAGTCACAAGCCGTATGTAATAAATAATATTTATGAATGATACTTACTTATGTTAAATGGGTTTAAATAAGGATGGCAGGTGTACGTGGTTGTTTTCATACGTAACAATAAAGCACATAATCTTCAGGTATAAAGCAATCTTTATTCATGATTTTTGTTTATTTTCCATTTACACATCATAACTGTCATAATAAAAGACATTTCGTTGCGATATCACATCCTCTCTGCCTGCATAAGTAATCGAAAAGCAATCTTCAGCTTCTCAATCATTCTGCAGTTTGCAATTGATAGACTCCGCAACGTTACACGGGAGTGAAACTCCTTTGATCTTTTAATCCATGCCGCAATCTTGAATTATAAGAATACTATTTCTGAAGATCAGGGTTTAAATGTAGATATAATTGTCTGAAATGGGGGGAAAGAACCGAATGTTGTCGTAGAAAATTGATATTAATATATTTACCCATCCTTCTGAGTCAGATTCAGTCTAACCCTAAGACGAGCTCATAAATAAAAATTTTACCTGGAAAAAGGAGTGCCATATTTGAGCAAGTTTCATTTATTTTCCGACTTAACACAAGTAGATAGTAGTATTCAGAAACACAATACCTCAGGAGATGTGATTGCATATCGATTTTTCCTTCTGTCCGGGTCATTAATACTTCACTATCTATGAACATACCACATTATTTGTACATTCTAGACAGTTAAGCGAAGCCAATATTCTGGAAGTAATTCAAAGAAAGACCTCTTTTTCTGAACACAAGACAACGCACTACTTGTGTTGTAACGAGTTATGAGTCTTTCTAAGGACATAGATGCGAGAGAGTTGAATTGGATATTTGGATAACTCTAAGGCCGTCCGCACATGGAGCAACTCAAATGAAACTGATAACCGACTCCAATCACAAACCAGTCCGTGATGAATTGTAACCTATGTAATTGAATGGAGCTACACACACGGCGCAACTGGTTACAAACCCGTCTGCAACGCGTTTGTAATCAGTCGCAGGCAACTCAATGTGTCGAGTCGCTAGCAACTTCAGTCGCCAGTTTCTCTTGCGTTGGGCGTGTTATTACACAATATATATTACAGCCGCACTTTTGGCAAGCTGCCAAATGACGTACACGAGTAACGTGACTTCTGCCTAGCGATGAAATGAAATTCTAACGTTTTTTGTTGTATGGAATATGTGCGCCCATATATACAGTCCATTTTTAAACGATTGATCAAAGACAATCTATTATGACGATTTTTTAAAATAAATTAATTTCTGATAATAATTTAACTAAAAATAATGCCCGGAATAATGATGTTCTTCCTTCCATGACAGGTCGCAAACTATTGATTTGAATCACTTTTGAGTCGGCCCGTGTGCGGAGCCGCATCACTTACGAGTTTGCAACCGATAAGCAATTTCAGTCGCTGACCAGTTCAGTATCCTTTGACTCGCTCCGTGTGTGGACGGCCTAAGTCCTACACAAATCGCGTGTCGATTGACTTGTGGCGCAGAATACGTGACCTTTAAAGTAGTCTGAGAAACTAAGAGGAATCTGCGGTTGATTTAAAATACAAGCAGTGAAATATTTAGAGTGAAAGTTACAAAAAGTGGGGGGAGGGTGACTAAACAAAGCAGGATCCAAATGTGTTCCGGCACTAGGTTATAGGAACTCAATAAAAATGGTTTTCCGTGAAAACAAACTGTCCGGTTATTAATGAAAAGGCTGTATATGACATATTTTATGGCCTATGATGGAATGAAATACGATTTAGAAATTAGACCAAGCTTTGGTACTTTTTAAAACTTGCAAAGACAGATTCCAAGTTCTATAATGGAACTAATTTAGGGGACCACCAGTTTTTAACAATTAATTTTTATACTGTCATTAAATAAATACAGTAATCAGCACTTCGTTTGAAAATATTTTTATTTTTATCATAAAACATTTTCATAAACTCTAATCTAGTCTAGTTACATATAGTCTCGTCAAGTCCTAAATAAACTAAAATCCCAACTGACCTCAACTAAGTCTATTTCAGTTTGTTGTAATCTTACAGTAACAGATTTTCGTCTTAAAGCTTTGGTTAAACAGACATACAAGAGGCATTCCAAAATTGACAACACAGAAAAAGACAGTTAAAGCTTAGAAAACTTCGAATAACACGGTTAATATATATCTAAATACTCTTCCTGAAACTAGTTATATTAATATCATCGTTATATGCCTGGACTATTCCGAATAAATAGGGTACTGGCTTTCTGTGCCGGAGTATGCGAGTTCAACTTCCATAGTTGGCATACGTGTTTGTAATTTTTAGAATAGGCATAGACTATAAATTCCAGTCGTTTTCGACCTGAAGTAGCTAAACAAGCCCTATTCTCGGCACCAACCAACCTATCGTCGTATACTGGCTCAAAAATTAACTACCTACCAATAAGTATTTGGACACCCATGCAAATGACGATATCTCCGGTCCTGATATACGTCACGCCCTCCGTTAAATATCGTGTAGGAAACAATATTGGCATTAGTCACATGCAAGATGCAAGTGCAGAATTATCTGATTTTGAGAAAAGTGTTATCGTCGGGTATCATAGAAATGGCCAATCCTTAAGGGACATATCTAGCGAGCTGAATTACCCAAAATTGATAGTGGCTTATGTGATTCAGAACTGAACGTTGAGAGGTAATTGTCGGAATGTGCCCCGAGTCGGAAACCCACGAAACTGGGAGATAGAGACCGACTGATGCTGTCCAGAGAAATTCGGAAGAACCTCACCCAACCGATGGCCCACATACTCCAGGAGTTTCAACAGGCACCCAGAAGTGTTGTTTCGATGAATAACATCCGTAAAGAAGCACAACTAATTGGTTTACATGGTCGTGCTGCCACCCATAAGCATTTGATCCCAAAGTCCAACCACGTTGCTCAGTTAATGTGGTGCAAAGCACGTCGAAAGTGTACCGTAGATCAGACGAAACGGGTTCTCTGGAACGACGAATCAAGGTTCACCTTCTACCATTCCGATGGAAGGGGCTGGGTATGGCGTCTGCCTGGAGAACGCCTCCTGCCAGAATGCATTGTGCCCACAGAAAAGCTCGCCGGAGGTGGAATTATGGTCTGGGGTTGTTTCTCCTGATATGGACTGGGACCCTTGGTCCCAAGTCATGGTAAGGTCAACGCCGATGCCTATTGCACTATTTTGGATGACGACGTGCTTCCCTACGTTGTGGCAGTTTTACGCGTTGTACCCATGTAACTTCCAGGACGACAATTCCAGTTATGTTGCAAGGTCCACCATGGATTGGTATGGTGACAATGGAGTTGACCGAATGAAGTGGCCTGCCCACAGCCCAGACCTGAACCCTATCGAGAACCTCTAGGACGAGTTGGATCACCGAATTAAGGGGTGCAACAACCGTCTAAAATTGGTGAAGGAACTTACATGTCTTCTCCAAGACGAGTGGAAGAAAAAAATACTAACCGTCATACAAGGACTAGCGGAAAGTATGTCCCGGAAGGTAGAGGCTGTAATTGCCTCTCGTAGAGGCTCTACCAACAATTCAATATGAATAAATTTTGGTTTTCTTTTCTATGACAGGTGTCCAAATACTTATTGGTAGATAATGCATGATCGAAGCATTGACATTTCTTAATATACTCATCACAGTAGTCTTCAGTGCAATTCTGAAAGAGGCATTTGATCTCGCAGGGTTTTTTTAAACCGAAAGAAAGAAAAATGACCATTTTTCAGGAATGAAGAGCTAAGGGATGCGCCATGAGTTGGATTTACGTTTTGATCATCGTTTTTTGAGTCACCATTTCACAGCATACCGGTACATTATCCTGGTTCATAATTCATTTTGCATCCGCGTACAATCCACTTTCGTGGGTACAATACATCCCACGGGTTACATATTTTTTTTTAAATTAAAAAAATACACATAAAATTCCCGTGTACCACAAAGTATCACACGGAACTTACAGAGATAAGTATAAAACACTAAGAAAACATAAGAAACACACAAAATAAACCAAAAAAAGAAACTAAGAAGAAATACAAATATTCACAATAAATTTACAAAATAATCCGAAAGCACACTTCCCAGAAACGAGCAGAAAGAAATTGGGAGGCCAGTTAATATTTAAGTCCTTAAGAGCCAATTTAAAAATATTTCTCTCCCTGCGGTACTTCGAACACAAAAACAGAACATGTTCAGCATTTTCCTCGCCACCAACGCTGCAGTCACAGGGGGTCGCCGAACACAATTTGAATCTACTCAAATAGCTCTTAAAATTTCCATGTCCTGTGAGGAACTGAGTCGATTTGTAGTTAGCAAAGAAGTGATGGCAAGAGTGTCTCATTCTAATGGACGAGAAAAATTTCTTGGTTAAACTACCATTATTTGAGCTGACGTATTCTTGGTTCCATGACTCCACCATACTCTCAAACATGACCTTCTTAAAAAAAGATTTGAGAATATTGACACTAATGTCAATTTCACGCCTTGTAGCGGACTTGGCAAGGAAGTCGGCTCGCTCGTTACCAAAGATACCAGTATGCCCACGAACAAAAGCAAAGAAAACAGAGACATTTTTACTTTCAAGGGTTTTGAGTTGCCTTTGAATTTCGACGATAATGCTATTGGCAGAAGAAATATATTTTAAGGTCTCCAAGGATGAAAGTGAATCGGTACAAATGAGATAATCTTTGTCAGCACTATCTCGATTCATGATCCATTTAATGGCAAAGTTTAAACATAAAAGTTCAGCTATAAAAAAAGTGCATTCATCTCGAATTCTAAATTGAAAATGCTCGGATTCAATGCCATTCTTGAAGGCAACAAAAGCGAAACCTACCTTGCCATCAATTTTACTGCCATCAGTATAGCAAGTAACAGGGAAATCACCTGCAGTTTTGTTGCAAAAATTAATAACATTGATAGCCTTTTTCTCCGTGGGATGAGGAAGATCAGATGGAGGTAAAACATAATCGTAACCAGAAGTAGAAGAAGTAGATAAATTTTCTCTAAAGGCGATATTATGAAGAATGGCAGTGTTGATCGGAGGAAAACCAGAAATTGCATAAACAGATTCATAGCTTATGGTGCGATATCCACATATGACTCGCAAGAGAATACGTCTTTGAATTCGTCGGAGATATTTACAATTAATCTTCTTCTTGAGCGCCATACCCCAAGCTCTAGAGCCGTACAAAATAAAAGGTTCAATGCCTTGCTTATAAATGAGCGAATGGACATCAAACCTGATGCCGTACGTATTACGTGCAATGCGACATAAACCACGTTGCAATTTGTCACACTTCTCTTTATTAGACAACCTTCGCGCATTGGGATTTTTGATTGATTTGCTTGTGATTTGTAACGGACGGGAAATGTTGTCTGTAACATTGTTCATTTCTCAGAATTTCCTATCAGACCATTCCAGACGATGGCCGAATGGCTAGAGCCTTGGCATTCGGTAACAGAGTCTGTGATTTCAAGTCCCATTCTAATAGTATGGACGTTTATAGCCGTTCGGAATTGGTAAGCAGTAGGTCCCGGTCTAATTAGCCCTCGTGTAGCAAAAGTTGACCGTAGTGCTCCAAACCAAACTAAATCAACCTATTAGTCCATAGTTTTTCTTGCTACTCAAAAGCCCAGGATCGCGAAATGGCTCATTCCTAATACACCTTTCTCATTCACTTAAGTTCCTGTCTAAGGAAAGTTAAAACTTACTGCAGCTCGTTTTTTCCATCTCAGATCCAAATTCGGTATAGTAAATAACTATAAACCTAAAAGCTTGCTTATGGAGATAAACACTGGAGATGCTTTCCAAATGGATATATGACATATCATGTCTTGTAGACGCAGCTGGAAAAGAGTTCGTTATTGGGACGCAGTAAATAGGCGATTTCGTAAATATAGTTTTATTGTCGTTCATATGCAATTCCCCATTGGGAGGGAGTTAGACCGATTGACATATGAAACGTAGCAAACAATGTTAGAAAAAAGGCGCGGCTTTCAGCCGTGTTCTCATTTTTATATCGAGAAAATACGGAAGAGGTGATGCAAAGGTTATTCCCCATGACGTTATGTTACGTCATGGACTAGGGCTTGTCCAATGATTCTTATCGGCTCAGTCTCCCTAGACAGAGGTTGTACTAAGTCTACAAGGATCTTTCTCTGTCTGCATGAGAGCGAGAGGATTAAGTACTGCAATCTTTATGAGAATTACATCATCTTTAGAAATTGAATAAATTATGTTTTAGAGGAGCATGGAGAAGTCAGATTATTAATATAAAAATTATTCTCATATTTCGCATATATATAATAGTGTGATGTCGGTAATTTTTCACTGCATTCCGTTTTGATTACTGCCGTTTTAGCATTAATCCATGCAGTTATTTTTAAACACCACTGGCACATGAGAGCATTACACATTTCTCTGTAATATCTGTGCAATCTATAATTGTGTATTTCTTTTCTTTATGACGCTATCATGCAAGATCTACAATGTCAAGATCAGTATCTGACTCGCCGATTCTTGAACCGTTTTCCACATTTAGTAATCTATTTATATATTTATGTTTTATGTATAACAATACGGAGGTGTTGTTATACATAAAACATACAATAAAACAAACAAACAACATGTAACTATACTATTTTACAAATTTTCATTTTATGAAAGAGAGGTAAACTCTCTCTGATAATTCGTAATAAGTCATGATTCTGATGATTATTTCCCTCTAACTGTGAATGATCCCTACATATTGATTTCTTCAAAAATTTATCCTAAACCATCACCCGTTATCTGTATAAATGAAGTTTACTTAGAATTGTTTGACAACAAGTGCTTCCGCTTAAAAAAAAAAACACCTTAGAATTCACCTTCATTTCATAAACTTTCGTTTGCCTTTGTAATACTCTTTTTAGACCTTTTTGAATAAAAAACGTATCTTTTTACATTCCTTAGATACTGAGCAGTTTTTGAGTCACAATCTTAAATATATTTGAAATGGGTGTCAAGGATTAAAAAATATATATATTCCAGGTAGTCTCTTCTAACGAAACTACCGCGGGTTATTAACACGGGATTACTTATCGTTGCTTACCTCTCTTTTTTTTTGACGCATTTTGATACTTTTCTGTTTAACTGTTTACTGCTACTGGGATAGTCGCGCTGCTAAAATTATAACTCGCAACGCAGGACAGGCTCTGAATTTTTTTCTTTCCGGAAGACCGTTATTGAGGAATATATTCCTACGTTAAAAATTTAAGGTAGTCTCTTCTAACGAAACTACCTCGGGTTATTAACGTAGAATTACTTATCGTTGCTTACCTCTTTTGTATGTATATATGCATCTATATATATATATATATATATATATATATATATATATATATATATATATATATATATATATATATATATATATATATATATATATATATACATTATATATATTTTATATATTTTATATATATATATATATATATATATATAATGTATATATACATATGTATGTATGTCGAAATTTTGACGCATTTTGGTACTTTTCCATTTAACTTTTTACTGCTTGCCCAAGCGAGAGAAACTAGGTTTGGCACCTGCCAAAATTATAACTCGCGACGCAGGACATTTGACATTTTGCTTCCTGGAGGACTCTTATGGAGGAACGTAATCCTACGTTAAAATTCTCAAAAAATGTCCTGCCAATGCGGAAATTAAGCATAATATACGACTATTTTAATAAACTTACTACTCTTATTTAAATTATATAACAATAAGATGGGCTGAGAAAACGAGGCTCCAGTTTAAATAATTCCATTTCTCAAATTAAAAAATAAATAAATTATAATAGGCATTAAGATGGCATATATTCTTCTTTAATCACTCTAGTGAAAAGTTTATTACGAAGTTTGAAAGTTCTATCCCTTAATATACTTCCAAAATAAATACATCCTCTTGATCTTAAACTTTTAAATTAAAACTGAGTTCAGGCTTTGAGATAAATTGCAATGAAACCTCCAGAGATTTAAAAAAATTGCTTCTTTAAGTAAGACTTAAGCATGTATTCACGAAACAATTACAATTGAAATTCAGTTTATGGGTTTTTTTTTCTTGTGTCCACAATTACATTATTTCTGGATTTTGTATGGATCCAAATTAAGTTTGTAATCTGAGGCTCAATATGCTAGGTGGAAGATTAAGCAAATATTCAAATTACTTTTGGGTCTTATTAATTGGGAGAAGAATAGCTGTATTAATGTCTTTTGTTTTTACTCAATTTTTTCCTTAGAAAAAAAATAGAAAAAATGCTGGAACTTGAGTTACTTAACAATTTTTTTCCCGATAAGGCTTTAAAAAAACATGATTAGGAAAAAGAGATAATTTATTTTGTTTATTATTTTAGATTATTTTTAATGCTATTAACTTAAAAAAATAAAGATCTTAAAATCACATCTGAGTATAATATGCATCAAAAACATATTTTAAGCCGATTAACTGATATGCTTGCATCGGAATTTGAATTGTGGAATATTTGAATAAACCGTATTAACACCAGAATTCTTTTATGCCTGTAAACGTTGCAATCTCTCCAGAGATTGTTTTTTTTTTAATCTTTAATTTACTCATAAACTCTCTCAGAAACAATATTTTTTTAAGAAAAAAAATGTATGTTTTTCTAATAACCCTGAGAAAAATGAGGTTGTTATGGAATACAAATGTGTGTGAAATGTTCAAATCATGTGAATTTATACTTTGCGTTTAACATATTGGAAAAATCTTTAAATCCATTGTAAGTTTGTTTTCTTTATACGGTTTTTAAACTGCTTCTTTTCTTTCCTTATGCACATTTAGGAGATATTCAAGCAATTTGGAAGAATATATTTTTGAGAAATGCTGTTTGATAAATTTTGCCTCATTAGTTTTGAATTCATTTGTTTGACGGAAATAAATGAGATGATGTAAGTTTAAGTTAGATAAAAGTTTAACTAGATTAAGTTTTTTTAACTAAGGTAATGTCTTTTTTAAGATGTTCTCTCCTTAACGAAGTTATGTACAAAGATGGGACTTCGTTGAATACCCAACCATATTTACTCATTCACTTTAATGTTAGATATTAAAATCATTATGATTTTTGAACTAGAGTTTTGTTTAAATTAACTTCGATAAAGTCCGTTAAAGTTAAAATCAGGATAAGATTTCCTTTCGTGTCCAGGCCGGATATGGGCACGTTCGATCCGTAGACACAAAAGTCATCGGGTCAGTGGGTGGAGAAGGTACGATACCCCTCCCCAAATGTGCCCCTGGGGATGATCGGTCAAAATTGTGGTGGCACCTAGCCAAGTCAGACTCCGACCCCTGTGGTGCTATTATAAAACAGGAGCCGCACTACTCAGCCCGAAGCATATATAGACCTATCCTGGAACTGGAAGATGGCCGAATGGCTAGGGCGCTGGCTTTCGGTACCAGAGTCTATGGATTCGAGTCCCATTGTTGACATGGACGTTCTTAGTCGTTCGGAATCGGCTTTAAGCAGTAGGTCCCGGTCTAATTAGCTCTCGTGTAGCAAGAAATGACCGTAGCGCACCGAACCAAAACCTTTTCTGGAACTTCTGGCCAGGTAGCATTAAGAACAACAGAAGATAGTAGTTAAATTAATAAAAGCTATTAGTCTGTATGTTAAAATTGAAATTTTAACTAGTGCTCAGAACTTTTTGAATTTTTCGACCATAATCTTCTGGCATTAAATGCAAATGCATAAGCAATTAGGATTTTTTTACATGAAAACGTAATCCAAAATAGATCCAAATAAATCAAAGTTTAAGAGGGTAAATTTGATTTATAAGGTTTCTAATGAATGTCCTAATTTGTGGATCCACATCCGCCTTCTATAGAATTTAATTCCTGGTTCCAATTCCTCTAAGAAATTTCATACAGAATATAATTTCTTGGCATCACTAATCAAATCCGATTTCAACCGAGTCCCGAGCTTTGTCTCAATCGTAATTTAAAAGATTACGGAAAAATCTTCAAGAATCTGAAATGTCATCTTAAATTTAAAGCCTGTTAGCGGAGCAATTACAATCGAACTATAATGAGCCAGAATGGGTTTTTTTTCTTTCTTTTTGCGCTTATGATCACGTTATTTCAGATCGCATGAAAATTAAATGTTGTAAGCCGAGACAGATTATTTTCGCGAAAGACGAAGCGGATATTCAAATTTCTCTGCGTCGGCATAAATTGGGAAGAGACTTATTATTCTAACTATTTCCTCCTTTCAGATTTCCATGTTCGTTAAGAATGATGGAGAAAAGAGAAAAAGGTTGGGGTTCTAGGAATCTTAATACAGATTTTTAATTTCTATTGACAACGAAAGGATGTGGTTTTTCAGAAAATTACTTTACAGTAGCGTGGGTTTTTCTCAAAATCGAGACTAATAAAAAAATGTGCTGAAAGAGTAGTAAAGTTACTTTGTTGGTTTTTTTTTTTATAGCATCCCTTTAGAACGTATAATGAGGCTTTTTTTGTTATTTTACTCACGAAAATTTACAATGCAATTATTTTTTTTGCATATATATATATATATATATGTGTGTGTGTGTGTGTGTATGTGTATATATATGTGTGTGTGTGTATGTATATGTAAATAATCCAACAGATTTATTGAAAATGTTTTCTTTGCAGGATAAGTTTTTTGTTATAGTGATTTAGCAGTCTATGCTTGAATTTTAATTTTGTTTATTTCTATTGTTTACTTTTTACATATGTATATGCATGAATATATATATATATATATATATATATATATATATATATATATATATATATATATATATATAATATATATAGTGTGTGTGTGTATAAGGTTTTCCACTACCTTAAACTGTCGTAGCGTATGGAATAATGAGGAAGGAGCAGGTTGTTTGAAGATTTTTGTAGCTTGCAACGGAATTTCGACTTGCATATCTTTCACAGATCATTCCTTTAGCTTTATGAATGACTCCGAGGTAACCTGGTGGTAGCGCGTTGAGCTTTGAACTTGCGGGTGCTTGGTTCGAATCCTTACGAACGCCTCTAAATATCCTTTTGTTTAGATAATGTATGGGAATGTTAAATCTGTAGGCTAGAATATTTTGCTATGAGATCAGAGGGTGGGAGAAGGTGCATGTCGCCCCTTAGGGGGGGGGGGGAGGTTCTCGGTCAAAATTGTGGTGGTACCTAGCCAAGTCGAACTCCTACCCTTGTGGTGCCATTGTAAACCGGAGCCGCATTAATAATAATAATATTAATAATAAATATTCATGTATTGCACCGATTCTATATGCCTAGTTTTAGATCGTCTCTACCTTTTTCATACTAGAAAAGATACCTTATGCAATTGCCCTTGTAGAAATACAACAGTTCTCATGAGTTATTCTTAAATTAGTTTGATACCTGCAGAAAATAAGTAAAGTTCACTTTAATAAGGTAAATTTACAACGAGGATTGTCGTTTTTTTATTATTTATTCGCAGCATTAAAAAAAAGTTAGTTAATAATAATTCTATTGTTTTACAATTAAACTGCATTGAACTCTGTTATCCATTATAAGCAATGCTCGGTGAAACCGTAAATTATAAAATTGGTCTAGAATGTTATTAAAAAATAATTGTGAAGTTTTAGATGAGCTACACCTAACCACAATAATAATTGTTTTAAAGAAAATGAAATTTAAAACGATTTTTCAGTATTTCATATACTAGGTGTAATTTTCATTTGTTTGAGTTGTATCGCAAAACAAATAATTGGGAATGAAGTACTCTAATATCAAACTTACTGTTAACTTCAGAGATCTAAAAATTTGTCCGCCAGCAGACTGAATATTGATGTCATTTCTTAAGAATTACTAGCTGTAAACATTCCGAAGAATATTAGATTAAGATTTTAACGTCTCTATTTCAGCTATGAGACATCCATGATCTGGGGAACATACAATATTAGAGATTAAAATATGGATACTGAAATCTATATTTGGCTGTGTGTTTCCTGTTTATGCAATACCTACTAATGACAAACCAGTTTATTTCTGCCATGTGCTCTGAATCGGATGACATGTAAATTTTTCGTTAGGCGCAAATGAATTAAAGACTCATGACAGGATATCATCAAGCTTTAGAGATTTCGAGTTGAGTGTGATTGATGACTGTCATTATGGAAGATGATCGGTTTGGGGGAACAATCAGTTTCAGAAGACGTATGTGTGACGTATGTTACTGTCATCTCGTGTAATCATTAATCTCTTATCGTTATATGATTTAAACTATAAAAAATAGAGACTTGTTATGAGTTAGACGATATGAAATACTAAAAGAAGTGCATAGCTCGGAGTAAATGTTTTACAGCATTTTAAGGAAATGCGATATCAAAAATTAAGAAAAAATATTTAATCAGTTAGTTCTAAATGATATTTTTGAACTTCCAGCTGAAGAGGTCCATATAGGCTAGCGGTCTGAGGGTTGTGACTCCGGTTTATAATGGCGCCAACAGGGCTAGAGTCTGATTTAGCCAGGTGCCACCTCAATTATGACCGCGCAACCCCAGGGGCGGCATCTAGGGGGATCATACCCTTTCCCATCCTTTCTGACCTCATACAGGGATTTTTCGGTCTACGAATTTAACATGCCCATATTCGGCCTATACACGAAGATATTTAATGGTGCTTGTCGGGTATTCATCCGAGCACCCTCAGCATTCAAAGCCAACGTGCTACCAAAAGGCTACGTTGGTCCCATCTTTTTATTTTTTACGTTCATGACAAATGATGAAGAAGCATTTTCTGCTTCGAAAGAATAATTCTGTATCAGAAATTAAATTCAATAGTGGCTTTCCATGTTAACTTAGCCAGTCATATAAAGGGATGCGCGTGAATAAATTGAAATACATGAATAGTTTAAAAATAACTCTCAATACCATAAAAAAGGAATTATTCAGAAGTTTTGAGTTAATGACCCAAAATGAGTATTTGTGAACTAGGTGAATCCCAAAGATTATGGCATTTTACAGAAGTAAAGCTGAAAAGGATCATCAATTTCATTTTTAATGAAACCTTATGAAATTATCATATTTTAAGTATAAAGTTTATTTAAAAACTTCTTGGCTCATTTTTCATGCTATACAGGACCGTCAAGGAATCTTTTTAAAATTTTTTTAGCTTGAAAAGCAGCATTTAATAATCCAAAAATAGATAATTTTCTCACGAGCAATCAGGAATTTTGTGTATAGTTTTTGATTACTTTATACCAAACGCATGATGTGTTTAATGTAAAGAAAAGTGAAGATTATATGATTGGTCGTTCTCTCGAGGAGGAAAAATTTTCGTTTATTCATTAATAAACAATTATGTATTGTATGGAAACATATTCGAAATATATTTTATAAAAAAATATATTCTCGTCAACTTTATAATGAATTCTCTAAATTTCAGTTATCGCTAGCAAAATTTTCCCGAGATATTGGGTTTAAATTTTATCTTTACAAAAAATGCGTAATTTAATTTTTTGAGTTCATTACATGACATTCATTATAACATTTTATTGCTAAAGAGGAATCAGTGCTAAATTTAACATTCGGATATTTGATTTTTCTAAAATTAACAAGAGATGATATACGAAAAAAAATTAAATTGCATTTTAAAATTTAGGTTCTGTCTGTAAATAAGTTTTCCAGATTATTGCCAAAAAATATTTAATTTTTATGATTTAATTAAAATTATCCAAATTTGTCTCTTCAATGAAATAACTACGACAGGGAATCTTAAAAGAAAAAGGATAAAACCCTTTTCTCTCCAAAGGTACTGTGTGTAATTCAACATTCAACGGAAATTTCTACTCTTTATACTATATTTTCCATTTAATAGATTACGTAGGTTTAATAATAGATGAGAACAAGCATTCGTTGCCATGGCAATGCGCATCATGTGATTTAGTGAGGCTCTTTCCTGGGATATAAGTAGTTACACAACACTAAGCATGAGGCTTAAACTAAGGCGGAAATTCAAAAGAATGAAATCCATTTATCTATTGAGTTTTGTTGCGTAAAAATACATCGTGAAAATATCTGCCAAAACTTTTCTGTAGAATCTAAAGCTTTCTACACACGCAAGATAAGAGGATTTCATCCAGATGTATTTCGTGTGGTAACAAAATACTAAAGGAAATATTTATTTTCAAGGTTCAAGAGTAACTGCTTAAGTCCTGTAAAATGCACCGAGTTTAATTTTGAAGCCTCTCAATTTCAAAACATACGACCTATTTGACATAGATAATATTTTTTATTTCTTCCCTGGGCTATAGAATCACAAATCTGAATAAACCAAAACTAATTTTATTTACACTTAACTGAAGTTTACAACTAAGACTCCCTCCCCTGTGTCCACTAACTCGTAACTACAAAGGTTATATGGGGTAGTGGGACTCCCACTTTACGGGGCCTGGGGCAAACTTCTGTTGGGGGCCCCAAGAAATATGATTAATCGAATAATTATATTTTGGGGGGCCCTTTTTTCAGGAGATTATGAATTCTGAAGTACGGTACAAAGTTCAGAATTTTCTTTCGAAGGAAATCTAATAAATAAATTTTTAAAAATTTTTTGGAGCCCATCCGGCAGTTGGGGGCCTGGGGCAAAGTGCCCCAGTTGCCCCCCCTTGTGGGTGGCCCTGAGTGGGAGTGAAGGAGACTATATCGATATCCAAATTTTTAATGCTTACACATTTTACAAACCAGTTAAATAAAGCTATTAAATTATAGCTTCAGGATAGCTTCAATAATAATAAACTGGGGTGTGTTTTACTAACGTAGGATTACGTTCCTCCATAACGGTCCTTCGGAAAGCAAAATTTCAGACGCTAAAACTATCCGTTACTAATACACATTTTCAAAATATTAATTTTTTAGAAATTAAAAATATTTAGAGCAAAAATTTTTTTTAAAAAATCATATTTTCAAAAGTAAATATTTTTTCCAAATTTCCTGAATCAAGATTAAAATAATTGAAATAAAATAATTGAAAAAGACATGTTCCATGTTTGAACCATTTATATTTAACGGTTCTTGACTTATAACAATTTAAAGAAGAGAAATGATGAAAAACTCATCATGCAGATAAATGCATTTAAAGGTTTAAATAAAGATTGGCTGCTATTAGAATGTTGAAAAAAATTAACATGTCCTGTTCTAATTAAAATAGAAACATGATTTAAACATCCTTTTAAGCGGAAAAACACAGAATTTTAAATGTAGCAATTTTTTTTCGAAAATTTGAAGAATTTGTGTCCTGGACCCCTTAAATTTATTACAGTGAACCGTGGCCACATACAAGTCAGTTAAGGAAATATGCATCATAAATTATCATTGATGAAAACCGCAATCATACAAAATGAAACATGGTGGAAAAATGCACATGTGATATTAAGATCTTTATGTAAAACAGGTAAAAGAATTAACAATATTCTAGAATAAAATACAACATAAATTATCGGCATTTCTAAATCATGATTTTTAAAAGCCTTATTGGGAAAAAAAAACCAAAAATATTATTGAAAAAAAAAACGCAAAGTAAGTCAGGTTCCAATTTTTTCACATTTTTTCTAAAAACAAAATTGAATAAAAAACCAAGATTTAAATACAACCAATTAATAGGATCCGAAAGTAATTTGAATATTTGCTTAATCTTCCGCCTAGCATCTTCAATCTCAGATTACAAACATAATTTGGATGAATTCGAAATCCAGAACTAATGTAATTGTAGACACGATATAAAAAACTCAATAGACTGAAGTTCAATGGTAATTGTTTCGTGAATACAGGCCTAAGATTTATTTAAAGAAGCAACTTCTTTCTCTTGAGGTTTCAGTGTAATTTATCTGAAAGTCTGAACTCAGTTTTAATTTAAAAGTTTAAGATCAAGAGGTTGTGTTTGTTTTGGAAGAATATTAAGGAATAGAACTTTTAATCTTATCAATCGATTACTCAATAGAGTGAAAAAGGAGAATATAGGCTTCCTTATTGTATATTATTATTTTGAAGTTCAGAAATGGAATTATTTGAACCGGAACCTCTTTTTCTGGGGCCATCTTGGTGGAAAGACGATTTGCAGATCTACTTAAAATTAAACTCGTAAATTTATAAAATCATCGTTTATTATGCTTAATTTCTGCACTGAAAAGAGCACTTAAAGGCTTGTGAAAAGATAAAATTTGTATTCAACAAGAGACTTTAAAAGAGTATTACATGAGGCAAAAGAAAATTGAATTAAATAAAAAGGAATTCCAAGGAAGATACTTTTACTCATATACATGTATATATATATATATATATATATATATATATATATATATATATATATATATATATATATACCATGCACAAATTCTTCATTATTACAGGGAAATAATCATCAGAATTATCAGAAGAAAGTGTTAATCCCTCTTCCATATAATGTTAGAGGACTTTCTCAGTACTGCTATATATATATATATATATATATATATATATATATATATATATATATATATATATATATATATTGTCGCGTAGATGGTAGTCGTATGGATTGAACACACACGTAGAGGGAATACAACGCTGTTTATTAGCACACAACACTTAGCTGGTAGAACTCAGAACTGAACTCACAGGTTGAGCTACTTGCTCTTTTATCCATCAACAGAATATTCTGGAACGCCGTTCCAGGAAATTAAAGAATGTTCTAGCAACTTCTAGAACTAACAGAAATAGAATTAGAATTAAATTAAATTAAAATAATGTAGAGCTTCGAACCGGGGACCTCTTGCTCAGCAGTCCGGTGCGTTGACCATTCAGCAACAGAGTCTTTGACGGGAAAGGCTTTAAGCGGCAATATATATATAATAATAATAAAATATTGTTTAGATTTGTAAAACGGTACGGGAATCTAACAGCCAAAATATGATCTTGATATTGCCAGATAGTCGCAAAGAAAATAAAAATATGACATTAGATTGCACCAGTTTCATAGATAAATATATATTACTAGAAGGTAACCCGTCATTTTGACGTCATAATACTAATAATGACGTCATAATGGAAAAAGTATATGAAAGTTAAAAAATATCCCGAATTATCTAACAATATTGCATTTAATCCACACCTTGTAAAAGCAAACCCTTTCATTATTTTTTATTTATTTAGTTTTTCATGCGATTGGAGTAGTAGACTGCCATCCAGTATTTTACAGCTCACTACACGATATGAATACTTGAGCTACTTGATTCATTCACATTCACATTCAAGTTTGTTTACTTTCAGAATTCATCGCAAAAGTAAACAGATTTTTAAAAACTGTCAAATATACAACTAAAAACATTCATTTTTTTTAGTTCTGAATGTTTTACAGAAAAATAGGCTGAACAAACGTGATTTGATGGAGAAGATATTAGTTTTTAGGTAAGAAAAAATTCTGATCCACATCTGAAATTGAAATTAAGCCTAACCAGCCGTTTGTTTACTGAGGGCTTCAATTGAAAGATGAGTACAGCCTGGAAGTGTTATACAGAGACAACGGCTATTATATATATATAATACTCTTGAACTAGCAGCATTCAAAAATAACTGCATGGATAAATATAGAATGGCAGTAGTTAAAACAAATTGTAGTAAAAAATTACAGACATGCCACCACATTTGTAAATCAGGTGTTTAACGAAGCAATATCTCCAACAAGATGATCTTAGGTGCATGCTAGTTTATCATACACCAACTTAGTTCTGACGAAGAAACATCAAGCTACGAAAAACTGTAACCTTCGTGACGCACTATACGTTGCTTTATGTATTACAAATTATCCTTGAATTCTACAGTTATATAAAACAGAATATGGCAAGAAACTTTATTTAAATAATTACGAAAATATGTGGCAAATAAGGTTTTGAAGAATCTTCCCACTAGCTTCAGTCTGAGTATTTTTACCCTTAATATGTTAAGCCGTTTTGATATATTTCGTACACATATTCCAATTGGTTGCATGTCTTGCTATTTCTATTAAAAATCATCGGAAGTACAGCCGATGAATACACGAAAAATCAAAAATTCCTATGTATATCCACCTGATTATAAGCTAATCTAATTTAATCCGACTGTTTTAAATATGTATAAGAAGCGTGCGTATTGCATTTGTGTTTAAAACCGCATCTCGAATTGCGTTGCCTTAACATGATTTACGTAATGACTGGATCTATAAATTAAGGCTCCCCCGCCTCCGATATACATAACGACTAGCCTTCATGATCGATCATTTAAAAATATCTCCCTTAATCACAATGCTAGCACACTCCCCAAAAATTCGTAACATGCAGTTTATGGCTATTTATGAGTTTCTCTTTAATAAATAAAACTTTGGAGATCGCATTATTATCACCCCCTGCGAAATTTATCTCATTTCTGACGCTTTTCGATATTCATTGAACTGCCATTAACCAGCTCCTTTACTACTCAAAAATAAACCCCAGTGCACCCATATAAGCGGCTCGTTCCCGCTGCTCGTTGCCATGGCGACTTGCATCACAAGTCTCTCTGGACAGAGGCACTCAGACGTGGCTCGAAATGAACAGAATTGTTATGATACCGTAGTTCTCCCTCGTATTGATTTTGAACGCAAATCGAACTTCATGCAAAAGAGTCAATTTTTCTCTTACAGGGATTCATTTTTTTTTATGTCTTGCACTTTTTATTTAGCTTTGGAATAATTTTCCGACGGGATCCGGGATACAAAATTCTGAAATGTGCAATATCATCTTTTTGACAGCGAAAGCTTTAAAGTTGTATGTGGTGTTATATAGTTATATAAACTTTTCTCATTTTTCTCCAAATAAAATTAATCATTTTGTTAAATAACAGTCAAAATCATGTGGAATTTCTTATCAACTTTATTTCACTCTAGTCGAAACTTTGACAGTACATAAGCTATACAACAGAAAAATTTTCGATTTTTTCATATCCCTAGAACTCGAAACGACTGATTTTTTTACTTCAATTCCGTGATATCACGGATATTATTCAAATAAGCCCTTGAATACTTTGAAGTGGAAAAACGCTTAAGCAAGATGGGTATTTAAATCAATATGTTATTTCCTTTCCATTAATGTAGTGATTTTCTGATTATTTGACAGAATAAAATAGCTTAATAGAGCAAAAGTACTCTTTCATCTGATCTAACGATCCGTCTAAAATGGGTCTGGAAAACTGAATACAAAAAAAGTCATACAGTAAATAGCATAACAATCCAATTTTGAAAATGTATAAATTATGAATTATTTTGAAATTTAACCCTTCAGCGGGCGCGTCAGTGTACAAAGTGCAACATTTTCGTAATTTTGAATGGTTTGTTTTTACAAGTAAGGTTTGTATGTTGTAACCGGTTTCTATTTATAGTTACACCCTTTCTAATGCAGGTCTGAATTTCTGACCCTTGTATTCCTTTCCATTCAGTGTTGGTCGTGATTAACCGTGGTAAACCAGCGACTATACTGGATTACAATACGACAAAAGCAGGAGTTGATGTAGTCGATCAAACGTGCAGCTGTTACACGGTATCCCGCATATCACGAAGATGGCCAATCTCATTGTTTTTTAGGATTTTGGACATAATAGGAATCCATTCGCAAGTTGTCCTTAGATCCGATAAACCAGACAGTTTTGAAATAAGGCGATTGTATCTGCATTCTTTGGCCTTTAATTATAAATATATCTCAATATTATCAACATTTTATATCTTGTTATAAAACGCAGAATCATTATTTTCAATTTGAAAAAAAAAAGTTTATTACAAAAGGAATAATGAAGGTTCAAAGAGACGTTGTACTTTGTGGCAGGCGCGCCTACGGTGTTCCAAAAATTGGCGCACCCGCTGAAGGATTAATCTCGTCTTCCATAGTGCCGCCTACATTGTATAGTGGTTAGCACTGTGTGCTTCCACATTGTAGGTTCCGGTTCGAATCCCGGGGAAGGCTTGGGCGTTCCTGTACTGTTCCCTCACAGGGAGCAGTGTTGTACAGTCGTCCCCCTACGAAAGAGGCCAACATAATCATGGTGTTGACGATCGAAAACCCGCAAGACAAATGCCTCCTCCTCAGGATGAAAGATTCTTGATGAAAAAGAACTGATTGCTTTCAATAATCTCGGTACTACACCAGCAGTTGCTTTTTTCGAATTTCCTTTCGGTGCTATAAACAGCTTGAAAAAGAATCAAGCACATTCACAATAATACATTGAGATGTTTTCCCTATCCGGGAAACCTGGTGCTTTAAAATCTCCAGATGCCTCAATATAAAACGTGCACGTTTTAGATAAGCCACGAAAATGCTTTTAGAAAAGCACAATTTTGAAGGGTGGGGTGTTATTTTATTTATTATTTATTTTATTTATTTATTTATTTATTTATTGGGAGGGAAGTTTAACGCCCAAAGATCTCCATATTTTCGAGAATGCAAATGTTGTACATGATACGATGAAGTTGTAAAGAGTAGAAAGCCCCTATATATATTTGAAATTATAATTATAGTGTTAGAAAGCCATTACAACATGTCAGTCTCGCAAAATTACTCATGCCTACTCATACAAATACGAATAATTTTTTAATGCTATGAAACTTTTGTTTTATTCTTTCGTTCATTTATACCATGTTTTTATTAACTCTCTTTCTTGTTTGTTTGTGTGTGTGTTTGTCCAGTGCAAATCTTGCAATCGATTTTTAACTAACTTCCCCGACTAGCGAGACATTTGAAACTTTTAGAATAGCTCAGAACACGATGACAATGCATTATTTTAAGACTTTTAGCCTTTTAGTATTGAATTCATTTTCTGTTAATTTTGTTTTGTAGACTGCTGCAGCCATCTAACGGCTGGGACGGGAATGAAAAGTTAAAAGCAAGTTAACTTCCAATTAACTTCATTTTCTTTCAAGTTGATGGGATAATTCATCAAAAAAATTTTAAAATAGTATTCATTAATACATAGAATTGTCAAGTTCATATGATTCAACAGAAAATTGAAAAACATGGTATATAAAAAGTTATTTTTATCCTGTAATTATTTCGTTTTAACTAGTTCAACAGTAAAGGCCTGTTCACACGACAGTCCGTTAGTGTAAGCGTACAAGGAAAAATGGCGCTGAGACGGAAATAACCAATCATGGGCCTTAACAATTTCGTTGCTAATCGTTTGGAGGTTTGTCATTGGTTAAATATATTTCAGTACTTTTACGCTTACGCTAACGGACTGCGATGTGAAGAGCCTTACTGATTTGAACTGCTTACATTTTTTAATATGTATAGATTTTTTTTAATTTTTTACATGCAAGTTTATTTCTTCTGTAATATGGTGAAAACTATAGAGAGCTATAGAAAGAAGGGATGTTTCGCATGTGTTCGCTCTTCTTGTTTTCAATATCATGAAACTCGAAACGAGAAAATTGTTCAAAACTTTAAACCGAATTTGTTCAGGAATTTAGACTGTCTCTGCATAACTCTACTTGGTCAACAGTATGTTGGCGGAAAGGAATAAATATTTTCAAAAAGTACAGAAATAAAAACAACTTTTACGTGGTTATTTCTTTTCCTTGATGATTTCTGGTCCGAAAGGGTTCTAAGCTTTAAACATCATTGAACGGAAGTTTAATCGAATTTATCTCCACGCTAAATTAACGCCAGTTCTGTGTAACTAAATGTCTATAGATATCTACTAAATAATTCTTTTAACTAATTTAAGAATTTCCATTAACTGAATGAAATTTCATAATCCTGCTGGCTTCAAAGTTACGGCTATTTACATTCGTCAGCGGTAATAGAATCGGATAGAAATTAAATTTGGAAAAGGGATTAAAAATCTAACAAAACGACTGTTTGTATTGAGTCTCTATAGATTTTATTGATAGTTACTTTAAACACGTTTGAGGATTATTTTATCAAAACTTTTCAGGTCTTCTGGAGAAAGCAAAAATTTAATAATATTGATATGAACCACTTTATAAAACTAGTCAAAGATGTCGTTTTATGCTGCTGCGATACATCTATATTCTGGAAACTTACACTTTATTAAAGAAAACATGAATTTAAGGCAGTATATTGACATTCTGTGCCATAATTTACAGCCTAGTGCCCAAGAGCTGGAAATTGAAAACACTTTTTATATCCTGCACGGTAATGATCCTAAACGTAATGCATTACTTGAGATTGGCTGATGCACAATGTCAGAAGGAGATTAATTATTCCTCCTCTGTCCCCTGAAATAAACGTTATTGGAAATTTATAGCACATTCTGCTCTTGAAAGTGTGAAAGCATCACATTACTAGCACATGTAAGCTAGTGTCAGTAATCGAAAGTTAATGAGCCAGAATAGCTAATGATACGACTCAAAATCTAGTGTATACAATGAAGAATTGACTCAACCTATAACTCATATCATTGCATAATAAAATACAAATAATTTGTGTAAGCAGCTGAAAACCATAAGTGGGCAAATTATTTTTTTTCCTAAAATGTCGATACTTCTTAATCTATAATAAGCTAAATGTTATTTCACAATTTTTTCTCCAACAAATGGTTTTTTTTTATATAATTATTAAGCTGTATTGTTGTTTATTTTTATTACCATGTTTTTATTAACTCGCTTTATTGTTTGTGTGTTTGTTTGTTTGTTTGTTCAGTACAATTCTTGCAATCGAGTTTTAACTAACTTCCTGACTAGCTAGACATTTGAAACTTTTAGAATAGCTCAGAACACAATAACAATGCATTATTTTAATGCTTTTAGCCATCTTTAAGCAGATTTGAATTCATTTTTAGTTAATTTTGTTTTGTAGAATGGTGCAGCCATCTATCGACCGGGACGAGAACGAAAAGCTAAACGCAATTACGCATTTGATCATTTTCTTTCAAGTTGATGGGATAATTCATCAAAAAATTTTAAAAAAGTATTTATTAATACACAGAATTGTCAAGTTTATATGATTGAACAGAAAATTTAAAAACGTGGTATATGAAAAGTTCTTTATCTTATTATGTTTAATTTTATTTCCTTGCAAATATATCGAAAATTCACTACGAGGAATTACTTTTTGCATCCACTATATATGTTTTAATTTTTTATATTGTAGTTCAAGATTTAAGTTCTTTACTAATTGAAACGCTACAAATCATTTGTAACAAATTATACACTGTGTACTCCAGGAGTCATTAGTTCTTAATCAGAACATGCTCGGAAATTCTTAAAGGATTCTTATTTAGTAACCCTAAGGAATATTAAGGAAACAATTTTCTCAAATTTGCGACCTAAAGTGTTATTCCACGACGGGAATGTCTCTTTATGGCATCATAACTGTCGTTTTCTCGTGTGTTGTTATTGTTTATAGAATATTTACCGATGACTTAATTTGCAACTAACTTAATATGTTAATGCTCTGATGACTATGAATGTATAAATGGTTGAAGAAAAAAAATTCTTCAGAGTTACACTGCTTCGTTTCAATGAATGTATTTTTTTAACCAAGACGAAATTAACAATTCATTTTTCTTTCAGTGATATGTTAAGTAATATATATCCATGGTAATTGTAAAGAAGTGGATACCTCTTGGCAAAGTTTTCAAAATTCGGCCAAATCACACTAAAAGACGACGGTAACGGCAATATGGCGGACGTCAAAATTACGTATATATACAGAATATACAGTTTTAGGCTGTTTTAATCAATTTAAATAGCATATTTTTTTCAGAAACAGTCCTTAATGTTATTCTCTCCTCATAATTGAAAATAAAAAACATGATATTGTAATTCAAACAATAAAACGAAAACAAGCACTAATAATAAAAACTCATCAGTCGAAGATTAATTTTCGTCTAACAATAATAAACTCTTGGCATCTATGTCACTGAAGAAAAATCTGTTAAATACACACTGGGGTACAGCTTCGATATAGAACCCCATTCGGGATATTTTGTATTGGCGACATTTTAAATTTTACCTTTGGCGCATTTGGTATCCCAGAGTTCGTTTCGACAAGTCTGCCACAGTCGCGTGTGTTTTAAAATGAAAAAAAAAAAAACATTTTCCAGATTGTAACCCGATGGAATACACCATTTTCAACTTCATACTTTGTTGGAACAACTTTCGTGTATAAAATTCATATATTGGTAATTTGGTATACACAGAGTTCGTTTCGGCAACCCTACCACATTCGTGTGACACAAACCAGGTTTTACCGCTTTTTTCTAATTTTTTCTTTTGATTTAACCATGTCTTTCCGTGTATATTTATCCATAATTTCTGCATCTACAAACTGTACTCTAATGTATTATTTTTTTATTTATATTTTGCAAAATTAAATTTCTTTGTAATTCATACGATATTAACGATGCTATGTTTGGCTAGGTGACAAAAAAAGTCGCCAATACAAAATATCGCCAATGGGTCCTATTATATCGAAGCTGTTCCCAAACCGGTTATCCGTTTATAAGATTGACTGCAGAACATATTAGATAACACTAAGTTTGACGCATTTGTGGTCCACTTTAAAAGGGGTACCCACATCTTTACAATAGCCCGAAGGTTTTATAGCAGGTTGCAAATTCGTATCTACCGGTCCAGAGAAATAGCAGGAAATATTTCCCAACCGAGGGACTTAAAACCCTCTAATTCTACATTCCAACGTCTATCATTGCCAAAGTAATATGAAAAGAAACGAATACAATACGTGAAACTCTGATAAAAATTAACCGTCACGCGGGAAATTCTCTTTATTATCAGACCTCAATGCTTATATACCAGTTCCTATCTCGTTACATAATTAGGCTCAATGAGATTATCTATCACGCAGCTGATTAATTGTCAGGGTAAATTGCCTCCCAAAATGAATGACATCGATCGATTGAACCTTATTGTAGAAATCATGGCCGTCGAGAACAGTAAGGAAAGTATTTCATCACAAAACAAAGCAGTTGTTATTTATGGTACGATGTTTGATAAAAGATCGCGGTTATCGCGTTTGTGTCCGATATCATTCTCGTCCAATGAGTTCCTTTAATGAAATTGGAAGAATTAAGCTCGCTAATTACCCGTGCCACTTTGTGTAATCGATGGCACGCTCGAAATATTGAATTCCAATAACAATTGGGATTTCGAGTGAGAAACTTTGTTAAAGAAAAGTATATGTTTTCTAGAAAAGAAGGCAATTTCAATATGATATAGGGATCTCTTTCGAGTAAAAAGGTTATCGCTTTTTCCCTCTGAAAAGGAACTAAATGGTTGAATTATAAATTCAAGTAAGTGTGTTTCAACTCGACAGATTTTAGGGATAAACTGTTCTTTTCAAATGGAGAGAATGTTATCATTTAAAACTTTAATGACTAGAAGAAGTAAAACTGCTTTCGGTTAATCATAGACAAAACAAGCATGCAGATATTTTGAAAATATAATTTGTATTTTAGGGTAAATTTACGCTGACAAAAAGCAAAATCTGAAATTTTAGTAATTTGCAATTCAAAGATTAATTGAAAAACTCATTCATTGATACATCAAACAACCATTTTAATATTTCAATAGCAAAACAAGTAGTACAGAAATACAAGCTTAAAAGAACATATAAATATGATAAATATTAATGAAAAAAGGTCTGAGAGATTGGAATTTGAGGAATAAAAACTGCCAGAATTATCTCTGAAAGCTTTCCTGCCCATTAATTTATTTTATGCCCTTCATTTTGCATACACTTTATTCGTAAATTACTGTTTCAAATTTGGCTATCAAAATTCAGGCTAATAAATTCATACCACTTCCATGTGGAAACATTTTAAGACATTGAATAACCCTTCTAAAATACAAAGCCATAGAAGAGAAAAGAGCGGAAGGTATTCTATTGTAAGTTTTTGATAAAACTTGTATCACGTCATAAGTTTCTCCACACGATGCGACACGATTACTAAGGGAATCAATGCAAATTCATGGCCAGGTGCTGCGAGATAATAAAATAAAGCAATAGAATAACACTATTCACTTATCCGCATGTCAAAAACACAGGACTTCAAACTTAAGGACATGCCGGCCAGATCTTCTGACTTTAAAGCAAACATGAGATACTATGAGGAACCTTTCTGTCTTATTGTAGATTCTTAAAATTTGAGACACAATGGCTATTACCCCAACTAAAGCCCTAGACAATATGATTATTTTTCACATATACACAATTTCTTCACGGGTGCATCAAATAAGACATTAGTCAACTAATGCCTCCAAATGAGTTTGGCTGTTTATTATGATTCACAATCGTGCAAGAAACCTACTATTTATTTTAAGATTAACTGACGTAGCTCTTCATCAGACAAGAGAGCATGAAATGTTTGTGAGGGGGGGGGGATGCGGTCCCTTTCCTGGTGGAGGAATCCCAAATGGAAAGAATTGATTTTATATATATATATATATATATATATATATATATATATATATATATATATATATATATATATATATGAGAAAAAAGCTGAGAAATTAGGAAACGAACTCCATATATGTTTGGGAGCAGGCAAAATGCCGATATCAAAAGTAGAGGAGATAAAACCCAAAGTATCGAAAATCAGAACATTAACCACTGAGTCATTCAATGAATCCTCACTTTAATATATTGAATATTTAGTATAGCATTATTAAAAAACCATACACGGTTATAAACACAGCATTATCCGGATAAATGAAAAACTACTCCATGTTAAAGAAAAAAAAATACTTAAAACACTATAGGATTTGACATTTGGGAATCTTTGACTAGACTTCTATCGTATTGTCACGATAATCTATAGAACATTTTTTTGAAAACTCATGAGATTAATCAGTTGTGCCAGTAAAAACCCGTTTCATCGGTTTGTTGCAATACCATGGCATGTCCGGAACATGAATTCTTCGAATCGTGAGCGAATATTTTGTGGCATTGCTTATTCCTAGAACTATCGCTCAAGATAAGAGGCTGAATAGAGGGATGCTTTCTAAGATGGACAGAGCATCAATTTGTACTGGGAATCAACTCAATTGCAACGTCTCTGAAAGTTCTCGAGAAGGATACAGACGTTGTGACATTGATTATTGTTAAAGAAATTAAATAATAGGTTGCACCTCAATCTGAATTGTAATCCATCATAAGAAAAATACCTTCCCAATGGAAATGTCGACGTTATCCCCGGCAGGAGCGTCTTTCATGAGTAATTAGAATCATAGTAAAATATATATTTCTCGCGTGTAACCAGTCACGACAACAAAGTTCTCTTCTCAAGGAGCCAGTTTTCGTCATCGAAATTGATAACTTTAATTAATAAGCACCTTTTCTGTTTATTAACTATCACAAATTGAAAGAGTGTAAAAGCAAGCAAATAGTTAATATAAAAAACACCCTTTGAAAAGTATGCCAGTCGAAAACGAAAAATGGTTAAAACTTTGACATATAACAAAGATATCCAATGCTGAAATTCATATATTACAACTTCATTGTTTCAATAAGTAAATTATATTTATGGCTCCACAGACGTTACCTGAAACATTTCTTAACGCAACAAAGACTGAATTATTCTTTCAAGGCGATAGTTCAAGGAGCAGTTCACACTTTGGAGCATAAAATCGAGTAAAATGGATATATATCCTTGAAGTGCTGGCGAAAATTCAAATTTTCTCAAAATTTACATGATAAGTATGCCGAAAAACCTTAGAAACAATAGAAAAGAGGTATTTATTACAAGCAGAAGCGATGTCATCAGAATTAACCTTCTTCCACATCAGAGCAGTATGGGGTTATTTCTTTTTATTCGAACTTCGAGTTTTGAACGCTGGTTGACGGTGCGGTTAGTACAAAATATCTAATGCAGTTTTCTTTATCTAGATTTGTTTAATTTGAAATCCAGGAATCCGAAACCTACAACCCTTGATTGCTATGTATTATTCAGAATTCAATTTTTCTGTTTCAAGCAACTAAAAGAAGCCTTCTACAGTCATACTGTACGATCAGTAGCTTGCAATTAGCTCTCAACACCCATATAAAAGTAGAAGAATTATACTTTGATTTCAACCCCGTATTAGGAGGACACCCAACTGATATACGGCCATTTGAATCAAAAAGGTTAAATTTGCATTCATCAATAAATAATTCATTTTTCAAAAAACAATAGTGTTTGTGTATTCGTAAGTTTTAGCAAATAGCAAGTGATTTTTAGAGTTATCTTCTTTCATATTCGTATATGGCTTTCAATCGGTACTCTACCGTAATAATGAACACCTTTTAAAGCATTTCGAATGCTGGAGGCGCAAACATATGAAATGTTGATTGAGCAATAATATCAGTACATGTTAGGACACTCGTACATAAAGTTTTTCGACATTAGTTGTTTTGGATATTAGTTGTAGTTCTATGGTCATCATACCTCTTGATTACATATCTAACAGCAGAAAAGTATTTTCCTACTCCTTTCCTGAATTTTTCGATAACTTTCACCCTCTTAATGAAATGAAATATTACGTTCCCGTAGAGAATCTATCAGCTCACCCTCACTTTGAGAGACATTCTAATATATCGAGAAAATTTCAGAGATAATCCATCACTGTCATCACTTACACAGAATTTTTTGAAGTCATTTGATTAATACGACTATATTTCTGATGTGTCAGAATCAATAAATTAACATTTTTTTGAAGCCAGTCATAAGAGTGCAAATATTTCACGAGTCCTAAAAATTTCCATTTTCATCAGATAACTCCACCAATTTGTAAGTTTAGCGAATTCCCCAGTTTTGGGTATCCCATATTTGTACCTTAAACATGCTTGCGTACCCTTCTAGTTATACTTCCATTTTTATAATATACCTAAAACAGCATGCATGCGCTGATACTACATAATCCAGACAGTTTACCCACCCACCCACGCACTCCTCAAAAGATTTTTTAAATACATCCAAACTTTTTGAAAGAAAACTTTTCGTTATGAATGAATGCTGCATGAATATTTTGGTTGAGAAAAGGCTAGAATGATATGGAGAAAAAACATTAAAAACGAAAATCAAAATTATCGTGCCGACGTTCAAGCCTATAGAAGGCCTGAGAAGGATTAGATGGTGTATTCGCTAATGTTAAGAAATCGTATAATAAAATTTGATTTTACCGAAGGAGATTATCTCCAATCGTATGTGAAGTGCTTAGGCATTAGGCACAATTAGTTTTTTTCAACAAGACAACGATCCTTAGTTTACAGCTAGGATCGTGGAGATGTCTTCCATATCATTTTCTAAATCAACTTAAAATGTCTTGACTCATCCCACCCCTTAACCCTTTCAGGGGCCACCCGTTTGCTCGGTGCTGATTTTTTTCCCGATTTTTGTTAACCTAAAGAATCTTAAAAATTTTTCCAATTAAAGGTTGGAAAATGTTTATACTTCTTTAAACTGATAACAGATGGCAGTACTAACCATTTTTCTGCTCATTTAACTGGAATACATTGAATGTAAGTGAAAAAAGACTAGATTCAGGCGTTTGCACTGTGTAAACGGCGCCCCTCAAAGAGTTATGGTCCCACTCAAAATAAATGACTTAAATCCTATTATAAATACAATGTGCTACAAAATTTAGTCAAGATGTTGAATTTTTTTAAACAATGTTTTGACAAAGAACTCTTAAGACATTCTGACAAAAATTTCTAAAAAACTTGTTTCTTCAACCCTTAAAAGATTACAGATTATTACAGAATCAAAAAGAGTTCCTGCAAATGTTAACATACTATTAAAATGTTATAAATGATTTTATGTTTTCCTTTGAATATTTCTTGTCTTCAGAAATGAAGTTTTTAAAATGGTTTAACATGTGGCTGTTACTTCAATATTGATTTTTGAATGGTGTAACTTGACTGACTTTTTACATACAGTTTGTACACGTCCCCGGAAAAGTTTCTGTATAAACACATACTTGTAGACATCATTTATGGAAAACACTTCTTATTAATCAGCCTTAAAATTAATAGATAATGAAGTCTTCTATAATGTGCATTGATGGTTTTTATGAAACCATAATAAGTTATTACTGGAGAAAAATTTTCCATTGTAAGGCAGTTGAATACTGCGTCTCTGAAAAATTTATTGTTGTCTGAAGTATCCTGAGTGCAAAATAATATCTGAAGTGATTTGTTAGAAAAGCACTTTTAAATAACATTTCTCCGCTAAGATATGGCCGTGTTCGCTCGTTTGACTGTTATCATTTTGGCTCCAGTCTTCGATCGATGTGTTTAAGCGCTTCATTTCCCGCGTTGCACGATAATTTATTTCGTCAGAGACTAATGGTTACATCCAGTGGGAAAAATAGAGCTTTATAAAATATGCCACTGGAGTAAAGACACAAATAAAAATATGTAACAAGAGTCATTTTTTCATTAGGAATACTTTTTCAGAAGTCGAAATGTACTGTGAATCGTAAGTGATATTGCATTTATTCTAGAAAAAGAGCTCATGTTCGTAGAATGTATGAAAGGGAAATAGTAGTTATGTAAGTTACTATAAAGAGACCATCTGAGGGTGCTTTTGACCTCTTAGGATGACCTTTTCTTGAGGGGACAATGGATTATCAAAATTTATCTCAATTTTCAATGAATTTTTAAAGAATTTGGTTATGATATTTTTAAAAAGCTCGATTAACTGTAAACTATAACTTTGCACTGGTCGCGCGGCATCTCATAGACGCCAATAGCACTTTGTTTACATTTTGATGGATGGATTACTCTGTATGCCCAGCAGATGTCAATATCTTAGAAGTGTTTATGTATGAGGGATAACTAACAAGCAAAATTCCTGCAGTTGCTATCATTCTTTTATAATAAACAGATTATACCAAAACACCCGATAGAGTGTTTGTAAACATTGTACAAATTTGTAAACATTGCTAACAGAAATATTTTTTTTAATTTTTCTTTATTTCTATTTATCCTATTGTATAAATTGCTTATATTTTTTCCATTTGATTGATTTTCATTTCTAAATATAACTTATAGAAATTTCTTTTTTTTTCATTTGCCTTAGTTAATTTCATTGTAAAAAGTGCATATAAAATTACATTAAAAAAATTGATAGGTTTTCATTTACATCCTTCATGGCCTTAATTTACTGTTTTAATAAATAGTTATTTTTACAAATAGAATAACTAAAACCTAAATAATGGAGTGTGGCGTCCATGCCCAAAATTTTTATATGCGCGACCAGTGAAGGAATAAGGGTTGCCCAAATGAAAGTGACACTTCAATGTTTTTTTCTGTGATAGTTTATTGTTTGGAAAATGTGAACATACACAAAGTAAAAGTCAAACATGAGCTATATATTCACAACAAATAATCACCATGTCAGTTCAAGAAGTGTCTCAGCGCGTCACTAGATTTTGGGTACCCTGAGCAGAGAACGTCCATGGTCAGTTGCAGAACTAGTCTTGAAAGGCGTCCCGGACCTCTGCATCGTTAACAAACCGGCGGCCCTGGAGAGCCCTTTCTCAGTGGGCCGATGACGTGGTAGTCGCAGGACGAGAGGTCAGAACTATAGAAGGTATGGTTGAGACCTCCCAGCAGAAGCAAACTAACAAATCTTGCTCACGCAGCAATCAATTCCATGGTGATGGTCAAGTGTGTTTCAGTAGATCTCTCCATGTCCCGTGGTCACACGTCCCTTACAAAATTCATTAGACCATCTGAACGCTGTGCACTGTGGCAGATACTTATGCCCATACACGTCCTTCATACGATGATAAATTTCGGCTTCACTAACACCTACTGCCGTCTAAAATTGAATAACCGCTCGATGGGTCTGTTTGGGACGAATTCATGTCACGACGTACGAAGTTATCTTGCTTAACCCTTTCAGGGGTGTCATTTGTAGTGCAAACGCCTAAATCTAATCTTTATTTCACTTGCATTCAATGTATTCCGGTTAAATGAGCAGAAAATTGTCTACTACTGCCATCTATTATCATTTTAAAGAAGTAAAAACTTTTACAACCTTTAATTGGAAAAATTTTCAATATTCTTTAGGTTAAAAAAAATCGGGGGAAAAATATGCACCGTGCAAACGGTGGAAGTAGCTGCCCCTGAAAGGGTAAAACACCTTCAAAGAGCACAATGACAGTTTACGACAATAGCAACTTTGTTTTGTAACATGCAACATCATCTACTGACGCCATTCTATTTAACAACTATCCCAGGTAAAAAACTGTATTTGTATAATATCTGCAAACATATTTTTATTGTATTCAAAGTTTCATTTGAAATGATGATTTCATACTATTGGGTGAGTGCAAAAGTTCTACCCGTTTTTATTACCCATAAAGAAGAGCAAATAAACGGAAAATGAACAGTACCTATTATTGTGCATAATCCCCATTGCTATCGATGACCTCTTGCCATCTTTCTGGTAGGAGATGAATCCCACGGCGGTAAAATTCCGGCGGTTTCGAGTCAAAAAAGTCTTGGATTGCAGTTTTCACAGCATCAAGATCATCAAAGATTTTCTGACTGAAGGAATTGTTCAACGCACGAAATAAGTGATAGTCAGTTGGTGCCAAGTCAGGAGAATAGAGAGGGTGGGGTAAAACCTCCCAACCAAAGCCCAGTAGCTTTTGGTGAGTGATGACAGCAGCATGGTGCCTGGCGTTATCATGATGAAGGATAACACCGCGACGATTGATGAGACCTGGCCGCTTTGCTACCAAATTTGAATGCAGCCTGTCTAACTGTAGACAGAAGAAGGCAGCATTGATGGTTTGGTTGAGTGGCAGGACCTCCCAGTGAATTATTCCCTGCACATCCCACCACACACTCAATAACACCTTGGGATGAAGTTCAGCTTTCGAAGTCGATGCAGGCGGATCAGAAGGGCGACACACAGTCCTACGATGCTGTTCGTTACGGTACATAACCCACTTCTCATCACCTGTCACAATTCGTGTCAAGAATAGGTCGTTTTTGTACCGGAAAGCAAGGAAACACAGAGGGCGATTCGGTCATCTGATTGATTAGCTGCCAAGTTATGTGAAACCCAACGATCTAACTTTACCGTAAAACCCAACTTAACCAGCCGTCTCTCGTCCGGTGTACGTTGAAGGTCTCCCTTATTCTTGTACGGTTGGGTTCGGGTTGTTCCTTATGGCTTTGTCAATATCGTGTTCCCCAACGTGTGATGGCCGTCCACTCCTAGCCTGATCTTGGCAGCTTCTGTCTCCTTCCCTAAATTTACGAAACCATCGACGACATGTGCTTTCGTCTATTGCATCCTCCCCATAAACTTGACAAACATTGCGACATGCTGCGGCTGCCGTACTCTTTTTTATCGAACTCGTATAACAAACAATGTCTTATGTGCTCCTTCTCGCTTTCCATGTTACACCCTATGAGATTTTTTTTTGAGATGATTAACTTTGTGAGACACGATGCATTTATATGTGAGGTATCCACAAGTTTGATTGGCCGACCATTTGCGTCATTACAATGTCATGTGTGACGTCAATTCCATTGCAAATTTGCATATCCAAAAACGGGTAGAACTTTCGCACGCACCCAATACATTTGAAGTATATTTGCTATTCGCATACTCATATATTTGAAGTATGATTGAAATTCGTATATTCGAAGAATAAATTAAATTTGTAGCGTATTTGAAATGGTATATTAATGATTTGAGTATCAAATGAAAATTTGAAAGGAATATGGTAATCTTAAATGCACAGGGAACATTTGAAACATTAAAGTTCATGAAATTTCTAAAGTTAAATAATTTCAATAAAATCAAGGACACGGAGTATTGCAAATAAATCCTCATATCAAACAGACATGTTTCCTAAGCTAAAGTATATTTCTATTACGTTGTTATTAATCTAGTTTCATGAATTCCTGAAATCGAAATATTGATTTATAGTCTAGTTTGAGTGTTTTGAAAGCCCAATATCCCATTGACACACTATGGCAATCATAGTTCGAATAACACGTAAAATCCCTTATTGACCACATCACTGGTCTATTACTAACGGTAAGACCGGCTGATAACGAAGTAACTAAAATGAATTGTAGTAATTTACCAATAAAATATCATTTAAGATAATATAATAATACATTAATATAAAACGTTATTACCTTTTTGATTGCAGAAGGGGGACACATGATCCACACAGAATGAGGTTGCTTATCAAAGCATGAACTAAGTTCATACGCTTGGTTAGTAAGGATTTTTAATGTTTTTTTCAAATGTTGTAACCCTTACGCTAACAGATTTCAAACTAAAATGCATTTAGAAACTTCTATGTAGTTATTACTGTGTCAAAGAGGAAACAAAACATCCTTAGGCTGATTATGAGATTTTTATATTATTTTGGATCGTTCGTTAAGTTTTCAAACAGATTTTCAAAAAGAAATTTTATTCCATAGTAGTCAAAGCATAAAAGGGAAGGCTATTTATTATACAGATAATTTATTGAAAGTTGCAGTAATCCTATCGTTTTATATCTTACTAATGTAAGTGAGGACTGTTTAGTCCTTTAGCCACTACAATTTGAACATTCTTTTTTTTCTCAATATCTATCAAATAATCATATTAAGTGGGGAGTTTATGGTTCTTGAAATAAGGCATATCGTTTCACCTTTACAATCTTACATGCCCTTTTGGAATTTTTACTGAAGTTTTTACGCTTATAACTCCTTATTTTGTTAAATTTTAAATATTCATTGAAATAATAAATTTACTAAAATGATACTTAATCATAAAGCTTGCTGAAAGAGTTTCATATGAGGTATGCTGATTTGCATACACACAAAACAAAGATTTGCGATAAATTGTTTAGATTTTGCTTTATACAAATGAGGTAATAAAAATGTAATTCAATTACTAAAAAATAGATTTAATGTAGTTTTCAATTTAACATATGATTTACATTATGTTTGATTTTTACGATCGTATATTATAGTTACTAGCAAAATAACATCCCAACTTGTAGTACATACATTAAATTTTGTTCGATATGAAATAACATACAAATATCCTGAAATAAATTTCATAAAGCTATATATAATAACTACGAAGATATCGAGCTCTTTCGTTCAAAAAAATTGGAGTTTTCAGAAAACGTATTTGAAGTTATACCTTGATATGTTATATGTAAGTATTCCTATTTTAAATAATGACATGGGAAATAAGTAGAATTTTTCATGGAGATAGTCTTGAATTATTTACGAAACTTTATATTTTAGTATAATTTATTTTTGGGGGTTTCAAAAGACTGGGGGCCCTCTATTCAAATAAAATTCGGTTTTTCTTGACCTAAATCGGTCTTGTGACTCCAGTTAGAAACTAAGCTAATTTTAACAAATACAGTGAACAGGTTATACCATAATTGTACATTGTGCTTCTTGGGAGAATAAGTTTTAACTTGAGAACATCATAATGCAAGTAGAATTAACACTTTCTACAATGTCTACTAAGAAAATCACTACAAAAAAATACTACCATCAAATATCATAAGACATCATTAGCGGTTGTTTTCCAGATGACACACTTCAGAGCTAGCTAAAGAACCATTATTTTTAAATGTGTTACAACTAGACTTTCACTGGAGCTAAATTTAAATTCACCTTGAGTTAACATCAAAGAATAACTAGATAACTTTAGTGCTGACAGCTGTTAAGGCTGATGTGTACTAATCCAATTGGATTCGTTCACTTTAATGTTAACCTATGGATGCATTTTGTCTATTATTTACAGGTACATAAATGCTGATAATCCAATAAAAATGATATTTTGAGTTAGACTGAACTTTTCTGCACCTTGCAACAGGATTCATTACCATGTTTTTATTAACTCGCTTTCTTGTTTGTTTGTTTGTGTGTGTGTATGTGTTTGTCCAGTACAAATCTTGCAATCGATTTTAACTAACTTCCCGACTAGCTAAACATTTGAAACTTTTGGAATAGCTCAGAACACGATGACAATGCATTCTTTTAATCCTTTTAGCCATATTTAAGCAAAATTGAAATCATTTTCAGATAATTTTGTTTTGTAGAATGGTGCAGCTATCTATCGGTCGGGATGGGAATGAAAAGTTAAACGCAATTACGCATTTGATCATTTTCTTTCAAGTTGATGGGATAATTCATCAAAAGTATTTTTAAAAAGTATTTATTAATACATAGAATTGTCAAGTTTATATGATTCAACAGAAAATTTAAAAACATGGTATATAAAAAGTTCTTTTTATCTTGTTATTATTTTACAAATTGCGTTCACCAAAGGAATTTAAGAGCGTTTAAGACACACTATAATAGTCCCCCCCACCCACATAATTTAAAGTTTAAAATATTATTTACATTTAAAAATTGCCCCAAGGTGTAGAATTTCATTTTCTATTACGGAGTACAATTTTTTTAAAATATTTCAGATAGTCTCTTCTAACGAAACTACCTCGGGTTATTAACGTAGGATTACTTATCGTTGCTTACTTATCGTTGCCTCTCTTTTTTATTTTATTTTTTGACGCATTTTGGTACTTTTCTTTTTAACTGTTTACTGCTACTGGGTTTGGCGTGCTGCGAAAATTATAACTTGCGATGGCGGACAATTTTTTCTCTCCGAAGGACCGTTCTTGAGGAAAGTAATCCTACGTTAAAAAATCTTACGTTAAATCCAAGTCAGCAATCCTTAGACACAATTTCTACATAGGTTAACACTGAGGTGAGAGGAATCCAATAAGGTCAGTACATAGCAGCCTTAAGCAGATGTCTTAAACTTGAAAAACGCTCGTATTCCGCGCAGATCCAGAGTGCTGATCAAAATTGTCATGGAAATTCAACATTTCGAACAAGCCACTGGTTTCGCAAAATGGCCCCGATGTGATTAATAGTGAAATTCTTCCAATTTTATGAGAAACACTCTCCGCTGTAAGCGTTCATCGGGGTGGAATGATTGGACGCAAATACGATATCTGAAGTCATTTGTCAAACAACGCATATATAAATAGCAGTTGCGCTCTAGGATTTTTCGAGTTATTCGGCTCTCATGATTTCATCTCCGCTCTTCGATCAATATGTTTGGAAGCTCGGATTCGGGTGTCATATGCTAATTTATTCAAGTGACTAATCACTGCGACACCTCAGCGTGATTAATTCTTTCAAGAGATTTGTCAGTTATACGTAGTAAGAATCATTTCACTGAGCAATCATCATGCCAAGTCTCGTAAGGTTGTCATTGAGGTTCATTTAATCGGATATCACCGCAATTTCTTCAAATTAACACTTCAGGGATGACAGTATACTGGAGTTCAAACATGTCTGATATCTGTCTTTTATGTCATTTTAGGAAACATATATGTTTGCTGAAGAATATTGCATTGTAGGCAATACGTCATAATATCATTTACTCAGTTATCTCCTAAAAGAATGATTGCTGTTCTTTAAAATACACTGCTGGCCACTGTAAATGCAACACCCTGAAGGAAACATGCAAATAACATGAAATTTACAACATGCATTAGCGGAGGTGAGATATGAAAATGATTAGAATTTCAGCGCAGACGCACATCACGCGCGCCTGTGGCGCCACTTCAAAGCGCTATTTAAGTCTTGGAGATTTCGACGATTTCAAGTTCGGCAATTGTGTTTTTCTTGTGGTTTTTTCAAAAAAACGATCAATTATGCCTCGTCGAAAACAGCGATCATCTTTTGATCAAGTATCCGAGTTCGACAGAGGAAGGATAGTGGCCTACCGAGATTGCGGATTATCTTTCAGGGAAATCGGTAGTCGTGTTGGACGAAATCAAACAACTGTAATGCGGATATGTGATCGTTGGATGCAGGAGGGTACGACGGACCGGCGTGTTCGATCGCATCCACCTCAGCGCACCACTTCACGTGATGACAGGAAAATTGTGCGCATGGCAGTGACGGATCGCTCAGTCACATCACGAACCATAGCACAGCACATGCAGTCTGTAACGCATCATCCAGTGTCTGCGCGTACCATTTGACGCCATTTACAGCAGTGTGGTCTTCCGCAAGACGTCCATTGCTTTGTCTACCCTTGACGCAGAACCACAGACGTCTCCACCGCCAATGGTACGATGACAGAAGGATGTGGACGGCAGAATAAGATTGAAATTGTCTTTACTGACGAGTCACGCTTCTGTCTGCAACACCACGATGGTCGCATTCGAGTCTGGAGACACCGTGAAGAGAGGATGCTGTACAGCTGCGTTATGCACCGCCACACTGGTCCTGCACCGGGTATTATGGTATGGGGCGGTATTGGATATCACTCTCGCACACCTCTAGTACGCATTCCCGGTACTTTAAACAGCCAGCGCTACATCTCCGAGGTGTTGGAGCCAGTTGTCCTTCCTTACCTTCAGGGCTTGTCCACAGCCATATTTCAACAGGATAATGCGCGACCACACGTGGCACGCATTGTCCAACGGTTCTTCGTCAATCGCCAGATTGAATTGCTTCCCTGGCCGCCTCGCTCTCCGGATCTTTCGCCGATAGAAAACATGTGGTCCATGGTTGCTCTACGATTGACCCAGATTCCATCCCCAGCTGCCACAGCAGATCAACTTTGGCAACGTGTGGAAGCTGCTTGGTCTTCTGTACCCCAAGAACTCATCCAAAGTCTCTTTGAATCAATGCCGAGGCGTGTGGCAGCGGTGATCTCCAACAATGGCGGCTAGTCTGGCTACTGATTTTGGCAGGAACCACACTTCACAGAAGTCTATAAATTTAATCATTTGATACTTGGTCAACATGTTATCTACAAAATTAATTTTGTTGTGATATCTCTTGTCTTTCTTGGTGTTGCAATTTGGGTGGCCAGCAGTGTAGATGAAACACGCAATTAAGGATTTAAGAGACGTTAGGTAAAAATTACGTCTACCCAATTTTATGTTCTGTGAGGATTTAGATAATAAAGGTTTGGTGTGCTAATACCCTAAAGCACTGTAAAACAAGTTAAGTCCTTAACACTGCACTGGTCACCTATTTAAAAAAATGAAGGCATGGTCGCATGGCGTCTGATGGACGCCCCACTATCTAATTTAGGTTTAGTTATTCCATTTGTAAAAATAAATATTCATTGAAACAGAAAGTTAAAGGCATGATGGATGTAAATAAAAACCAATTTTTTTAATTGTAATTTTATATGCACTTTTTACAATAAAATAAATTAAAGCAAATGAAAAAATGTATTTCTGTACGCAATTTTTGCAAATGAAAACAATCAAATGAAAAAAAAATTTCATTTGATTGTTCACAGTATATTGGAGTTCAAACATGTCTGATATCTGTCTTTTATGTCATTTTAGGAAACATATGTTTACTGGAGAATATTGCATTGTAGGGAATACGTCATAATATCATGTTTGAACTCCAGTATACTGTGAACAATCAAATGAAAAAAAAATTTTTTTTCATTTCATTGTTTTCATTTGTATAAAAAAAATATTTTTATAAGCAATTTTTACAACAGGATAACTAAATATGAGTCATTTTCAAAAAATTCGCCAATTCATTGTCCAGGCTATTTTAGATCTGTTAATTATTTTTTATATTTATTCAAACAGAAAATACATTATGGCATTATTAGAAAATGATATTATGACGTATTGCTTACAATGCAATATTCTCCAGCAAACATATTCACTCAAGAGCCAAAACATTATGACCACCCCTACATTTTGCAATGAATTCGCCTGTATGACGTGCAAGGCACGTGATCAGGTGGAAGTGGTATTTAACTGCTGCTGGAGAGTCTGAAGAATCATTCTTTCACTTACTTCTGTGTGTGATGGGAAAGGCTGCGGATCTAAGCGACTTTGATAGAGGGCAGATTGTAATGGCTCGAAGGCTCGGAACAAGTATTTCCGAAACTGCACGACTCGTGGGTTGTTCGCGACCTACAGTTGTTAGTACTTATGCAAAGTGGATGAATGACGGTGAAACCAGAAGTAGACGACATGGTGTTGGACGTCCTCACGCTATCAAAGAAAAAGGTTGTCGGAGACTGTCTCGCATGGTGAAGCAAAACCGGAGCCAGACAGTGGCTCAGCTGACCGCCCAATACCATGCAGGGCCAAGTAGAATAGTATCGTAGGGTTGTTCGCGACCTACAGTTATTAGTACTTATGCAAAGTGGATGAATGACGGTGAAACCAGCAGTAGACGACATGGTGTTGGACGTCCACACGCTATCAAAGAAAAAGGTCGTCGGAGACTGTCTCGCATGGTGAAGCAAAACCGGAGCCAGACAGTGGCTCAGCTGACAGCCCAATACAATGCAGGGCCAAGTAGAATAGTATCGCAGCACACTGTTCAGCGGACACTGTTGGATATGGGGCTACGCAGCAAACGTCCCACTCGTGTGCCTTTGCTGACCAAGCGTCATCGCCAACTGCGCTTGCGCTGGGCCCGAGAACATCGCGACTGGTCCATGGATCAGTGGGAGAGAGTTGCCTGGTCAGATGAATCACGGTTTGTCATTCATCACGCCGATGGCCGTGTCAGGATACCCCGTCTTCCAGGCGAACTGGTGCTTCCTCAATGTACAGTAGGTCATACACAGGCCGGTGGTGGCGGTATTATGCTTTGGGGGACGTTCTCTTGGGCGTCTCTGGGACCCGTGGTTGTGGTAGAGCAGACCATGAATGCTACAGGGTATCTGAACATCATTGCGGACCAGTTGCACCCTTACATGGCCTCTGTTTTTCCAGCTGGAAATGGTATGTTCCAACAGGACAACGCCCCGTGTCATAAGGCTAAAATTGTGTTGGAGTGGTTCCAGGAACATGATGCTGAATTCCAGTTAATGTCCTGGCCGCCTAACTCACTGGATCTCAATCCGATAGAACACATTTGGGATGTCATGGGCCGGCAGCTCAGAGTTCGAAGACCACCAATTCACAATATCTCAGATTTGCGTGACCGTTGCTTAAACATCTGGTACAATCTGTCTCCGGCCATCTACCAAGGACTTGTGGCATCCATGCCAAGGCGGGTTGAAGCTGTGTTGCGCGCCAAAGTTGGGCCAACTCGTTATTGACAGGTGGTCAAAATGTTTTGGCTCTTGAGTGTATGTTTCCTAAATTGACATAAAAGACAGATATCAGACATGTTTGAACTCCAGTATACTGTGAACAATCAAATGAATTTTTTTTTTCATTTGCGCCTCGCGACCTGTGCAAGGTTAAAGAAATGTGAGAAAATATGCGCCATTTACTAGTGAAAATAAACCAAAGGAAATAATTTTAACAATTCACTATAAATGACAGTAAAAATGGAGCTCGGTTCGAATTTCTTAAGTACAAACAGCTTTCTTCGAAAGAAAAAGATAAATGAAACGCCTATACGATAAGCCAAGAAAGGCAAATAGCGCCCAAGGAGTACTGCTGTTCCACAACAGTGAAACTGTGAAAGGTAGAATTCCAGTCCGAAAGGGCCGAAGAATGCCCTGCAAAATTAGAACAATACACCTTTCGAAGATGCACTGACGATAGGACCGAACTGCTATCAATAACTAAACTACTCGAGCAACGAAGTTTTCAAAATATTCAAATACAGAAATTGAAATGAGTGAGCAAAGGTTACGCGACTCGGTAAAACTAAACTTATGACCCAAATCCCAAGAATTGGAACGTTGGAATATCCAGAAACAGTTTTTTTCTAACCACATAGCTTCTATGTTGCTAGGTCCTAAATTATAGAACTTCTATTTTCAACAAGGTTGGTTAATCGAAAGTGAAGTCCTATTGCAGCTATGTTCTTTAAAGTAACACAAATGTGCTCGAGACCAGTAGAATACTGTAGTATACGTGGAAGAGAAAAACCTAAATACATTAGAAATAATTGAAAATTCAGCACAGTTCGAAACCAAACTCAGCTTTTTTCCGCAGGTTCATTGTAAGAGAACGCATAGACAATAAGGTAAGGTAGACAAAATGGCCAATATTTAGGGCCACTTAAATTTACAGTTGCTTATAGTTTATTTATTAATATTTTTCTATTCCTGACTTGTTTTACGTTTGTTGGTATTAGTTTTCCTATACCTATAGCTTTCCATCGGAAAATACGTTAAATGGAAACACGCTGGCTGCCCTGGGATCCCTAACTCCAGACAAAATATCTACTAAACATACGTTTGATAAGTGCTCTGTAGATTTTTAGCATATTTATTCCCATTGGTTGAAGAAAGAAATTAAAGCACGTGATATTAATATGATGTATTTCCCTTTTGTAAGTACTGCAACTTTAAAAAAGCCCTTGTTAGGTTTTATTTTTATTTCGAAGGCGAACGTTCTCAAATATCATTGTTCCATTATTTAAAATAACTCTACCGTTCATTCCTAAAATATACTAAACAAATGATACATTTCAGTAATATATTTCGATAAAATTTAAAGTCGGAATGTTGGTGGTCTTTCATGTTTTTAAAATAATCAACGTTTTCAGACAGGTTGTGTCTCGTTTGTAATCATAGTAAATCTTTGTAAAGATGAACGGAGTTTAGATTCACACATCTGATAGCAGCAATCAGTCGATGGTCGACTCCAGCCTGGCGGGGATAAACTCTCTGCAGGACCTTCGTATTGAGACCAAAGCGGGACCCAGAGACAAATGGTCCCGAATAACCTAAACCCCTCATGCCGCTCTTCCTCTCTTCAGGCCTCGCAACAATCTACCAAAAAATTTACCAAGGGATGTAAAAGAATTGCTTAATCACAAAAACCTAGTTTCGTGGTTATAACCGAAAAATGAAGAGAGGCTGGATACAGTAGTCTTTCGAGGGAAAATAAATAATGCAATTGTTTTATTTTGTGATGTATTAACATAATATTCCCATTTTTAATGGCGGATGACATCGTGACACTTTTAAGTTGTTTTTTTACCTACAAACGTTTGTTTTGAAGAAATTTCCGAAAGACTGTCATTTTAAAAACAATAAGGAATGATCCAAACTTCTATTTGCGACAATTATATATATTTTTTTCCTTTAAACGTTATGTCATTTTCTTTTAGATGTCGTATTTTGAAGGAGAGAAAACCTTGCTTGTTTTCGTTTTTCTCGAAAATGACCGGTTTTTCTCTGTAGCGAGTCCAGATCGCTGATATAGTTCTTTCCGTATTCTGCCGTCCTTCAACTCGCTTCCGTTCATGGCCTTCGCTATCAGCCGAAACATTCAGTTTGGCCGATGAATAGCAAATAGCTTTGATTCGAGAGACCTCCACTCTCTTTTCCTGATTTCGTTGCTCAAACTTGTAGCAGGTATTACGGCACACAGGCGATTCAAATGCTCGGCTGTGCATGACGCTATACAAGTTTATTAAGTTCGGAGACAAGTCTGTCAGGGACAGCTTGTAATTTTGAGAAATCGTTAACAATATCGGCATGAAAATGAATAAATAAATGAATGAATGGATGGATGTTTTAGGGTGGTACAGCAGCTGATATCGTAAATCTTAGATACCAATGTTAAGGTTACTGTTTACAAACCCTATTGGATTCGCTCACCTCAATGTTAACCTATAGAGAAAATGTGTCCAAGGATTGCCGACTTTTTTTTAATTTTTCCCAGTATTAGATAAAGAAAGTTTACCCCTTGGGACATTAAAAATGCAAATAATATATTTAAATTTAAATTATTCGAGTAAAAAATCTGGCATTGTGGGTTTTATACGATCCCAAATTCCTTTCGTGGATGAAATTTATAAAATAAATACTGTTGCAAGGTGCATAAATGTTCAGGCTATCTGAAAATACCATTTTTATTGGATTATTAGAATTTAAGTTGCTGTAAATAGTAGACACGTTTTTTCCATAGGTTATCATTGAGGTGAGGAAATCCAATAATGTTAGTACACAGCAGCCTAAGATATGAGAAGTTTTCTCTCGGCTTTTTTCTGATCACAGATAAACAAATATATAATTTTGAATTCTATGGCTTTCATTTGAAAATGGATATATCAATGTAATGCCTGTGTTTTTCAAAAATATCATTGCTTTTTTTTTAAAAAAAAAGAGGCTTTAATGTTCTAGATACTAGCATTAACAAATAATTCAGTTCGGAATTTTAAAAAAAAATTAAATTTTAAAAACTACGCGCAATACGTTTAAAAATTTTTAGATGCATATAATACAGTTCAAAAATATTCATTTGGTAATTTATGATTAGAAAAATACCAAAATTTTGCTATAGCTTAAAATTGAAATTGAAGATGCCGATACACTGCTTTAAGTCATTAGTTTTTATCGCAGTAAAGATATTGGTAAACGCTTGGCTTTCACAATGTTAAAAATAATTACTGGCCTGAGAATAATCTTCAGATATTGCTATCCACAAAAGTGAAAACATGCAACAACCAGAATTGGCTTGATAGTTATATCAAAAATTAAACATAATTTAAATTTATAAAGCAAAATTCCAATATGCTCAAGGATTTTTTTTATGCGAAAAGATTTTTTTATGCAAAAATACCTTTCAAGTGAGAAAAAGTATTACAAATTGTTTGAAAATAAATAAAATTTTGTGTCTTGAGTGCTCTTGAACTGAATAGTCAGAACAAGCAATCTTGTCATTTGATGGCTATTCGTTTTTTGTTCTCACAAGTCTTTGCCTTGAATACTAGTGAAAATGGAACAACATCTCAGTTGTATTCATTTCTGATCTTCCGGGGAAGAAAATCTCGATCTTCCTTAGATAAAATTTTACTACTTTCTCCAGATAGGAATTTTCTGTCCATTGGTCATGAACCGTATCAAAATCGGTAATTTTAACAACTCTTGACCTGATCAGAATTTATATAATTAAATCAGAGCCAAGAGGCGTCCTATTATGCTCAAAAACTCAATATACCAACCAATTTTTTTCGTTTCTTTGACAATTAAATAAAAAGTTGAATAACATTGCCATAAAATTCCCTTTAGTTTTCTTTAACAGGTGTTTTACATTCTATCAAACTGTTTTTAATAACGAAATAAGGTTGAAAATAAAGTTCGTCTCTTTGTTAGATAAAGGGTATGGTTAATATTGAAGGAATAAATATACGTTTAAGAGACTATTAAACTGTTTAAAATGTTTAACATAGTAAAATCTATAATAAAATCTGTTTATAAAGTAAAAAACAAATTGCTGAATTCAAGTATCGAAACATCATAAAATTAAAATGGCAGCGATAGTAAAAGAAATTAGATATTTGATCAGATTAACTTCAAGTCAAATTACGGCTAAATTTGTTCTAAGAGGGTAATAGAGGAGAATAGAAATCAAGAGCTGAAACGGGAAAATGGGGATTGGCATGGATCGCGTGTTTTGCGTCGTTGAAATTGAAAAGAATTCCGTCTTATCTTTGTTGAATCGTTTGAAAGCGATGATCTCGATAGACTGGTTAAAGTATCTGAAATCCTTTGTTATGAAAAGTTTAGCTTGGAAGGTGTCGGGTTCGATTTTCGTTTGCCTAAGCCCGTCTGCACACGGAGCAATTCAAAAGAAACTGATAACCGACTCAAATCACAAACCAGTCCGTGATGAGTTGCAGCCTATGTAATTGAATGGAGCCACGCACATGGCGCAACCCGTCCGACGGGTTTGTAACCAGTTGCGCCGTGTGCGTGGCTCCATTCAATTACATAGGTTGCGACTCATCACGGACTGGTTTGTGATTTGAGTCGGTTATCAGTTTCTTTTGAGTTGCTCCGTGTGCAGACGGCCTAACAGTAATTAACCTTTTTAAACATGTCGGACACCTTTTTCCTATTCTTACTTTTAGCATGAAAAATGCTCATAACGAATTAAACTATTCCCTAGTTTTGTGTTCAAAAGAATTTGAGATGGACATTTTTTTTTTTGAATTCTGGAATGGATCATTTATTTATTTATTAATCCAAAAGAAACATTTCAAGCTAAAATTAAGTAAAACAAAAAATGTAATCATTTTTATAGTATATTTTAAGGTTGGAGTGATAATACCTTGCGAAGTATTAGGACATTAAATTTGGGATTTTCGTACGAGTAGTCCCGCCTTTCATACATTTACAAACAAATTTTAAACTAAATTGCTTTATTTAAAATTACCTTACAATTTTAATTCCATTGTGTGACATAATCCAGGGATTGCATTGCAATATAAACCTATTGGCACCTTAAACATACGGTTGCCCACACTAGAGAAAATATAGGTAGCATGAAGCGAATACAGAAATTATTCCGAAATTCAGAGAGTGTACGTGGATTGAAGAACAATACCTAATCTACCTTTTCATGAAGACAATGAAAACTGATATATAAATGCAAACTATCTCCGTTGTGTTCCGAAGTATGAACAACACAATTTCACAATGAGGTTAACGTTTGTTTGTATTCATTGATTTTGGCCAAATACTTGAAATTTAATTCCATGTGGGGAGAGTCATTTTCATAGATCTGCGTGATGTCATTTATTTTCAACAGAGCACCTGAATTGCGCATTTAAGGGGCGACTCCTCTGGACGCGTGGTCTGCCGGGCAATGCTCACGTACTTGACACGTGTTCGACACGAAGAGGCATTAAAGATGCGCGTTGCGTCTTGAAGAATCCTCCGGCCTTCACGCGACATTGTCCGACGATGTCTCAGACAAAACAGCCCGCAGTGCGGAAATGTCGAAATAGCTCGATATATTGCGTGGTTGTGTTCATAATCTCATAAAATCAAAGCTGCCCCCGGAACTTTCACCCTTTCGCGATACATGACACTCCGTAGGATTGCGGTTCTCCGTATCTTTTTTAAAATTTTCTTAATGAAGTTATTTTTTCTCGTATTTTTATATATGCTTTAATTACTCGACAGTTGGATTTAGGATTTTTTTCCTACAATACAGTGAACAATTAAGCATTTTCACGGGCACACTTTATATCATATTTGTATATATGTAAACGAGGGCCCGAGGTAGCCTAGTAATAGCACTACGGCTCTCGGTGCTGAGGTTGCTCGGATCCCGACAAGTGCCATTAACCCTTCAGCGGGCGCGCCGATTTTTGGAACACCAGCAGGCGCGCGCGGCAAAAAGTGCAACGTCACTTTCAACCTTGATTATTCCTTTTGTATCAAACTTTTTTTTAATTGAAAATAATAATTCTTCGTTTTATGACAAGATATAAAATGTTGATATTATTAAGATATATTTACGATTAAAGTCCAAAGAATGCAGATACAATCGCCTTATTTCAAAACTGTCCGGTTTATTGGAGCTAAGGACAACTTGCGAATGGATTCCTATTATGTCCAAAAACCTAAAAAACAATGAGATTGTCCATCTTCGTGATATGCGGGATACCATGCAATATCTGCACATTTGATCGACTACATCGACTCCTACTTTTGTCGTATTGTAATCCAGTATAATCGCTGGTTTACCACGGTTAAATCCCGACTAACAATGAATGGAAAGGAATACAAGGGTCAGAAAATCAGACCTGCATTAGAAAGGGTGTAGCTATGAATAGAAACTGCTTAGAACATTCAAACCTTACATGTTAAAACAAACCATTCAAAATTACGAAAATGTTGCATTTTGTACACGGGAGCGTCGGCTGAAGGGCTAAATACCTTCATGCTTAGGCCGGATATAGGCATGTTCAATCAGTAGAGCGGAATGTTCCTATGAAATCAGAGAGAGTGGGATAGGGTACAATCCCCCCAGATGTCGCCCCTGGGGTTTGCTATTCCAAAATTGAGGTGGCACCTGGCTAAGTAAGACTCCGACCCTTGTGGTGTCATTATAAACAATAGCCGCACCCTTAAGCCTGTTTGCCTACAGAGGGTGCTCACACATTTCGTAACGATTTTTAAAAAAGTATATATAAACAAAGATAAGAATTCTGTTTTCTAATGTGTTCGATCTGATAGCCCTGTCGTTGAACTTCTTTCTAGCGGAGGCACTTGGCGTGTAGACATTCGCCTATAATTCACCGCACTTTGCTGGCCATTTTATTATGAGGGCACCATACAGGCGGACCAGCATTACCCCCTATGAAGGGACGACACAAACGAAGGTATTTTAGTGGCGCGACGATGGGATTCTATCCGAGCACCCTCAGCACCGAAAAACAGCGCGTTGTATCACAGGGCCACCGTAATCCCGTTTTGTTGAACTATCCTATTACATCTTGCTTTCATTGATAAAAGATCTTTTCTTAAAATATCAAGGTTGTTTTTTTTCCACTCCTCGACTTCAATCTTCCAGAGCCCATCCAATGTTTTGGGATGATTTCTTTTAAGAGCTTCTTTTAAAAGTCCAAATGCACAGTATTCTATAGGAGACACATCGGGAGACTTGGGTAGGTTGCATTTAAATGGAATAGCCATAATTCTGGTTTCATTTCTCGTTTTTTCTAAAAATATAGCAGTAGATTTAGACGTAGGGCCTTATCCTGATAGAACTTAACACAATGAAGATTGATGGAATGTCTTTTATGAAAACAGGCGTCAAAACATATTTCTGAAAATAATCAGAGATAATTTTCCCAGTGAAACGTAAAATTTAACATTTCTTTCCTTTTTTATTAATTATGTCACTAATTTTACTTGTAGAAATATTAAATCCACGCTTTTCACAGCGTTTTTAATAATCGAATAAGAGTATTTCTCTTTGGAAAGTTCAAATACATAGCCTTCGATCCATTGTATATTTTCCAGCGACATTTTAAAGCAAAGAATATTTTTAATGATGCAGATGATAATTAAAACCTATTCCGAATTGGTGCCAGCTAAGTTTCTATATTGTTCATTTAAATTTAAATAACAGAGAAAGTCAAAATTATTACAAAAATGTGTAAACACCCTCTGTATATGGACCCGGTTTGGAATAACTTCTGGCCAGGAGGGCATTAGAAACAACTTCGACGACGATATGTATACGGAGGTTCACAGAGATGAACAGGGATTTTGACCACTGACGTGATGGAAATCCTTTTAAAAGTTTTCAAAATAGGATGCATATTAAAATTTTTGTATAACACTTATTTTGACGTTAATAGTATTTTAAATTGTCTAAGAACTTTAAGAATTTATAATATTAACAACAAAAAACTGTCTTTAAACTTTTTATTGGTAAACAATCGAGGAATTATCAAAATTAGTACAGTCGATTCCGGTTAATCGGACCATATCGGGACGCGATCATTTTGGTCCTATTAACTGATAGTCTAATAATATTAGGCTTATGCAATAGGATTTGTTTCGGTTCTTTAGGATTTGGTCCGAATAAGCGGATGGTACGATTAACAGGTGGTGCAATTAACCGGATTCGACTGTATATAGTATCATCAATCAATTTAACTTTTCCTGAATTTTGTAGAAAGATAGAATTTTGAAATTTGTTTTAAGGAAATGGTGGACGCTAAAATTTATTTATTTTTACTTTTCATCATAGAGATACAAAATTTTGTACATATATACATTTCACTATAAATACCGGGTGGCCATAATTAAACTGACAGTGCTCACATTGTTCTGTAGCGCGATCTATTTGCGAGAATGACGCCACATTTTGTAGGAAGATTAAACAAGACGGGGGACGAAGGATTCCGCGAAAAAATAAATTAGTTCCAAAAGTCACCGCTAGGGGAATATTTGGCGCTGTGTAATAGAAAATAGAGTGTTAACAAATGCAAATTAATACGGAATAAAATTACCTTTTATTATGCACATTTTCTTATTTAGTTGAAGTGCAATATGGCAACACTTTTAAAAAAGCGTAAAATCTACATAAACACCGATAAAGTCTCGTGATCTGCAATATCACGTACGCTGAGCAGAAGAAGAAGTTCTTTATTAAAATTTCACGTTACATCCATTGGCACAGTGCCAGCTGCTTGGGTTTTAAAAGGCAATGTGTTACGTTTCGAATCAATCGGATTGAAAGTTTATGTGCAATGTCTCCTTCTTTAGTCGAGCGTGCATTACTGGTCAAATTCTTTTACCTCAACCAGTGCAACGCGTCAGCCGCTCTTCGTGTTTTTAGAACACACAAAAAAATGCGTAAAGGTAACGGTCCTGTGTCAGTTAATGGGCTAAAAGCAATGGTTGCGACGTTTGAGAAAACAGGTTCTCTGAAGGTTCAGTCAGGCAGAGGACGAAACCTGTACCACAGGATACAATCGAAGCATTTGCCACGGCGATTGTCGACAGAGGACCAGACAATATTGCTGCCACCTCTAGAGCTCGTGGATTAGCTCGGAATATGGATATGCCTTACAGTACGGTATGGAAAATCTTACGAAAGATTATCAACTTCTATCCGTACAAGATCAGCCGTGTACAGGAGTTACTGTACCCCGACCATGATAAGCGATTGACTTTTGCTCTCACCTTTCTTGCCAGAATGGAGGTGGATGATGCTTGGCCGTGGAAAATCTTATGGGGAGACGAGGCCCACTTTTACCTGCATGGAACTGTGAATACCCAGAACTGCCGAATTTGGGATGACAAATCACCACATGCAGTCACAGAAATTTCCTTACATTCACCAAAGGTAACTGTTTGGTGTGGGTTCACAGCGGAATTTATCGTAATGCATATATTTTCTATTACACAGCGCCAAATATTCCCCTAGCGGTGACTTTTGGAACTAATTTATTTTTTCGCGGAATCCTTCGTCCCCCGTCTTGTTTAATCTTCCTACAAAATGTGGCGTCATTCTCGCAAATAGATAGCGCTACAGAACACTGTGAGCACTGTCAGTTTAATTATGGCCACCCGGTATATAGAATACCGTAAAAGAAAATTCCAATATCATTATAATTTTAAGATTTTTAAAAAATTTGAAATTTATAAACAGAATTTTAAAAAGCTCCTTTCTGCTTCATTTTTAAGATATTTCCTCTATTTTGCTTTTTAATCACTTTAAACTGTATAACAAACAAATTTAGGTATCGATTATTTAATCCCTTCAATAGTTCATTTTTGAGAGATTTTTTTTCTGAATTCCAACCAGATCTTCATCAAAATTTTGACTTTTAATAAGTTAAAAATCAAATTTAATTACCTTAATGAAGTCGAATTGTAAAATGCATACCCACTTTTTTTTGTAAACAGTATCAGGATTCTTCCTTATCAATTTCATGAATTTTGAACAACAATTAAGTATCATGGAGCATTTTAAAAATCTAAAAACCTTGAAAAATCTGTTTTGGGAAAAACAGATTTAAAGTTTATTACTAGACTCACCCTTTATAAATTACTTTGTAGAAACTTCATAAATGATATTTTACTTGAAAAAAAACTAGTTTGGTACTATTATTCTACAGAAATATATATTTTTTTGCAAAAAAACAATATTACAATAAAATGATTTCCTCAAATAAAGGTCCACCGTTCCCTTAAGAGCCTTCAGTTTGGAGAAAGTTTCGTCTCTTAGAAAAATTTCAATTTAGTTTCATTTTCAAATTTGGGGAAGCGAATGTGTCGCAGTTGGCTCTAAGTCAAAATTTGATTCACTATATTTTTACCCGAAAGATTTCTTCACCGCAGATTTAAAAAAAAAAAAAAGAAAACCCGAGCAATTTCCCTTTAGCTCTGTAGTTTTAAATTCTTTCAACGTTTCACATGTCTCACGAATTGCCCGTAAATTACAAAAAAGCGTGAAGACGAAGCGAAAATTTTAAGTGAAAACAGGAAACTTCATGCAATTAAATACAAAAATTAAACATTCGAGAGGCTCATTGATATGCTCGTGAATTACCCGAGTGCGATGTTACAGCGCAACTTTATTGAAAATGAAGGATTTTGTTGTCGCACAGAACGCGTGTGATTACAATGCAATGTGAATCTGTTGCAGAGGATATGCAATATGAAAGCGTTCCAAATTTTTTTTTCACTTCCGAACTGTTCAAATATTTAGAATGTATGTCTTCCATCTAAATATGAAATTTCTGTATGTCTCTCAATACGGATGTAACTTCTCGATCTATGACTTACTTTCTCTTAAATACTGTGTGTTTGCTCTCCATTATATGTAATGAGAGCTACACTCGCTAAAAATGTTTTTGCAATTAACTCCAGTCATACACTTTTACGAGTTATAAACTATTTCTCTTAGTTTACCCAAAGTTTGGGGTATACAGTAAAAATATTCAGTTTTTATATTCATATTTTTTTTCGATCCGTTTTTTGATTAATCGAAATTCAGAATATTTAGCTTTAAGGGAGTCATCACCTTTACACAAGTTGAAAAGACAGAATTTTTGCCGTTTGTTCGAACTTGTATATTTTTTTTTTGTTTTTGTACATTATATATGAAATTTTCAGTAATAGTTCTCTAAACATAATATATTATGTTCCCTGAATTAATTTTATTACAAGTAAATAAGAATTTTATTTATGAAGTAAGAAGTGAGTGTATTTACTGAAAATTTCAAATTTATGCTGATACACTGCGCGCAGACTTACAACAACACTTACTAAGTTTCAATAATAATTTTTGCATTTTTGTGATGTTAAAACATTACGTATACTTCTACACCTATTTAAATTTTAAAACATTCAATAATATTTACTCCAGGACAATCAGATTTAAAAATAACTGAAAAAGCCCATTACAATTACAAGTCAAATGCTATAAATTCATAATAAAATAATATTTTAAGAAAAGAATTAGGTGCATATTTTTGGCAGCATCATTATACACCTATCCTGAAAATATGAAAGCAATATCTGCAGCAGTTTCCTTTATACAGTGAGCGCAAGCATGAAAATGGTCATTACGAGAAAAAGGCTTTTAAAGTTCCCACACTGGTAATGTTTCCATTGGAACTGCTTTTCTCATGTCATAGTTTTTAATGTTCTAGTTGGAATATTTTAACGCAGCTTGTTTTAAATGATTCAGAAATGTTCAAATATTCTAAAAATGCAAAAAAAGTAAAATTCGATTTTTTTTAAAGATTCAAAGGTGATGACTGTGGTGAGGAATACGAAGAGATTTACTTAAGTTAGTGCTTACACCACTAGCACTTATTCACTAACCCAGGTTCAAAGGAAACAAATAAATTAGCCTTGGTTGCCTCTGCACAATATACGTCCATAGTGTGAATAAATATGACAGACACTATCAAATACAATCACATACATTTAATAAAGAAAAATATTACATCTCATTACAGATCAAATAATAAGGAATTGATCATCTTTCCTATGAAGACTCGTAAAAATCAAGGAATGACCAGGCTATAAGGAATTTTACAACACTAGCTAATGAAAGAATAACGGGGATACTGGTCAGAAGAATTTACGTTGGAAAGTCACAATTTAATACTCATGAGCTTCCTGACCATTCTGAACACATCACAAAAACAAATAAATTACCCTAGAGGAAGGATTCCACTTGATGCAAAAAAATTAAGGAAAAGTAATTATGATATAAAAAAAAAATAAGAACGTCACCAGTTTCACAAAATTTCGCGCCGTGAAGGAGTTCGGTTGAAGGGCCGAAATTGTAGTACTCCAGGCTTCCGTCCGATTCTATACTCCTAAATCGTGGGAAGAATGCGACTCCAGGATCAGAATTACCTGCAATTCATGGGACACGTCTGATGAATCCACGCAGTGAAGGAACTAGGTTCAATGGCTAAAAAGGCAGCGTTTGGCTAAAAAGGCAGGAATTGCACTCCTGTGTCGTACAAAATGGCGGCCACTGGATCAGAGATTCTCTTGTTTCTGGGAACCCTTCTCGTCGGAGAACAAGCCGTCAATCATCGCAGGGTTACCTCGCAGCTAGAGAGAGAAACTTCCCGATCTCTACGCTCACGCATTCCCTCGTTACTCCCGCACTCCCGCGAAAACCTGTCTGGTCGCTCGAGTCCACGTTGCAGCGCCGTCTTTCATTGGACCAAGAAGTGGTCTTTCAAGCCTAAGTCCGGCCCTTCTCCCCCAACCCTTCAAAAAAAAGAAAAACATTGCGGACAGTCCGAACAAAATGGCGAATTCGCCATTTAGCCATACAAAATAAAAGGGGGGGGGGGCGTAAAATAAAAAAAATTAAACTATTAATTAATACTGAGTTAGCTTTTAAGTGAGAAGATGATTAATTACCATGACATTACTATTATTTGGTTTAGTTAGTAAAACTTATGGAGTGAGGAAAAAAAAGGAAAAGTCGTTATTCGACAGTTAGAACAATCATCACGACATGACTCCCCTTTAGTGTATTTGTTTCCTATAAGATAAGTGATATGTAATGCATAATAACTATTTAAGTGAGTAATGAATCTCACATCATTAATTTAACTGTATTGCTTAGTATATAAGTTATATGAGACATACTGAACCTATAGTTATTGCTATCTTTGAAACCATCCTTATAAGTAATAATATTAACTTGTTTTTAATCACAACGCATTATCTTTTGCCACTAAGGCCAGCATAGCATTCCACCATGTAACAGTTACTACTGCTGGGTTTTTAAATTCTTAAATTTTGAATTTCAAATATGAAACGAACCTTCTTGACCAGGAGGCGGGAGTTATACAGCAAAATAATTTTTGCGACTATCATTTTCTTCTGAAGAACGCCTTGTTACTTTTGTCTAAAAAAATCCTTATTTTGATTTTGTTAGAGGTTTGATAAGGTTATTTAATATAATTAAAGAATTCAGTAATTTTTCATTTTATATAACTAATTACGAACTAATAAACATTCATCTTCGGTGTATTTTTTGTTTTAAAATAACTTCATAACCTTCAATTTAAAGTTTTGAATCATCATGCACATCAGTTTTTCTTCTTTTGTAACACCGTGAAATAAGAAAAAAACTATATATAAAGTATGTATAAAAAGTGACACTCTAAATCCACCCCGTTCAAAATCATTGATCTTCTCCTTGCAATCATAACAAAGATAGAATGAGTTTGTGGTATTCATAATAAACAGAGTATATTTTAAAAAATGAAAGCGCTAATGAATCACGCAATTAAGCAAACTCAAGACGGCAAAAATGAGTTGCTTTAAGACAGCAGTTCTCTGTACGAGTGCGTGCGGGAGCGAAGACAAATTAAGAGACAGCGAGTATGGTAATCTTAAGTCAACAAACTTGTCCTTCGTTTAAGTAAAAAATACTTGCGTCTTATTTAAGACGTCATTAATAAGTGGTAAGAGCGTACAAGGAATCTTATTTTCAGACCGTCAGGAGAAAAATATGCTCAGCAAAATTTCTGATTTGCATTGATTTACGCAAATCTGCTTCTTGATTTAGATTCTGTACAAAGCTTTTTCTTATTTATGTTCTTATTGTATATAGCTTTAATTTTATGACACTAATTTTTTTATTTTGTGGTATACGAAGCGATTTCTTCTCTGGTTGGTTGTATCATAGAAACCTTAAAATATGGATTAGTCGCACATATAAAAGGAAGCTCTGATTTCTGTTATAGTAGCCAAAATGCGAAAAATTTTATAAATTTACCAAAAAATTCCCAAAATGAAAGCAATAATAGTAAATCTATCTCTATATGACTACAAAAGTGCTTCTAAAGTTTAAAAATTACAATGGCTAAGCAACCTAGGATAGAAGATGAATGAGCTGTTATAATTTCTGCAGGCCTTTATTTTTAATAGGGCTGGAAAAAATTTAAAACTTAACTACGCTGTTAAAGTATTTGAATACAATTTAAGGAGTTCTAATACCCTGCCTCTCATAATAATCACTAATTTTTAATTAAGGTACAAAAGAGGTGTAGTAGGCTTCGTAAATAATCTCAATTTTACTTTGCTGAAATTAGAATAAACCTAATAATTTAAAACCTATTATTTAAACTTGGCCGTCTGTTTTATTTTACTAATCACTGCAGTAAAAATATTTTTTATCGACATTCTATGTTTGAAATATACTTACAGACAGCGAAATGTATTATTAACTAAACAAAACAAAAATACTCTAGAGGGAAACCAGTTTTATGATATCGGGTTCCAGAAAATGCACATTATTATTTCGAAACTGTGCCCGTGAACTAAAGTTTCCAATTTTTTATATGTGACTTTCAAAGGAAAGCAGGGTAATCTACCAAGGCAAGGTAAACAAGTGATGGACCGCATTACAACTGAAAGAAGCTGACATTATCCTGGATTTTCCTGGATAATACCATGAATAAGGCACCTGAGTCAGATAGATTTTATAAATGCTTGCATCGTGAGGTTAAAATTTACCATTTTGGGAAGTTGCCTTAAGTAAGACAGTCTCAGAAAGTATGACATATTCTGTCATAGAACATTGAGTCACAAGTGTTTAATCTATGCTATGGTTAATAGAGAGGTTCAGCAAAATTGTTTGGAAAGTGTGACAAAGGAAATATGATTTTCTGGAAGGAATTCTAAATCAAGTAAGGCGCAACTTGCAATCGTATAAGACATGGCTTACAAATTGATGAAAACTATTTCGATTTGCCTAAAGTGGTTTTTGCTTAATATTTTGAAAAGTGGTGGAGTTTTTTAAGCATTTCCCGGTCTCATATTATAAGCTGGATGTTTTAAGTTGATGCTCGAAAAAAAACATATAACTCCGACCTAACTTAAAATAATTGGTAACTGTCAAGGTTTTAGGGAAATAAACTTTACAGTAATCTAAATAACAAAGGGAGAATTTTTTAATATTCTTCTTGGGCACAAAACTTAAAGAAGAATGAACAAAATTTAAACAATTACTAAGTTACCAATAGAAACTAAATTGAATTCAAAATGTCTCACACAGGGCCCGATTTAGAAAATTCTGGACTATAGGCACAACTTGAGAAGGGGGCCCCCTAACACTGATGTGAGCTTAAAATTTCCAAAATTGACACACCAAAAAGAATAATGTGAAAGTACCATTTTACTAAGAATTGGCTATTTGAAACGTAGAAGCGTAGAACATTATCATATAACAAAAAGCAATAGAACATATTAACTTCACCATTATAACACCAATACAATGCAACCAGAAAACTTATTAATCCCTTATATACACTATAACATATATATGATGAACTATACATATAACTGTACGTATGATGAACCAATCAATCAAATTTGAAAGGAAATTTTTTTAAAAATCGTTTTAAATAGTAAAATAAAAAAAATTGAATTGGGAATTTTTTCTTTTAAAATAAAAATTTTGGGGGGCTCTAGGCCCGGGCCTACTGGGCCTAATGGAAAATCAGGGCCTGGTCTCACATATATACATTCTGACAGCTACATTTTAACACGCGGTCCTGAACCGTCTACTTAAATTTTACGGCTTCGTTAAAAGTATTTTGTCTGGATACAAGTTTATCTTTCGAAGAAGCTCTTTAAGTCAGAAAAGCTTCAGATCACTCAAGTTCCTAAAGCAGGGAAGTTTTCTCTCGATTCGATTATTAAATTTTTCGTGGTAGAAAAACCAAAAGTCAATACAGCTTTTAATAGATAAAATTTGTTGCACTCGAATTTCACGAATAGAATTTTTTAATTAGTTAGTGAATATAATTAGTGAATATTTTAAGGTTTTTCACCCGCATTTTCATTAGTTCTTTGTAGCTATGTTTTGTACTGTTCTAAATAAGTAGGGCTGCATCATACCTCTTCGTAGGTAAAGCAGTACTCGTGGACTATTTTAACGAACATTCCTTCACAATGCACAAAGCGTTTTGAATCCGATTCTGTCATACATAAAAAAACATTTTATAGCAGAACGAACGGAGACTGTCGGTACATCAGTATCAATTCTTTCAACTTGTATAGCTAAAAATTTAAAAAAATCAACAGAGCAAGACAATTATCAGTAAGAATGCATACAAATACAAACAGAAATCACGCATTTAGGGCTCAGTGCACCATAAGGCAAGATTCTGCAGCAGTACCGAAACTAAACCAAATATCGAGGTAACCGACTGGTCTCGTCATCAGGAGGCCTACCCAAATCAGTTACCTCAAGGGGGAACTTTCTGAATAGGATGCAGGTCTAACCAAAAAACATACCAAGGCCTTGAAATCCCCATTGAAACACATAGTCAAATCAAATGAAAGTACACGGGCATCTTGCACTTAGGGCTCAACGCAGTATAAATGCAAGTACACATACAATCCTAAAGAACACAAATCAAAAGACAGAAATGCAAACAAGCGCACTTACCCTAATTCAGTGAGTGACGGTTATAGTCAAACTATAACTGTCTTTGCAATATTTGCGCAATCTTTTATTGAAAAGTTAAAATTTTCAACTGTAGGGTAAGTTTTCTGTTAGTTTGTTCGGCAGTCTATGCCCTCTTTATAAGGTTTAGTTCGTATAGAATTGTTTACATTGTTGTATTTTCTTTCAACTTGCCTATAGAACATCTGAAAACATATAGATATATATTGCGACAATACAGATAATTCGCTCTTTAACTAGCAATCATGTGGGTTCGAGCCCCACTGTTGGTATGGGTTTGTAGCCGTTCGGAATCGCTTTAAACTATATATTACAGTCTAGTTAGCCCCTGTGTAGCAAAAGTTAACTTGTGGTGCCGCGAGAGAAGTTAGTGATTTATGAAAGCTTTAATTAGCTATCTCTCAGATTTTTCTTCGAGATTTCGCACTGACATTATTTAAATAAACTTGTTTTTATTCCGACGTTATTTATGTGCGGGCAACTTTCAAGGGCTATTCACGTATCTCGTAAAACAAATGCGACAACGTGACTTATGAATGCAGCGTTTGTGACGCATGTCGCATGCGTCGTTTGCCAGCATGAATGAATGAATGAATGAATGAAGAAAGCTTGGAAATGCGAAGGCGGCACGGATAGCCGTTACATAAATGAAGTAAATCCGTGATCAGGCAAACAACACTTAAGCACAATTTATAGTGCAATGAAAACAGGGCACGTGAGAGTGTTCCTTGTTGCTCTCTCTCTCTCTCTCTCTCTCTCTCTCTGTCGCTGCTCTATATCGCATAGATGCGTGAAGGAAGGAAAAACGCATGCCGAAAAGTAGATGGTGTAGGTAACACTTATAAAACATTCAGTTACACAACTGTGATAATTATGCTATAACTGTGCTACATAACTGTATACGCACTGTTGCTAGACAACTGTGATAATTATACAGTGAGTCACAAAAATCTGTACACATTTGACAAGTTATGTAAATCTGAATTTACAAAAAGAGTAAACAGAACTTGTCAATCTCCCAAATAAAGCGATGAAATATTTTATGAGTTAAAAATATTTTTTAAGGTTCTAGATATAATTTTTTCGCGGTTCATTAAGGCTGTTGTGTACTAACACTATTGGATGCGCTCACCTCAATGTGAACCTATGGAGAAAATGTATCTTCTATTGACATCTACATAAATGCTAATAATCCAACAAAAGTGGTATTTTCAGATAGCCCGGACTTTTTTGAATCTTGCAACGGGATTCATTTTATAAATTTCGTCCACCAACTGTGATGATTATACCACAACTGTGCTACATAACTGTATACACACTGTTGCTAGACAACTTTGATAATTATACAATGAGTCGCAAAAATCTATATGCATTTGACAAGTTACGTAAATTGGAATTTTCAAAAAGAGTAAACAGAACTTGCCAATCTCCCAAATAAAGCGATGAAATATTTTATGCAGTTAAAAATAGTGTTTTTAAGGTTCTAACTATCAGTTGTTTCTGTGGTTCATTAAGACTGTTGTGTACTAAAACTATTGGATTCGCTCACCTTAATGTTAACCTATGGAGGAAATGCGTCTACCATTGACAACTACATAAATGTTGATAATCGAATAAAACTGTTATTTTCAGATAGTCTTTATTTTCTGCTCCATGCAATGGGATTAATTTTAGAAATTTCGCCAACCAAAGGACTTGATGAGTTTTTAAAACGCACTATATCACATTTTACCCCTGAATAATTTAAACTTTCAAATATTATTTGCATTTAGAAAAACGAAAATTGCACCAAGATGTAAAATTTATTTCTCTATTACGTATTAAAATTTTTTAAAAAATCTTTAAATCAAACTCGGCAATCCTTGAACACATTCTCTCCATAGGTTAATATTAAGGCGAGCGAATCTAATAGGATTAGTACACAGCAGCCATAAGGAATGAAGAATAATGCAGAATATATTACGAGTACTTTACAGTAGACTGGAATTTATGGATTTAACCAACGAATTTGTGTCCCAAATATTTATGAATCTTTAGTAATTGAATTTTCGAAATCTTGATTAGAACCCTCACAAGAATGCGAAGTACAACAGAAGCCGATATTTTTGGATACCTGTCCAAGCAGATCCTTAAAATAAGTACTCCAATGTTGTCTGAACAACTGACTACTGGTAACTTTCTCGTTTCAGAATTATGAGTAGATTATTGAAATTTGCCTTGATGGGACAATAGTGTACGAAACAAACAAAAGAGAAAAAAAATCTCTCGCACCTACGCTTTTTATACTGCTGCGGTTTTTTTATTAACCCTTCGCAACTGCGTGATGCTGCAACGGCCGAAATCCAGACCATTATTTATACTGGTTAAAACAATGCATGCGACGATTATTTTTCTAAGTGTCAATATGATGTATTAGCAACATTTGCATTCAAGTTTGAAATAATCGTAGTGTAAAATAGTGGTCAAGAATAAACATACCTTATTTTTGGGACCATATGACTCACCTCAAATTTATAGCAGGATTTTTAGAAAAGAACGTTTTGTATTTTGTTAGGTATATAAATATATTTTTAATTTCTTATTTAATAAAGATTAAAAATATATATATATAATAAATCTGTATAACATATCACACCTCGATTTTTCGATTTTGAGATTATTGCACCACAATGCTCTATAAGAAGTGCTTCTCATTCTCGAATAATGTTATAAGCCTAGTACCAACACAATCTCCTAGATGGCACTTATTACCCTCTTCCACAACTAGGAGGGGCAACTTGCACATGCGCGAAGAATGAAAATACCACTATAAATGTATATAATATATCACACCGCTATAAAGGACTTAAGTAAAAAACAGTGATTTAAATATACCAAGTTATTGACTTTTATACCAGTCGCAGAACAATGATTTCGACTTGAGTCTTTTGGACAAAGAAATGTACTTTTATATAAAAAATTGATAGACTTAAGCCGTTTAAACAAGTCAAAAGAATTTTGGTTTTTTTTATCAAGCAGGGCGGTCGACCTGCAACGCCAAACTAAAAAAAAAAAAAAAAAAAAAATAGACGCCAAATGAATAAACGCGCCAAGTACAAAAATTCGTCAGACCGCTGTAATGCTTATGTACTGAGCACCTCTTGCTCGTATTCTCCCCATCTTAAAGCAGTTTGCATAAATTATAAAATTCTGAATGAACCAAGCATCGTACAAAATTAAAACAAAAAGTAGAAGAATCTTATCAGCGACTACTTGAAATTGAGATAAAAATGGACTTTCAAAGTTAAAATTTAACCGAGTTATGGAATTTTTAATTTTCCGTAAAGTTAGGGATTTTGCTAGAATCGAGTTTTCGGCAAGAATTATTTCGTCAACATTTTAAGAAGACCTATAGAGTTTAATATTCAACAGATTCGAGTGAGGCTTAGTTTTTTCGATAAGTTATTCGCTAACTTAAAATCTTTTATATGTTTCAGTTAAAAAAAATAAATATTTCTATGTTTAATTAGCATAAAACTGTAAAATTAGCATTTCAGGGCGATAGTACGCCAAAATGGCAACCATTACTCAGCAACACCGCTATTTTCCCAACAGTTCAATCTTAGAAGAATTGCGATTGTCGCCCAGGTTTGGCGGCCATCTTAAAAATAAAATCATTCAAATAGCAGAAAGCAAAAAATAAAATAAATAAATAAATAGTTAATATGAATTTAAAACATCAATTTCAGATTTTAACTGCGCACTTCGGTGCTCTGTTAGTATGTTTATGGCATCATTCAAACAGAAGGTACGACAAAAAATGGTGTTATATCCGATTTTATTAAGTACTGGGACTCAATTGCATTTCTTAACAGATTTTTAATGGGATATTAGTCATTTTAATCAGTCTTCTATTTGAAGTTAAGGCATGATGTCAAACAAAACAAACCGTTAGCTAGAAAGAAAAATAATAATGTTGTCATTCCCCAAAGGAAAAATTTTGCGTTAAACAACAAAAATATGAATACCATGCTTTTTAATTACGTTGCCCAAATGTAACGTGAAAAGTAATTTGAAATTTATAGAATAATTCGTGACAATCTTAAAATTGCTGCTACATTCATTTTAAAAGTAACCAAATAATAGGACACACATATTTTGCATAAATAACTAAAATTAATAATTTATACAACTAAATAACATACTTTCGACGTTTCAACAGAGAAAATTTATTTATTCCAAATACGAGAAGACGGCCTACAAGCCTGATATGTATAAATATTTAAAACTTAAATTTTCAGAAACAGGTTATGATGAGTTTGGTCTAGGGAAGAAGGGTTTCTATCAACATGCCATGCTTAACCATTTCACTTAGATGGGAAAAATTCATGATTAGGAAATTAAGTACCAGAACTTAATAAGCTTGGATACTTGATATCACACCATTTTTTAGTCATAACTTTTGTTTTGAAGCTTGGCGTTTTTTTTTACCTTTTAAAAGTTTTTTAGGGGATCAGTACTAACAAATATCTAAAAATCACTTTTTTTTTGACTTAAGCAATAGATATATAATAAAATATTCATTTTATTTAAATGTTACCTTTGGACGATAAGATGCGCCCCAATTTTAAGTCGATTTTTTATATATAAAGGTGCGTCTTATGGTCCGAATAATACAGTAATTATGCTGCTAAAATTCCTTAAATTTTTCTTCCTTCGATTTCCTTTGACTATATGTTCGGGGAATGGAGTTACGTCCATAGATTCATCCATGCCTGTTTTAAAACTATTCAAACTATTTTATAACTATCACTATCTCCCCCGATTCGTTAAAATATTTCCTTCCAAAAGTGGTAAAACCATCTCATTATATCTCCTCTCTATAAATGATACGTTAGCCGAAAATTCAATAAGTCTAGAAAGCTCACCCAAATAAGCAAACATATTTTGAATCTAATTGCGTATGCAAATGAGGATAGCTTTCGAATCTTCAGCATCGCGGAACCGAAGATAATGCACACATTGATTCCACCGACGGCAATCCTAATTGTCTTGGACGTTTCACTGGAGAAAGAACAAAGTCCGGATCTCCCATATTTCAACAAGTTTAAATCGATACAATAGGGTATAAAAGAGTCTATTTAGAACACTTTCACGTAACTGCCATTACATTCGTATTCAATGCAAAGTTAAATAAAGCCTTCGAAAATTTAATTTCTGTTCTGTCGAAAGGAGAGAACTTAAATATATTTATATTCCTCGCATTAGATGTCGACACGTTAAGTAATAAAATTAAGATTCATTGTTTTCTGCGATGGTTTAATTAATTAACTGAAGTCGGTTCTTTCACTGCGTATCATTAAAATGGGGTATCATCTCTTAAAAGCAGGAATTTATAATTATGCATTAAAAGAAGTAATCTTTCAGTGAATTAAAAAATATTTTTTTAAAGAAAACAAATGCTGGTTAGAAATATAAAATCATAAACAAATCGAAGTGAAGAAGATGCTTTTATTCATAGTTTTTTATATTTTAAGAAAATAAAAATTTATTGATGCAAATTAGTGAAATGTTTTCGAGATCTATAGCGGATGCATGTGCGCCAGTATGTAAAAAAGATGATAGATATCAACTGCTAATTAACCAACGGAAATATTCTTTTATGAAACGAAAGAATTCCTGTAATCTTTTAAACGCACTTTTTTTGTAAGATTTGAAAAAAATATCAGTTCTAAGAATTACTTTTGACAAGAATATTTAATGAATGTTACGAGAAAATATTTCGAATATTTTATTTATGTCAACAGGGTTAGGTTTTGTGTAACCCTGATACTATGTGGCATTTATGCATTTTAGATAATTTTTAACAATCAGAATAATGAGCGAATTATTTAATCTTGTTAATCCCGAGCCCCAGTTCACTTGTAATTTCCAAATGTCCAAGAATTGTGACTATAAACTTGTATGGTAACAAGTCATATTTAATTTTATGATCAAGTGATAAAACATTCATTTTATGCTCTATAAAGATTGTTTTTGGGGAGGTTTTTTTATGAATTTCTTGAATAATTTAATCGCCAGAAGCTACACGTATAATCAAGCTTTTCTGATAGAAAAAATCATACTGCCCAAACTGTTTTAAACAGAATTAATAGTTTTCTACCTTCCTTTTTTTATAGAAGCTTTCATAATTTATAAATGCTTATCAATTTTTCTTTCTGTTTAGTTGTAACTGGAGTGATCAATAGAAAGTAAACTTTTCCCATGCATCCACGCATTTTTTGTATCCCAATACTCTACTTTTTCTTTTACAGATAGATGTTAAGTTTGTTTAACTGAATCATAAATGATGAATGAATATATGTATTTGTTCACTGTTTATTATCCATATATCCAAAAAGTAGCTTTCCAATCAGCATACGGGTTGCCATTCTGAAACATAAAATTAAATTGGAAGAGATGTAACCTAAACCCAACAACACAAACGTACATTTCTAAACTTTTTTCTTCGTATTGTATATTTGGTCTAATTAGCCCTCGTATAGCAAAAAAAGATAACCGTAGCTTTCTCAACACACAAATCATATTGCATGTATTTTTAATAATAAGGAAACTTCGCTGTCTTGTATGTGTACATTCTTCTTAACCGACATATTGTGTGTGTTCTCCAAAACATGTAACATTCTAACATTTTAATAACAATATTTTCAATTCTAAATTGAGGGCTTGAGATAGCTTAGCGGTGGCGCGTCGGTACTGCGGGTTCCAGGATCGAATCCCGACAAGAACCTTTAAATACCTCCATGTCTTGGTCGGATAGGGCACATTAAATCCGTGGAACGGAAAGTCCTTCTAAGTGGTGAGAGAGGGTGGGAGAGGGTACGCTCCCCCAAATTGTCGCCACTGGGGTTGCTTGGTCGAAATTGAGGTGGCACCTGGCTAAATCGGACTCCGACCCTGTGGTGTCATTATTAGCTAGAGCCGCACCTCTTAGCCCAACGTCTATACGCACCTGGTCTAGAATACTTCCCACCAGGGGCAATAAAAACAACTAAATTGAAGAAAACTGCCAGATGCAAGGAACAGGTCATGTGTCATATTTGTGCCTTCATTATTAGAAATTTAAAACCATTATTTACTATATTCTGTCTGATGGTTCAATGAATCCTATAAACCTCTTTTTGAAAAACTTTTTTCCTACCGATTAAGACACAATAAAATGAATTTTTAAGCGTAAGATTTATGTAAGAAAACATTTTTCATCATTTGAGATAAGTATTTTTTTTATTGGGGGGGGGGGGGGGCTTGCCTTTAAAGTCACTCCCAGCGTACGTTATTCAGAGGATGGACCAAATCCATATTTCTCTTTCATGAAAGAACAAAAATATTCTTTGCAATATCTCTCCCAAACGATTTTATTTCCTTAGATTTTTTTTAGATTTCAGTGAAAGAATATTTCGCGATAACACGAAACACATCTTTTCCTCCAAGGAATATTGGATGACAGGATATTTCATGAATTGTAAAAAAAGGGCAAATTATTTTTGAATGTTTTTGTGCAAATCTTCTATTTTATCTTTTTGAATGAAAAATATAAAAAGAGACACGATTTTGATTTATTGAAACCTTCTACCAGAAAAAAATGGTAGGAATCTTATTTAATATATAAAATGCATTTTGCCGTTTAAGTGAAAAGTTTTAAATATTTGCTTCTGTCTGAATTTTAATATCCGTCGTGGAGATATTGAGATAAATATCTAAATGCAATACTGGATTCAATTACTTTTCAAAACAATTTCGAGTTATAGTTCAAACATACAATTTATTCTATGTATCATGTGAATCCTACCGTACTTAGTAATCTTCAGGTAATTTAAATTTTGCCCTACAATTCCTTGAAGACGTTAGTTCTTTTCTATGTGGAGTGAACTGACTGGAGTCAGTTAGACAGTCTAGTCAACAAAATAAAAAGTGGACTTGATTGTTTTAGAGTGTTGTTGTTGTTGTTGCTAATGCCCCCTGGTTGGTGGTTCCATTCACCACGTCCTAATAGGCTATTTGGCTGAAAGGGGCGGCTCCTGTTTTGAATTAGCACCAAAAGGGTCGGAGTCTGGCATGGCTAAATGACCTGTCCCGTAATTTTGAACCGAGTCAAGGGAGGAAACCGGAACACTTGACCCCGAACCTCCAGAGGTAAAATTTAGAAATTGGAGGACATTGTAGCCACATTTTACGTGCCCCGGCCACCATTAGTGAACACGGCGGTGGATTTGCAGCGACGAGCATGTACCCAGGGATGTTTGTTTTAGAGTAAAATTGTAAGAGTAATTACCCGTTAGGATTTTTTCCTGCCGGCGTACTTGTCGATTATACCATGCCGAAGTACCAATGAAGAGGTCAAAACCTAGTCCTTGGCTTATGAGTACATTAGAAGTACCTACCTCTGACAATGTAGTAAACTGTTTTCCCTTTTGCTTGACTCATTCAACCCCAGTTTTAAAATTGTTAGTTCACCGTTTGCGCTACCCCCCTTCCCCAAAAGTTTCTGTTCTGGTGTAATTTTTATTATGGGATGTGTTCTTTGGAGGTTAACGGGAGACTCTGCGAAAAATAATTAGCGAAGATGTAAAAGGGAAAAAATAGTTAACGCACAAAAATGCAACGCCTCATAACCATATAACTAATTATGTACTTGCATTAATGGTGTTCAACTCTTGTTTGTTTAGCACTTTTGTACTCAAAAATGATCTATGGGTTCCAAAATCTTACCTGTATTCAATTCTTGTTAGCTTAGTATGCCTTTTATTGGCTACCTTGTTGCTATTTTTCCCTTTTCTGTATAAATTATTTCATAGGTAATAATTGTCAATGCGACATGTGACTTCCGTCATATGTCATGAAGGATATGGAATCACAGACTACTAGATGTAGACGACAAGCTAAATTAAGATAGCTGTATGCCCCGTATCTCGTTTCAAAGTAAATCTAATCTATTATTCCGAATACCAAGTGCTTGATAATCTTCCCCATTTTTATCATGTTTATCGTTGTTCTTCCGTGATTTCGTTTAGAATCCTTTATATTGCTTGAAAAACTCCTATTCGATCCAGAGAAATCTATGAAAATCTGAGCTGCTCATGTATACAGTGTACAATTGACATCATTTATGAAAACGAAGGTTCAGAATGGTCTTTCAACTACCGTAGCAAAGGGTACATTTGCATAAGCTTTGTTACTACATTTGAATATCCGTCATGCATCTATCATACATCTGTGGCGTAATCATTCTCTTCAAATGCCATTCTACTTAAATGGAACAGCATGGAATGTAGCCAGAGAATTCCAAACACAGGTAAATGGGGGGCTTTGTTAGGAAAATTTTGATGTCCTTCGTTTCATAATGATGTGTTTTATCAAATCGTGATTATTCTGGTGTATTTGTAGCGACATTGCTCGACGTTTTTCCCCCACTTCAAATATTTTCATTCGTTATACAAAAGATATTCGTACTTTCTCTGAGGGACACAGCTTAGATGCATTTACATATTGTCTAGAAGAGTGACACAAACACTCAGATTTTTACGTAAGGCTGTACTGTTTTTCACAAAAGAAAGTTATACTATTAGTAATATAAAAGGTACATCATTTTTATGGACGTTTTCAAGTGAAAGGGTTCATTAATTATGCGAAATACCCAGAGTAAAATTTTTGTCATAATGACAGGGATCTAGATTCGAGACTGTTACAATTAGGAAATATTTTTAAAGTCGGACGCTGAAGAATTATACAGTCATTCAATAAATTAATCAGAAATCGCGCCTGACCCCAATCTGAAAAGTTCAATTGATTCCAAATCATTCACTAGGTTTACAAGAGATTGGTTTAAATCCTTACAAATTCCCATATATATTGAGTTTATAATGATTCAGAAGTGAGTCAATGATTTCTAAGCCTCCTTAAATACCTTTCTTTATGCTTACAACAATATAATATAAATAGGAAATTTGAATCCTTACTGAATAGATTCTCGGACAATTACTAAATAATGCTACTTCTAGAGAAAGAAATTTTCCTTATGGTGCCCAAAACTATTCGATACCCATTTTAAGAAATCAAATAAATTTAATATATAAAGGATTTACGGTATTTTGATACTAATTCAGTTTTTTTTACTAATAATTTACTATTTTTTTAATGCGCCATAAAATATTCTCAGTACAAAAAAATCGATATGCTACTTAATTATTTTCAATACGAAGCATTTCTATCAATAATAATAAAATAAAAATACTTGATCTCAAGAATGTTATTGTAAATGCCATTTCCGGGATTTAATGTCGTAACTCAAATTATTCCTTAGATTTTAGATCTTTACTGTTCAAGTATCCTTAGAGTTTGTGAAACGAAAGAAAAGTTCGTAATACACCAATATTTTGTAGAATAAACTTTTTTCATGAGCATCAGATATTTAGACTTTTAACAAAAATTTTAAAAAATAAAACAAAAAATTATTATATTTCAACTCTTTTAGCTTTTTACGAACTCATCTGTTGAAAACATTGAATTATATTGATATTTGCTTGAATAATACATACTTGATTGAATTTTCAACGTAGTTCTTGATTTTTTTTCAAAGTCAAATATTTGTCAATTTTTCCTATTTTTTAAAATCATAATCAGTCTAACTGAATCTCTTCTACACATAAAACAGTTCCCTAAAAGACTGACTGACTGACAGATAACGCACAGACCAAACCGCTAGACCTAAAGGGCTGAAATTTTGCATGGCGATTCTTCTTTTAATGCAGAGGAACACTAAGAAAGATTTTTGAAAATTTCTTCTTAGATTTTTTAAATTGAATTTTTAAGCTGTTTTTGTAACATTCTTTAAAGTTTGCATTTAAAATAAAAATTTGAGGGATATACAATTCATATCACGAGAAAGATCATAAAAATTCCTTTGAAATGAAATCTTTTTCGAATATTTACCTTCGTTTTCGGATTTTTAGTGAAATTTTTAGAATTTAATTTATTAAAAGCTGATCGCGTTGTTTCTTTTCTTTTTGTGATACTTTAAATTAATTTTGCCTCACGTTCATAACAACCTAATAAACTGACAAAAATATTAAAATAGGGTAAAAGATAAAATTTAACCACTAGACTAATTGAGTTGGAAGTTTTTAAGAACTTAATTCAAATTAGTATGTTTTATGGATATTAAACATGCAAATTAATTGCGTACTATGACCGTTGTATTTAAATTTAATATTTTCTTCTACATTATTTTGTGTATAAAAATATCCGTTACGATTTTTTCTGTAAATATATATATTATTTTGTTGGCGCTATTTGCATGCATCGTTGTATATAATTTGAATGTACTTCGTAGCGTAGCACGGGTATTAAGCTAGTTTTCTTATATAATGTTAAATCCCTAGTTTTATCGAACTTGTATTCACCCAAAATAAATCTTTCGTACAATTATTTTTGCAGTCTTGTAGAAAAAAATATTTTATCACCTATCCTTGAAATGAATTATTGTGCGCAGAATTATTGAATTATTGTTTACTCAGAAATAATTACAATTGTTTCTCCCTTTTCATTACGCGAGAGATTATCGGTATTACATTTATCAGCACGCAAACCGCAGCTGAAATAATTTACGGAAATAGCTTAAGATAATTAACCGTGTACGTTAGATTATCACCAGCTAATTACCACTTTTTGCGTCATCGATATGATTCTATTTCCTCTCATCTTTATGTATGATTCGCCAAGTTATTCAACGATAAATGCGACTCACTTTGATCACCTGAAATTGCATAATTTATGTTTTTGAGCGGTATGTCTGTAAAATGAATTTCAATGCGATGTAAAATAGCCTAGAGAGTAATTTCGGTGGGGCATTATTCATATGTCTCACAAACTGGTACTCATCAACATAGAAAAACAAATGTCCCTGATAAAAATCTTGTGTTTGATTAAATGAATATTTTGGTTATTTGGCTAATTTCCAAACAGTGCAAAATAAAAAAATAAATTAAGGGAATCTTATGGAAAATATAGGAGAGGAATTACAGTTTCTACTCAAGGGAAAACGTGATGTGATAGGATCTTAAAGCAAACTCAGTTTGAATTTTTAATTTGCTATTTTTCGGGCTGCCTGAATATTTAATAGTAATATATTCGTAGTAAAATTCCAACTTTTCATAGCAAGTTGTAATTTTTCAATAAATTGTAAATTCTGATATTTGAAGTTATACTTTCTTTGTCGCAATCATCAATTGTTTGCACTTGGATCCAGTGGCGTAGCGAGCATAACTGGCGCCCGGGGCACGATATCTTTTTGGCGGCGCCCCCAAATAAAAATGGGAATTTTCCGGAATATCTTTTTTGTGTTGTGGACCATTTTGCACCCCTCTGCGAGTGCCGCCCGGGGCATGATAGACCCCCCTTGCCCCCCTCTCGCTACGCCACTCCTTGGATCAACAATGATTATTGTTATAATAGGCATAAGCATTTGTTATAAGCTTTTTCCAGTTCTGGATTGTATGAGGCGATTTCTTAGTTCATATTTAACCATCCATCCATGACCAGTACAAGATTTTTTTACTGTAGTTATGCCACTATTCTTGGGTGTATGCACTGCTTTATCTCCAGCTGCTGATTCTCCATAGTGTTGTGATGATAATTAATAGTTTTGGAAGTGATTAAAGTTAATATTAATATCGGGTATTCAGATAAATAAATTAGTAAAGTAAGTAAATTTTAGTAACGATTGTGCTTTGTTTTAATCAATTTATTAAGCCTCTGCTAAATATATGTAAGGGTTATACTTGTGGTGATCAGATATTAATTGATTTGATTAATGTCATCGCATTTGGAGAAGGTGCGCAAGTTTCTCTAAATGTTTTGACATTGAGAAGAATTAAGTTTGAAATAGATCATCACAGGTTATACCTTATTGTTAATATTGATAAATTAATAAGCCTTATTTTGAAATAATTGTGAGGTGTCTGGTACGCTGGTATATTGTTTTTTATTAGTTTCTTTGGTGGCTGTATGTATTCAACATAGTTAATTATTAATTTTAGAGTGTTTTATTTTTGTTTTTTCAATTAATAGTAAATTTTGTATTATGAACCCAAACCCTTGTGTAAGCTGGGCTGGTAGGCAATGTAACGAGATCTCCTCCATTTTCACAGTATTTTCACAGCACATACCCAGGACTACACCGGATAAAGGGATTAACAGAAGTATCCATTTCAAGAAACAACCCCTTTTTGCAGCTGGCCAAGAGATAAGCGAAACCACTGTTTTGATGAGGGGTAGGCGCATGGATACGCCTGAGTCGCCAAACGCCGAGTTAGTTCCAGAGTTTAAAATAGAAGAAAATAAATCCTGAATTGATGCAAAATCAAAGTTGAAAATAAAATACTATACTACCTATCAAATTATAATTCAAGCCCCTCAAATTCTGTTGGTCCGAATTTCCCTGTTAAAATCAAGGAGCGAGGACGCACTCATTTTCACCCACGAGTAGCCATACAAAGGGGTGAGAAGGTCGTCCAATGGAGATTTGGAGACAGAGAGGGGGAGGCGAGCAAGAGGCTGGGAGCTGACCCGCAACCCACGATGGAGAGAGATGTCTTGATTTTTGGCGGCCCGCAAGCGATAGAAATGGCGCTAGTCTGGGGTTTCACTCATAATTTTATAAAATAATAGTTTTTTTTTGTGCTGCAGCATTTTAATTGGTAATATGATTTTAATTTCCTTTTTTTTGTTTACTGAATTTTTCTATAGTTTTTTCTTTTGTTTTTTCCCATCACTTTTTCATTTAGAAGTTTTTTTTTATTCGCCAGCCACTTCACTTATTTACATTGTTTTATTGATAATTATTTGTATTATGGAGAGTAGAACTCATTTAAACGAAATTGTATTTATTCAATTGAATTTGGTTGTCGGAATAATGTTGAGAGGATCTGGAGTTAATGAGTTTATTTGTTGTAATGTCAGGGAAATTCTTAAATAAATTGTTATGTTAGTTTGTAAAGTGGTGTCATGTCGGTCCTTGCCTTTTTAGTAAATTTTCTGATTTTCAGCTTTAGGTTTTATTTTTTTATTTCAGCAGAATTGAAGTTTTTTCTTTTAGGTGAAATAATTTTATTTTCTAGGTGCTCTCCAAGGTTAAGTAATTTTATTAGATTTAATTTCATTTTTCTTTTGGCTCATTATTCACCACAGTGAAGCATTCAGTTCGAACCAGTGTTAATTATAATTATTAATTGTTTGTGGGTTATTGCATTTAAAAATAACACAACGCAACTTACCATCTATCTTAAAATGTACTAACCACTAACGGCCAAATGGCAACTCTTGAAGTAAATTGATTTTAAAGATTGTAAAGAGTAATTCTAACTTTAATTAATAAGTAATTTTAATAGATAAAGTTTAAAATAAACCCCTAACACAAACATCAACGCCACAATAGCACTGAATTCTTTGTCCTACAGGGGTTCTGGGATATCCTTTTTTTACATGCATTTCGAAATTGCTTGTTCCCTCAATTGTGGGCCGGACGATGACCAAATGTCTAGAGAGCTGACATTCAGTCTAGAGCCTGTGAGCTTGAGTTCCACTGTCAGCATAGATGTATGTAGCCTTTCGGAATCAGCTTTGCGCAGTAGGTCCCAGTCTAATTAGCCCTCGAGCAAAGCATGACCTTAGCGCTCTAATCCACACAAACCCAAACCATCCCTAAAATGTGTAAATATATCGATTATCTATATAGAATATAAAACAGTTCTGTAACTGAATGACTGCTTGACTAAGTGACATACAACGCACAGACCAAACCGCTGGACCTAAAGCACTGAAACTTTGCATGGTGATTCTTCTTATAGTGTAGGGGTGCACTAAGAAAGATTTTTCAAAAATTCTTCTTAGATATTTTAAAATTAAATTTTTAAGCTGTTTTGTAACTTTTTTTAAGTTTGCATTTAAAATAATAATTTGAGGGTTATAAAATTTATATCACGAGAAAGATCCTAAAAATCCCTTTAAAATAAAATCTTTTTCGAATCTTTACCTCTATTTTCTGATTTTTGGTGAATTTTTAAAGATTAATTTTTAGAATTTAATTTATTAAATGCTGATCACGTGATTTCTTTTTCTAGTACTTAAAATAAATCGTTCTTTAAATTTATTGTCACGTGTATAACAACTAAATAGACAAAAAAATATTATTTTTTCTTCCTGATGCGGCATTATCCAAAAAAATATTACAATACAGTAAAAGATATGATGCTCAAACTGTACTATCTTAACTGTACTATATTCTTTAGTATGTTCTATGAGATTTACTTTGAATATTTTCTTCTACATTATTTTGTCTATAAAATATCCCTTACGATTTTTTTATAAATATATTTTTTGTTTTTTTACATCAATTGTATACATTGATCGTCGTATTTAATATAAATGTATATATATAAACATATATAGATATTTATTTATTTATTTATTTTTGGCATTAATTGCATACATTGACCGTCGTATTTAATTTGAATGTACTCTGTAGTGAAGTGCGGGTTTTCAGCTAGTTGTACATATAAAAATACGTGAACTTCTTTAAATTTAACTTTCCTTGGTTTTTCAAAAAAAGGAAAAATGCTTTAAACGTGCTTTTAATTTTAAAGCACGTTTAGATTTTGATCTATCTCCTGATCCAATAACTCGAATCCTGATTTTTTTTAAATTTACCTACGATTAAAAATATTAACTAAAAGATAAATTTAAAATAAAATACAAAATATTAATAAAATATTTATTATATAATTCTATGAATATTTTATAAATATTTTGTATTTTATAGTTTTCTTTTAGATAGGAAGTGTTTCTTTTAGATAGGAACAGCGTTTCTGACAAATTATTCCATGCTTTAGTTTGGTAGTCAAAAGCGTCAATACTGTCTGAGACACTTTTGAACGCAAATTCAAGAATGTAATAATGTCTCATTTTCAGTAGGTTTCCCTCGCATACTTTTCAACTTGAAAAAAAGGACGGAAAAAATGCCTCTCAAACTTAAAAAAAAATTCTTTATTTATCAGAGTAGTTTTGGTATTGAGGGAAATAGATTCAGAAATTTTATCGTAAATAAAACATACTGAAGATAGTTTAATGAAAATATGAATTAAGTACACTCACTGTACAGAAGATTCATATATGCCATTTATTTCATAGATACCTCGCAAGAAATCTCAGGTATGTCCTTTTAAGAATGGCATATATTCCATTCTTTTAAAAGCACAGAAGAACAAATCGGAGTATGCACGGGCTATTATAGAATAAAGATGTTGCATCTTTCACTGTAACCATCAAAGAAAGGTGTGATTTGCATTACTTTTAAGGAGGTCTGAAGTATGGTCGCAACAAACAAACAAACAAACTTGAAATGTGTTTTTTGTGCCCGAATTCTCCTTAAGCTTTTTTGAATGTACAGATCACATTATTCTTCGGGAAAATGTTTGAGGAATTTCGGCAATAAACTCTACAAATATGTTTCCTGGTAAAAAAGGGACTGACTAATTTCTTCCTCATGCTCATTAATGAAACAATTTTTGCATTTGTCTTGACTGTTGGAAATTGGATGTGATAATTGAAAAGTTTCCTCTCACTTCTTCGCTTCAATACTGAAAATAAAATCATCCAACCCTTGCATGATCGTATTAGACACGTGCAACAACTTGATATTTCCGAGAAAGCCACGGATTTAGTAAAATTTCACCTAAGAGGGAAATAAACTCATCGGATAAACTATAAATATATCGAAGACCGTTGACGTCTCCCTTTAAAACCATGGGAAAAAGAAATCGCCGTCCATTTAGCATCCTAATTTGTGTTACAATTTCAGTGCGTGCTTCGAAGCAATGAACCTTCCATGTTCGCGCAGTAATCACCGATTTCCCAACCCCCTTGATTTACAATCGAAATTAGTAATTACCTATTCGAAAACGAAAATTCTTTCCGAACAAATACGTCTTTCTGTATCCGAGAGTTTCCCTGGGGCGGTAAATACGCAGGAATTCGATTCAGAATGCTCGTCAAGAATTTAAATGAGAATTCGGAAGACCTTCACGGCAACCTTAACCTACTCACGCTGTCATACGCGTGGAATTACACATGCTTATAAGTCTTCCTGGCTTACATTCAGTTGATGCCTATCGAGAGTAAAATGAATGGCTTTCCCCCTAGTGGAAAGAAAAAACCGAAAATGCTCGTGGGAATTCGGAAGTTCGGGTGAAGTGCACACAGAAACTATATAGAAAGAGATGTTTATACGAAAAAGAACGCTGGTTAAATTTAAAGGATGGAAATGTTAAGGAATTAAAATATGTTCATCTTGCGAAGATGTTCTGTGTATAACGTTTTTCTGTGAAGATATTTAACTAGCTGCAAGGGTCAATGGCGGCTCCAGTGGGGGGGCAGTAGGGGCAATTGCCCCCCCCCCAAAAAAAAAGCCTGACGTATTTTTTTTCATAGCCTAAAATTATATAATCGTAGACCTAATAATAAATGAGTTTAAATTTAAAATGAGACTATGTTTATTTCTTATATACACTGCTCAAAAAAATTAGGAGAGCAAGCAAAGAAGTTAAGAAAACCGTGCGAGACAGCCACGTATTGGCATAAAATGGATAGTACACGCGTATCAATGCGCAATACAGAAAAAAAATACTTAAAAAAATTGTAATTAAGCGTAATTGTAATTAATTGTATTTAATTCTTTGAAAATATGGAAAAAACATGAAAAGATGATTTGAGCAACAATTTGGTTACATGTAAACGATAAAAAAAAAAGTATTGTTTAGAAATGATGCAAGATTTTTAATATGGCGTGTGGTCTCCTCGAACAGCTATGACTGCTGCACACCTGTTTTCCATGGATGCAATGATGCTATCGATAAGACTTTGGGGAATACTGTTCCACTCCTCAAGAAGTGCAATCTCCAAGTCTCGGAGAGTAAAAGGACGCCTTGCTCTCGAAGCAATGCGTCGTCCGAGCATGTCCCAAACATGCTCGATTGGATTCAGGTCAGGAGAGCACGCTGGCTATTCCATACGCTGTATTGTTTCAGCTTCAAGCATGTTGTCCACAAGACGAGCTGTATGCAGGCTGGCATTATCATGCTGGAAAACAAAGGAATCTCCAATGTCTGCAGCGTAAGGTATGACATGAGGTCTCAGTATCTCGTCTGCATACCTTCGGGCCGTCAAAGTACCATTCCGAATGATATGCAGGTCCGTACGTCCACCTCTGCTGATTCCACCCCATACCATAAAACCAGCTCGTCTGTATTGTGACCTTTCACGAACGAATGTGGGGTTATTTCGAGTGCCCCTTTCCCTCCATACCAAAACACGTCGGGTGTCGCAGTCCAGACTGAATCGGGACTCGTCTGAAAACAGCACTTGGCTCCAATCATGTTGCTCCCAATCTCGATGTTCAGCAGCCCATCTTCTTTGGGCTGCACGGTGGCGTGAGGTCAACGGAATGCAGACCATTGTCCTACGTGCATAGAGACCTCCCTGATGAAGCCTATTACGTACTGCTTGGCTGGACACCCTTCGTCCTGTTGCCAAGAGCAACTGTCTTTGCAGCTCAGTAGCAATGTCTGTTCTGTTTCACTGTTCTGTTAGCTGTGAACAGTATATACCGGTCATAAGTTGCTGTAGTGGCGCGTGGCCGACCTTGCCCTGGTCGACGTCTAACATTCCCTGTTTCTTGGAATCGATTCCACAGCCTTACAACAACACTTCTGGCGACTCCAACAGCGTCCGCGACACTACATTGTGTTTACCCTCATTCAAGTCTGCCTATAATACGCCATGCCATGGATTCCGGTAAATCACGTTGTTGAGACATTTTTAAGTCACCTTTTCTCAAAAAGAATAACTGATCAATCGAATTTCACAGTTAAGGCAGTGAAACAGACGTTTCTGCAACATCCCGATTTCCGCCCTTATGTTCTTTTTCTGGTTTTTGACGTCATGAACTTTGATTTGCATATGAAGTTTTCTTCTTCTGTTTCCTGCTAGGCTTTAAATTATGGATGATTTATTTTATGTTACTTATCGGTGTAAGTTTTTTCGTAATTTCATTAAAACCATGTGCTCCCCTAATTGTTTTGAGCAGTGTATATATATATACACAGTTGGTTATCAAAATAATGTAAATACTGAGAAACATCATGAAAACCCTTACTTATGCGGTGCAGGATCACTTTTGTAATGTAATATACCTGATTCACCTTGGAATTGGATTATACAAGTTATAAATAGTGATTAAGAATATATTATACCATTCTTCAGGGGAAAATCATTAAAGTTCCTGTAGAGATGCTATGGTGGATACCAATACCTTTATCTATCCGCTTATACAGATCACAGTGGTTGGATGATTTATAGTCGGGAGGATTGTACAGGGCAAGATAAGATATTTGACTTCTTTTTCATGCACTTCAAATCAATACTTGATAGATTTAGCTGTATGTATAAGGGGATTATCATACCAGAGAACGCTATTTCCTTCAAGAAACAATGTTTGCATCATAGGATGGACTAATGACCTAAAATTTCGACATACCCCTTCTTATTCAATCCCCCATTCAGGGTTATAATGGGGCATGAAGAAAACCATGAGATGCCATCCCAAACCCTGATAGATTTACCTCCATGATTAACTGTTGAGATGAGAAAGCCAGAATCATACGATTGTGTAGGTTTTCTCCAGACATACGCACGTCCTGTTGCGAGGAACAATGTGAACAATGATTCGTTGGACCAGATGCCATTTTTCGACATATTACTCGACCAGGATTTGCTCTCGTGGCACCATTATGGACGATATTTTGTGTTGGCATTTATTACAAGTGGCTTTGGAATAACTAATCTTTCGCAAATGCTTTGTTTGTGAAGTTCCCTTCTACCTCTAGGGGTTGATACCAGAACATGCAGATGCCGATTGAGCTCTTCGGTCATTTTGGTTGCAGTTGTTTTCTTTTTTCGTGTCACAATCCGCTTCAATACTTCGTCCGTCATTTTCACTCAGCTCTCCCTTTCATCCACTGATATGTTTAGCAAGGGAAGCTTTTTCAGTGCACTCTGTATGGTATCATGACTTTCGATATTATAGCTCTTAAAACACCTATTAGTCTGGAGTTGCAGTAACAGATACTCCAATTTAAACGCGCTCCAAGAATTTGCCCTTTTCAGAATTTATGCAAGGTTTGACATTTTACGCTGTTCCCCCCAAAAGCACGATGCCCTTACCTTCATTACTGCTACCTGACAATAGAATTATACATACACTATATTATATAAAAAAATACCGCTTGCCAGACTTATTTTTTAAGGAATACGAAGCACATTCATAAACACCACTGATATTGATAGGTGTTTCCATTATTTTGATAACCATCTGTATATATATATATATATATATATATATATATATATATATATATACCGGGTGGGCAAAAAGTCCGTTAAACTTTAAGAATTCATAAAAACCGGAAAAATTACCAAAATAAAAAAAAGGTTTCAGGGTTAGCATCGCTAGGTCACGGAACTTTTTTTGAGACAGGAAATAAATAGCTCGAAAAACAGCCGACAGGTGGCGCACACAAGTCAAAGAAAAAATACACAAATAACGAAAAGATTGCTTCTAAATTGTTTATTACAGCATTAGGTGTTCCACATGACCCCCACCACAAGGGATAAGACATTGCAGGCTAGTCACAAATCCAGCAACGGCAGAGTGCAGCAGGTCCGGATAAATACATGACACCTCTCGGCGGATCGCGGAACAACGGTGAACTTGTTATGGATTAGGAGCGCACGTTCTTATAACCGTCTCATTTGCATATTTCCACAGAATTCGCTCGTACCAGCGCCACCTGTCGGCTGTTTTTCGAGTTATTTGTTTCCTGTCTTAAAAAAATCCCGTGACCTAGCGATGCTAACCCTGCAAACCTTTTTTTATTTTGATTATTTTTCCGGTTTTTATGAATTTTTAAAGTTTATACGGACTTTTTGCCCACCCGGTATATATATATATATATATATATATATATATATATATATATATATATATATATATACATATATATATATATATATATATATATATATATAGTATAACCCTAAGAGCCGACGTTGCCCGCCCCCCCCCAAAAAAAAAAAAACTCTGAACTGGAACCGCCCCTGCAAGTGATATCCTCGTTATATAACATGAATATCAGGATTTAATTTAGCCTCATACGATTAATAAAAATTCTCTATTGAGCGATTATAATTTTACTACAGTGGAACCTCGATATATCAGACCTCAAGGGGAACGAGAAAACTTTGAATGATCGAGGATTTCGATATACCGAGGTTCGACTTAATAATAACATGGGAGAGTTAAGCAGGTTCAAGGGGAATGGAAAACTTCGATTTATCAAGGAATTCGATTATATCGAGGCTCCACTGTATTATACATTTCTTTCACAGGAGATAAAAATTAGCATTCATTGACTGTGTAATGAAATCGTAGACGGGGTAATTTACAATAAAGCTAGAAATGACTTGCGAAAATAAAAGGACTTCAAAACATATTTTTTTAAAATTTATATCAATTATTTTTAAATTTGAAGGTTTGAAACAATTTTAACGGAAAGTGATCAGTTTTCAATTAACAAGTTGTCAGTAACTTTAATCTCTTTGATGTGGAACAGGACTTCGATTAAACAACTATGCGAATAAGGTATAAAATATTAAGTTTTAGTTTTGTTTGAAAGTCTATCACTGAATTCATCTAAATCTATGTATGTTGCGAAATGCCATTGTGCCAAAAAAAGAATAGCAGAGAATGTTAGACCAAAATATTTCTTAAAGTTTTTCCCCTTCAAAGTGTGAGTTATAAACTAGGTATCCTTAAATGTAGCTAAATAGTTTTGGGGGATTAAAAATGTTTTAAAAAATGGTTGAAATAACTATATGTAAACGCGACAGTAAAGTTAGGTTTAGTGTGTTTGATTAATTTAATTTCTTAACTTATAAAATAAATGAATTATAATAGGGATGATTTATTATTAATATACTGACATTTTTCACCTTCAAGTGTTGAATAAAAATTCTTGTAGCTGTTTATACTGATTTCAGAATTATTATTTATAAAAGGGACTGAAAAGTCCTTGATATTTCAAAAAATTTTTGCTATAGCATTTTTTTATATAAACTTTTTTTCTCATATTTTATTAATCGCAGCAGATACGAACCTTTCTTTTTTGGAATCCCGTCACGCTGTTATTCACGCTGAGTATAATGGATAGTTTTAAACGTTTATGTATATGTTTGAAAATATTTTATAATCCATGAAAATAAGGGATAAAAGTATGAAGTAAGGGTCTGTTGTTAAGGAGACAAGAGTCTTTCAACCTCGTTTTTTAAATTTTCAATATTTTACTCTATATACAAGACTAGCTGAAAACCCGTACTTCACTACGGAGTACATTCAAATTTAATACAATGGTCAATGTATGCAATTAATGCGAAGCAAAACATAAATATATATTTATAATAAATACGACGATCAATGTATACAATTGATATATATATGTATTTATTTATAAAAAATCGTAAAGGATATTTTTAAAGACAAAATAATGTCGAAGAAAATGTTCAAATTAAATCTAATAGGACATGCTAAAGAATATAGTACAGTTTGAGGAACATATCTTTCACTGTATTGTAATATTTTTTTTGATAATGTCCAATCGTCTGCCGCATTAGCAAGGGAAAAAATATTTTTTTGTCTATTTCGTTGTTATCACGTGACGATAAATTTATTTAAAGTACCAGAAAAAGAAATCAAGTGATCAGCATTTAGAAATTAAATTCTAAAAATTAATCTCTAAAAATTCCCAAAAATCAGAAAAGGGAGATAAAGATTCGAAAAAGATTTCATTTTAAAGAATTTTTTATGATCTTTCTCGTGATATAAATTTGATAACCCTCAAATTATTATTTTAAATGCAAACTTAAAAAAAGTTACTAAAACAGCTTAAAAATTTAATTTTAAAAAATCTAAGAAGAATTTTTCAAAAATCTTTCTTAGTGCACGCCTACACCATAAGAAGAATCGCCATGCAAAATTTCAGCCCTTTAGGTCCAGCGGTTTGATCTGTGCGTTGTATGTCAGTCAGTCAGTTACGGAACTGTTTTATATATATAGATGAGAATAATTAATTTGTTTTTTACTATAAGGCCCTTAGAATTCACAAATAAGTATTTTGGGGAAGAATAAGACCTGTTTTTCAAAAAATTCTTCAAAATTGCTAGAAATTTTCAAAATGCTCCATACGCATTCATTTTCTTCTGATTTCTTCCAAATTTCTCAGGATTGTTAATTGAAGTATTTGTCATAAAACTTCTTTCTCTTATTAATAAAACCTCTCGAAATGCCTTTTGACTGCTGTGTTAAAGCCTCCATACTTCATGTAAATACCGTTTTTGGATTTTTTTTTCCCACGGACAGAAATTGAACTTGCGATGTGATGAGAGCAAAACTTATTGTTTTGCTGCATGGTATAGTTTTATGGCGAGAACAGATGCCAGCTTAAACGAATTGAAAACACGGGGTAACACTGTCCCTTTCCTATTTTCCCCAATTTGTCAGACTAAAGAGCTCACACTGTGCTAGAAAGCGTCCAAGACTTTTTGAGTCAGTATGCATAGTGGGACTATCATCCAAGCATCGTAGTTCGATAATTAAAATACCCCATCAATCTCCAGCCTTAAATCGCATCATCGGCTTATAATCCCGTTCAGTCGAGTGGTCTCTCGGTGTAAACATGGCGCGTTCTCAAGAGCAATGACACTCCGGGACGCCGGAAGGTTGACGAACAGCACCGCAGTCACGTGACTGTGGGAAAAAAACGAGCGAAAAATCTGTCACTTCCCCTCACCTCAACGAGCCGTCCGGTGCTCGCTTGACCAACGGGGTGTGACTAATAACAAGCCGTACATAATGTTTTGCGGGTCCTTTCGAAAGTGCCTAGGAATGTATAAGAATGGCTTGGAATGCTGTGGCAAGCAGATGAGAAACAGGCACGAAATCTCTTGCGCTGGCTTAATTTTAGGGTGATAAGTGATATGTACGTCAATAAAAAAGAGCTTTATTCGTTATTAGAGAAGGAGGATGTGAAATGAGTCCATATATTTTGTATAATGCAGGGTTTTTGGTACAATATGAGTCATCCCAGTTATGTTTCTATAAGCTGACTTCTGGGTTAACGAGTAAGTGAAATCTAGTGGCTCGAGTTCTTCTGCCAAAATGTATTTAAGAAAGATTAAACTCCTTAAAATTTCGACATTTGAAGGATAGATCAGTAACATAGCGCTATTTTTCCTCTTTCTGACTTCGGTACCTGCCACGTTAGAAAGTAAAAAAAAATATATATATATCCCCCTTTCAAATTTACATGACAAATGACAGAATTAATTGTAAGGTTGAATACCAAAACAACAGGCAAACACAAAAACAACAGTTTTATAAAGGGTTGCACTCCTCGCTTAATTCTAAAGAGAGTAAACCAACTTACATGAGACTATTTCATACTGTAAAGCAAAACCGCTATAGAATGATGTTGCTACTATAGTATTTTAACCCTTTCGGAACCAATGCAAGTTAGACGTGACAGCTGTGATTCCTATGTATGGCTCAACAATACGTACTTCTAATGGGCAATGCACTCGTTCTCTTCACTGCCGTTGATATAAACAAAGGATACAAGAAATGGTAAAAATAGTTTGTTGCTAGTATATTGTGATATCAGTACTTATATTCTTATTATATGCGGAAGTAAACAAAGTGCTGTAGCATACGATACTTAGGTACCGGGAAGGCTAACTTATGCTTGAAAGTAATACCTTTCATTCAATGTCGGCATCTTCTGCATAGATTAGGATTTTGTGTACACTATGGAAGCACTGGGACACTTACAATAAATCTTCATAAATATTTTGAAAATTATTAGGATATGAGTGAGAACTGAGTAGTACATCTTTACGGAAGTCCTGGTTTTACCCGGGAAGATTTTTTTAATACTATCGCCAGCAAGAATAATCTAGTACAAACACGCCATTTCATCGTCAGAGAACGTAGTTTAAGCTCGACGCAGACAACCGTAGTCCCTTCTGTTCATTGATCTTGAATAATAAGGTATGGGCGGTTCAGGGAAGCCATATATTTTCTCCCCTTAATAAAGGGTTTATGTTGCATTTCCCCCCTCTAAATTTCGTATGATTTCAAGACTTTGAACCTAAATTGTGTGTATATGTCATTTTTCCGAGGCACAAATAGTCTTTCACGTTTTAATATCCAACAAATACTGTATTACTGAATCACTCAAGGATTCATTAAAGGATGAAAATGAAATGTGAAATTTCCTGTCGGAAATTTACGTTGATACTCATTTCCTCCTCTTATTGAATTCGGAATCTAAAAGGAATGCAATTAGTATGGTAACAGCCACTTAGTCCCTTTTTTCGAGTCTCGAAAAAACACATTATAGACGAAAAAATCTTGTCTAAGAGGAATTTGAAAATTTATAAGTGTACCTGTTGCAATTTTTCCGTATGTGCAGTCGCTTAGTATTCCCTAGTTATAGAAGAATTTATGCTTAAGTTATACGTCACTCACGTCTCCGAATTTTCCCATAACCACCTGAAAACACTTTAACTCGTCCTATCTCAATAAGTCCATTGAATGATGAAACTAAAGTAAAAAATAACAAAGTTCTTAGGTTATACTTTTAAAGTCAGATTATTTACTAACTAGGAAAATATGTATCTTCTAGAAAACCCTTTGACTATTTTTCCAAAAGGTTTTGTACACGAATATATTAGGTGTGTGATTCCATTGTGGTGAACTAGAACACAAACACACACAAAATAAAAGATGAATTTTTCAATGAAAAAAATTAAAATTCATTCGTGAGAATTTATGTACTGGTCAGTAAGAAGATTTTGACATGATGGGTGCTGACCTCTATAATTTTTCGGACTTATTGCCCTTAAGAAGCACCTTACCCACCAAAACTTCATATATTTATCTGAATTATCAGATCTTCAAATCTAAGTCTTAAAGGCTCAAAAATATATTTAATAAATCCTTGTTTTTTTAAAAAGGCCGTCAGACAAAGAAATTTTTAAAAATGTAGTAAAAGGGTAGTAATTAAATATATTTATTATATTCCACTTGAAAGGAAGGGCATCATGAACCTTACTCCTTCATTAAAGTACTCAGAAAATTAGGATTTATATGTGGACCCTTTCCACCATAGAAATAAATATTATAGTAAATAATATTTATTTCAGTGTCTTGTCTATCTTAGAAAAACTGACGTGCTATCTTAGAAAAAAATATATATATTATAAATAAATAAGCAATAGCAACTCCAATTTTACTGTTATATACAAGACAGAGATACATATTTTGTTATGAGATTTTTATCTCCTATCTATTGAACTATAATTCATGTCATAAAACAGCATAAGGTATCGAAAATCCCATACATTAATTCATAACAACCAGAAAAATAGATCCCATTATGTTCTGATTATTTTTAGAGCATGACAATCGGCTGAAAGTAACACAGAACATGGATTCGTAACTTTTGTTTTACTTTGTAAGAGATTCTTCTCTTAAAAAATGCCAGTTAAAAACCGAGATTTATCTTCAGATTTTTCCAGTTATTGACTGAATAACAACATGAATAATCTGAACGCTGAAAGCGACGGTTTTCCTTGAAAGAATATGATACCCTGTTATCTTAATCCTTGTTTTACATAAATCGAATTCAGTTTTTAAAAAAACAAAAAGCAATATGCCTCTGCGCGCCATCTGGTGTCTTTAATTGAATACACAACCGAAAAATAACACTCATTCTTTTGAATTATGTCCTGATATCAAGAGACCGTAGAGAATCGATTAGTAATGTCCGATAAGTTTTGACAGTTTTTATTATTAGAAGTTGTCAAGGACAGTCTAGTTTTTTCTTTGAAAATTTTTGTAAAAAAGAAAATATAAAACTTAACTCTTAATCATATTTTTTATATTATTTATGAATTAACATACACGAGTGACAGGAATAAATTTAATATATTAAGCGAAGAGAAAAATGAATAATTTTGAACAGATCCTCTTGTAATATGTTAACAAATGTTCACCAGAACATATTATATAATGCGTAATATCTTCCAGAAATAATAATTGAAAATTTCCAGGTTTTCATATTATATATATTTATCTTACTTAAACCTAAGCAAAATTTCGTAACGCTGAAAAATTTAATTGTGTTATACGCATCTTATATTTACCAATTGATATAAGAACTAAAAAGTAAAGACGTGTCTTTAGTAATTAATTTTTTTAAATATTTAATTTTACGAATTAGATTTCCTCCTAAAGAGTTTTTAAATTACGTTTGATTCAACTACGACGCTTGGGAAACAGATGCTAAAAGTTACCATCCAAATTCTATTCTTAAACCGCTTATTTGGTTTGAATAAGGCTAATTACATATTAAAAGATTATTTCCTCTTTCACCATCGTAAATAAAAACTTTAAATAAACGAAAATCTTTAAACGTTAAGATAATTGCTCATTAGCAAGTTTGAGTTTAGAGAGTAAGGTATGAATGTAGCATAAAAGATGTACATTTCTAAAATATTGTGATATACATTTCATAAATTATTTACTGGATAGATTGTTTGGTGGAGGTTGTCTACTGAAGTTAAAATAGGCATTTCAGATGTGTCCGATAACTTGGTACAAATTGAGAGGCCGAGATTTTAAGGAAGGATATTACATGATCTGCATTTTATTAAAATTTTTTTCTTTGAAAAACACATGACAGAACATGTGACAATAGTTGTCTTTCCATAACGTATGAGATTTGAAAAGTATGAGTTTTAAAAAGGGTATTCAGACGTGTCCGATATGTTCGTTCAAATTGAAAAATGTTTGAGATTTAAAGGAAAGAAATTACATGTTCTGCTTTACATCGAATTTTTTTTTTCAAAGTTTTTTTCTTTGAAAAACATACGACAGAACATGTGACAATAGTTTCTTTGTATATCGTATCAGATTTGGAAAATTTTCAAGTTTATTTTCGTGTCTTTCTAATAGAATCAAGATTCCTAATTTTGTAACACAAAAAATTCTTCTGTCGAACTACATTGAACCCACTTTCGGTGTCACACTTTGCTCCGCCGTCCGCAGTTTGCCCATAACTTCATTTAAATTTATTTATTTATTTATTTGTTTTTTTACAGAGCACACAGCTTCTAAAAATGCTCAGTAAAAATTCATGAGTGCCAACCAGTTTCGAACAAATCATTAGTTCATCGTCAGGCCTCGGAGTATTAGGGGAAATGGCCTGTATGGACAATTCACAGATGCAGATTTTCTTTATCCTAACTAATTACGGTAAAAGTAAAGGACTTCAGTATAATAATTACAAGATAAAAAGAACTTTTTATATACCATGTTTTTAAATTCTGTGTTGAATCATATAAACTTGACAATTCTATGTATCAATAAATACTTTTTTAAAATTGTTTTGATGAATTATCCCACAAACTTGAAGGAAAATGAAGTTAATTGGAAGTTAACGTGTGTTTAACTTTTAGTTCCCGTACAGTCCGATAGATAGCTGCACCAGTCTACAAAACAAAATTAACTGAACATGAATTTAATTCTGCTTAAAGATGGCTAAAAGTTTTAAAAAAAGCAATGTCATCGTGTTCTGAGCTATTCTAAAAGTTTCAAATGTCTAGCTAGTCGGGAAGTTAGTTAAAAATCGATTGCAAGATTTGTACTGGACAAACACACACACAAACATGAAAGAAAGTTAGTAAAAACATGGTAAAAAGTAAGTTTTTCAGTAAGAAATTTGGCAAAACTTTTCTGTTAAACCAATCATAATCGCAGAAAAGTTCAATTGTCTGCTGGCTCTCATATTAAGTTTATTAAAAAATGAGTAAAATTCGGGGGGGGGGAGTTCTTACGAATAATTTTTGAATATCTACCTACACATGAATAGAATAAGTTTAAATTGACCCCTTAAACTGAAAATAAACAACATATTTCTGATAATGATTTAGGCGTTTGGCTAAAACTTAGAATGAGCCTTTTTAAAGAGAAGTGATTATGCCGAGAATTTTGCTTTGATGGAATGAAAAATGGGATGTTATATTTCCTATTCATACTTGCACATTTAACAAGGTTTTTTTTTTTAAGTCGGATTTGTTCCCTGCAAAAATACCATTATAAAATGTGCATGAACAGCTTGAAATTTTATTCTAAAAAATTCAAATTCATATTTTGAACGTTGTTGAGATGTTAGTAAACGGGCCATTTTGATATACCTGTATTATTTACACATTTTTTATTGTTAAAGTGTTGGTAGGAAAATGTCAAAAGTAATTTATCTTCGAGATTTATGAAAATTTCATTTTCAAAGTAATTTTAAAAACAAAAATAAATATCCTTTCAGTTTCTGCCTCAAGTGAACATGTTTTCAATAGTTTTATTCTAAATTAAAAATCCTTAAAATAGTTTAACGTGAACAGATCATAACGCTTTACATTTCATAGCGATACCTTGCGAGAAATAGTAAATAAATCCTTTTGAAATGACAAATCTTGGGAAATGCCGATCCGAAATAAATAGATTTACATAGCAAAGATGTATAAAGCAGGGTATGCATAGGCATTGCAGCAAAGAAACGTTATCTCTTGCAATCTGATCATCGTACAAATATACGAATTACATGCTCGAATTTTATTCTAAAAGAATTATTTGATTATAAAAGCGCCGTAATATCTTTTAACGCGGGACAATGTGCTTTTTATGAGACTTTCGTGTCCCGGACCTCCTTAAAAAAATACACCTACTGAGATGCGTGGTATATTTGCGGAAGTCCTTGATGGATATTGTTTATTGCATTTTGATACTTTAAGAGTGATTTTACGGTTTAAAAAAGGAACGTTCATCAATAGATAAGAACATAAAGGTTACACCCATTAGAAAAAACGACAACAAATAGCCAGAATTTCTCTTAAAACGGTAGTTTTGCAGTTTTTTTTTTCACTTATTGGAAACATTCATGCATAATTTGCTCAAAATCTTAAGGTTGCTGTGTACTAACCCTATCAGATTCGCTCCTCTCAATGTTTCCGTATGGAAAAAATATATCTACTATTTACAGCTATATAAATGTTGAAAATCCAATAAAAATGGTATTTTGAGATAGCCTCAACTTTTCTGCACCTTGCAACAAGATTCATTTTACAAATGTCGTCCACCAAAGCAATTTATTAGAGTTTAAAACACACTATACCATATTTTCTCTCCGAAAAATTTAAATTTTAAAATATTATTTGCATTTTTGAAGGGAAAATGCCCCAAGCTGTACATTTTTTTTATCTATTACGGAGTACAATTAAAAAAAAATCTTTCCGTCCAAGTCGGCAATTCTTGGACACATTTTCTCCATCGGTACTAGATTATTGAGGTGAGAGAATCCTATAGGGTCAGTACACAGTACCCTTAAGAATCTTATTTGGATAAATATCAGTTTCATTTTTCTCAAGTATAAGGAAACTTATATTTATCAGTATAAAAAAAATAAACTAATATTTATCTGATAAAAAATATATGTAAACTCATATTTACATTTATTTTATATTTATGTAAACTGATATTTATCTGATATTTGTCACATACATATATATTATATAGAGTCCTATCTAAGGCAAGTTTATCATTGAACACATCTTGTATATACTGGAAAAGCCCAAATACACTGAAAGCGCAAAAAAATTCGAAGTCATTTTTTAAATAAGAACTACCTCCTTCTGACTGAACTCAATAGCATCGATTTCTGAACCCCATTTATTTTTTGTCTTTTAGGGAATGACTATACTAGCATATAATGTAAGCATGACTAACGCACTGCAAATTTATCCGAGGAAGGCGGCCTTCTCCTTTGGCAGACAACAAAACGTTGCCGATTCAAAAATCCTTAACCTTTCATTTCAATAGGTTTAGTCATGGACGAGAGGTTTGAAAACGAATGGCGTCTGTACGTAGGTGTCGTACATAAGGGTCATTGCGCCGCTCGCGCGTTGTATGGTACAGTATGCTTGCTGGGGAAGTATTCCGTTCCTTGAACCGTAACCCTCTGTACCAATGGTTCTCAAACTTTAATGAACCGTGACCCACATTTAAAGGCTATACTTTTTCACTACCCACCTACAATCCTCTCTCGCGCCACCAGAAGCTCGCGTACTACACTTAAAGCAGCTCTGCTTTACACTACAAACCAAACTTCAGAGGGAGGAAAAAATAAAGAGTGCACAGACACAGTTTGTAGATAAATTTTAATACAGTATTAATGGTTACATATTGTTCCGTTGTCCTGGGTTCGATAGGATTGAATAAAATCTCTGCAGAAAGTGCACACAAAATAAAATTTATTATTCTGTAAATTCTTCAGGTGCATACACAAATTCAAACAGAAAACACGTAACAACTGTCTTCTATACAGCAGAAAACTCTAAGTCAGGATAACAGAGTCTTCAATACAATACATGCGTATCGCCCTTTCCGTACATTCAATTCTCAGCACAAAAGAACACCGAGTTCCAATGCCAATGACAGGTATATTTATAGACATTTTCTTTTTTTTCCCAATGCGGAGGCACTTGTCGCGAAGACATTCACCTATAATTCATCGCAGTTTTGCTGGCCATTTTATTATGGGGGCGCCATATAGGCAGACCTTCATTGCCCCCTATGAAGGGACGACACAAACGGAGGCGTTTTAGTGGCGCTTCGCCAGGATTCGATCTAAGCACCCTCAGCACCGAAAACCAGCGCGCTGTACCACAAGGCCGCCACGGGCCCCTATATTTATAGACTTACAAAGCACCCTTCATCGGTTAGTCAGCTAGATATTTCCAGAAGTTTCCAGAAAGGTCTTGACAAAAAGTTGGCGGCCGTTTTGAGCCATTTTGCCAAATTTGGCGACCAAAATAAGTCTCCAAATCCATCGCCATTTGGGCGATAACTCTCATATTTGGCCAGATTACCATAGATTCGTAAAATTCGTAACAATGTAAATACACATACATACATACATACATATTATATAGAGTCACACGCGCATACATACACATATATATGTATATGAACGTACAGTTGTAGGTTTATAGTATTCACATTCTCTCAGAGAGAAAGAATACAAGGATCTTATAGTACGCAATACACGTAAACAATTTGAAGTTTATTAAGAAATTGATACACTGTGCATTAAAATATAGTATTGTATATAATACACATTTTAGTACAGCAGTAGGTTGAAAAAGCTCTGAAGAAGTCCTTTATTAATTACTGTTGACAAATTCGATAATAATCAAATTCTCGAACGTTAAACTCACGAATGTCAAAATAGGACTATATTAAAAAATAAACCATTAGAAAAAGTAAGTAACTTGTGTCATAGAATGATAAATATATCATTCCTTCTACCTTTTTTCTGTTTTATTTTCATTAATTTAACTAATATCTAGCACAATTAAATGGATTAATGTTTGCATTCAAGTGAGTTACGCGTTGCATTCAGGTTCTATTAAAAATCGTGGGAATTTATTAATTGCAGCAAGTCATCGCATAATTCGAAGACTTTTGCGTGATATTTACTACTAAAAAATAAAACCTCTGTAATTGATGCAAATTGTTGTGCACATTAATACACACGTCTAGAAAAGGAAAGAAACGGAGAGTGAAAAAAAAAAGTTCGCTTTGCAGATGCTTAGAGGTCTTAAAGCTAGTTAGGAAAAATCTACTTTTGTTATAATGAATGGTATTAAATACTTAATTATGAACAATTAGCTGAGAGTGAATGACAGGAAATTAGTTAAACATAGTATAGAAGCAATCAAAAGAAGCTGATTACTTTCAACTTGTGCAAAAGGGATGATAGTCGATAAACAACTAATTGTAATGCGGATTTATATTACAAACTAGAGATAAAATGCACCTTGGTAATTAAATTTTTCTTCATTATATTAGTTAGAACTCTTGATGGTCAAAAATAAAAATATTATATATATATATCAAAATACAGTATTTTATTTATATATATATATATGTGTGTGTGTGTGTGTGTGTGTGTGTGTGAAGGGGGAATCAGAAATGCATCAGGAACATTAGACATGGACATCAGGGACTAATTAATAGACAGCCGGTTTATTCAGGACGAGACACTTTGCATGAAACATTAAACATTAAAGATTGGCTATGTCTACGTCTAAATTTGTCTAAGCGTTACCGCTTTATCTCGACAACTAACGAAAGAATAGTATAGTCTCTTGTGTGTGCTGCGTGCGCAGGCGCAACGGGAATGTAAACAGAGGGGTAGAGTTGTTCTCCTGCTTCATATATATATATATATATATATATATATATATATATATATATATATATATATATAATATATATATACATATATATAATTGTTATCGTGCATGTAAATCGCAAATCGCTTTTGAATCGCAAAACATTGCAAACTATTTGTGCATTCGCTCACATAATTTTCAGCCGGGTGTGTGAAGAAAAAAATCTGTTCATTATAATTTGACAACTTTAAGAAAACTATCTTCAACAGTTATATGATAAAATAAGCAAAGTGAGAAGACTTTTCAGAGCCTTTGGGTAGCCAAGAAGAACTTCGTTAAAGACCAGTCCTGAAGTCCGGTTTTCTAGACCAAGTGATCGATTACTTGGTCAAATTTGACGAATTTGGAATCCGAAATTTTGGTTTAAGAGTACGATTTTGTTTTTCATACAAAGAGTAATTATGCCGTAATGCTTAAACATAGGTCTTTGAGTATAAATTAAGTTCGAGTATCTAAAAAAATCTGTATGTAAATTTTTGTTTTCTTCTTATTATATAAAGTTCATTGAAAAGTATTCAATTAAGTATAAATTAAGCATAATTAATGGTTATTACGTAGTATAGGTAATGAAATTAAAATCGAAATCGACTTGATATTTTCAACATAATTTGTTACTTAAATTGAAAACATTCTAGAATTCAGCCTGCTTTATAAAACTTTCCTCATAATATCTTTCATTTATTAAATAAAAGGCAATAAAATTGCTCTTTGCTCTGACATACACTACTAATCTTTCTAAAGCATTCAGTAATAGATGAATATGTATTTAACGAGTTTCCTACTATACAAAACTATACAGAAATTAGCATGCTCATATTAATTAATTTGCCATAATTACTACCGCTTTAAAATATTTCTATAAATCATCGGAAATACTTAAAGAAAGCGTTATGTATGCAATATATATATATATATATGCAGGGCAACGCAGGGTAATGCAATGTGCTATATATATATATATATATATATATATATATAATCACATTGAATTACCCTGCATTACATTGAAATACAAGTTATAATTAAACTTATTTGGTTGCTAAATTATAAGCAAATTAAACAAAACTGCAAACTGATTCATCACTCTCGAAAATAGTTTCATTAATAAGCTGCAATGAGTTCTCTTTATCAGATATAAAACCCGTTTCAGAATTAATTTCCTTACAACTAATATCTTAGAATTCCTTGCATGATCTTCTGTCGGAAAAAAAGTTATTTTGCCTTCCTTCGCGCAAATATAGCTTTTCTAATAACATTATGTTTAAAGAGAATTTTTTTTAATAAAACTAAATAATTAACCATGTAAACTAGCATTCGTAAATTGAATCACTGAAGTAACTGATTCATTAACGCAGTAATTTATTTTCAAGAAACAAAAATATTGAGCTCTCGAGTTATTAAAATGGTCAGTATAAAAATATTTTTCCGAACCGTTTCGAGTAAATTTTTCAGTCTTGCTGAGAGACGTGTGGATTTTAAATTTGACTAAATCGTTTTATGTATAATATCATTAATATTTCTGAAAGGAAATAGTTAATGAGATTTAAAATAAGTATTTAATTCATGCAAGATTTTAAATATACCGAATGTATTTGAATTAAATGCCACTTTGAGGGACAAAACATTTTGCGAAATCCCTTTGCTTTTACATAAAAATAAAATTAATAAGAGAATATTCCTATCTAGAGTGGAAACGAACAAAAAATATTATACAGACTTTTGATGTTATTCTTCAAATGTGAGGAAATATTTCACATATCCTCCCTTCTCTCCGAAAAAAAGATTACAATAGTTTTATATGTACCTGTTCAAATAGTTCTTTTTCGTAGATAATACCCTGAAATAAATTGAACAGAGCTCATTAACGAAGTGAAATTTTATGTAGTGGCCTACGTAACAAAATATTTCGGTTCATTTTTATTTTTTCAAAAGAGATGTTGCGAAATATATATGAAGTTTTTATCCGAAGTGTTTAGTCTCTACTGTCTGTTAAATCTAAATCAATATATTGTATTGTTGTCTGGACAGAAATTTCCTAGACGCAAACATTGATTAGACGTTCTTTTTGAAAGGTAGCTTTGATACTGTCAAGTATATAAAACACACTCTGCTCACATCAAAGGAAGTATCGTACACAGAAATAAACTGTTCCTTAAAGTACTGTCAACAACCCGCGTCTCATAAAATTCTGGAAAAAAAACTGTTCCGGATTATACTGGAATTTGTAGGTTTGTGTGATGACGTCATATGCGTTTCTACTTTTATAGAGAAATGCTTCTAAACAGTACTAAACCAAGTGATAGTCAATTTTGTTGTCACCTTGAAGTCGCCCGGATGACTTGCAATTCCTAAGCATAAAATTTAGTGCATGTTTATTTCCTTTCCCAAAAATCCTTTTTCCATCCACTTAAAACGTAACAGACTTATTTTCTAGAATGAGCAATTCTAAACTTCTTTTCGAATGTAGATCTCTTTTGAAGTCACTTGCCTTTTTCGTTGTGCTACAGTGGATTCCCTCCCATTGTGGAATGGAAGGTAATAAAAGAGCTGATTTCCTGGCAAAGAAAGGTACCACTGTTCTACAGAGGCCAACTAATCCTTTGACATTTTATTCAGCTAAACTTCTCATTAAAATGGAATTTGAGAAAAGATTTAAATTGGACATATCTACATTAGCTAAGGGAAATGTCTGGGAACGTCTCTGTAATAGTGGAATGCCGATCCCGGACCTTCCATGTAGTTCTGCTGTTGTCACCTTCCGTCTTTTAACAGGACACGATTGTCTCAATGCCCATATTTTTGAAATTGGACTAAAGGACTCCCCGGCCTTCTGTCTCTGTAATTCTGGACGTTCGATGGACAGTAGCCACATTGACACGTGCCCAGCACTTAATAGTTTTAAATGTACTGTTCAGAAATATTGGGAAGCCAGAAGGTTAATGACTTAATTGTTAAAGCCTGGCATGTGTGATAAATAAATAAATTTTCTAGAATGATTATCTCAGGCAATAAAATTGTCAGTTTTAGGTAAATAATTCTTTAGTTTTATTGCTTTCTCAGTGAAAATATTTGTTTAAATGTATGTGCTCCCTTCTGGTACTAATAAGGGAAAAGAGTATCAAAGAGTAGTATTGGATTGAATAAATGTGCATAGATACGTCAGAAATCCTTGAGACTCTAAACACAATAGTACCACTTTTGCAATGGGTACCATGGTTACCCGCGAAAGAATTAAAAACTGAATTTAAAAAGTTTCATTAATAGGAAATCAAGTAATTGTAAATTTCAGCGTTTCATCTCAATTATAAAGTCCAAAATATGGGTTTGAAGAGAATCATATTGCTGCCTTTTGTATGCTGGAACAATGTTTTTTTGTTTGCGACAAAACTGTTTAAAGAAATAGCCAGCTGGTTCTTCGTCTTTAAGGCTGCTATGTACCAACCCTATTGGATTCGCTCACCTCATTGTTAACCTATGGAGAAAATTTGTCTACTGTTTAGAGCTACATAATGCTGATAATCCAATAAAAATGGCATTTTCAGATAGCCTGAACTTTTGTGCACCTTGCCACAGGATTCATTTTATGAATTTCAACCAACAAAGGAATTTAGGAGCGTTTCAAACACATTATAAAAAATTTTCCAAGTAATTTCAATTTTAAAATATAATTTCTATTTTAGAAAGAAAAAAAATGCTCCAATGTGTAATTTTTTCTCTATTACGGAGTACAACTTTAAAAAATCTTTCAATCCAAGTCGGCAATCCTTAAACAAATTTTCTCCATAGGTTAACATTGAGGTGAGAGAATCTAATAGGGTTAGTATACAGCAGATACAAAGAAGGAAAAAAAAGGAAAATGGTTGTGTTTTATTAGAAGGTAGTAAAATAACAGAAATGTTGCCATATGAAAATAGCCCCTCAGGGGGTTTACCTTCTTTAGGTAGACACGTGTGTCGCAATCCCGAGGTACCCCAGCGTACTACCTCTCGTTTCCTTTTTCCTCTCTTCTCTTTTTCTACTTTTTTCTTTCTTTTGTCCCTCGGTGTGGTTCCTCTTCGGAGGCGAGGGCACCGCTTTAGAAGCTATTGCCGTTCTGTTGCTTTTTGCTTCTATTGGGGTCGTTACCACCCACGTGTTTGCCGTGCGTGGAGACCCGTGTCCCTGGAAAAGTGAATCCTGGCAGTTGTGGGACAGTTTTTGGTATCCCAATACACTGCTTTGGTCCCCGCTTAAGGTAAACGGGAGGTACATATTGGTTCCCTATTGTATCAATCAGCTGGTGGCTGACTTTGTCTTTGGCTAGGAACCAAACAATCGTTTCGGCTACTGGGCATCTCGTTAAGGGTGGAGTCTTCTTCAGGGTCGTTTCGTGCGCGTATAGACTCGGCTAGCACTGGTGCAGGATCCTGTATCCCCTTGTTGGGCTCCATGGTGAGTGGTGTAGTCGGTGTCTGAATTTTCTCCCATTTCCTTATGGAAACTATTCAAGACCAAACCCCCACGGTGAGGGATAATTTACCGCAACAAAATGACATGAAATCTCCACAAGCTAAATTCTTTATAGTAAAACGAACTGATGGTTCTTTTGCTGAAATATCTCCGTTTCTAATACACAAAACAATATTGTTAACTATAGGAACAGTGAAATCTGTTAAAAAACTTCGCTCTGGTGACCTTCTCGTTGGGGTGTCTACCAGTCAACAGAAAAATGTACCCCTTCATCACCGCCTCCTACAACTCGTAAAAAGCTCCAGATTCAAAAATACCAGAAACAATTAACTATAACACTATACCACATATACCACCAAACCCTAATAGAAAAGTTAATCTACTCCCTAGACAGCACATTGGGCTTTCTAAAAAGCAAAGGAACCAAAATTTAATTGCAAAGAATCCAAAGTCGTTCCGTCGGCATATAGCTGAGGACGCCCCAATTCAACTTTACACATCCGATCTTTCCAATGATGTCGTGGAATTTGAGGAAACTCCTACCATTCCACAGTCTAAAGGGTCCACTTCACCGATGTCACCTCTCTGACATCTTTCTTAATGGCTTCCATAATTTCATGGAATTGCCGTGGTTTCCGCCATAAGCTTCAAGATATTAAGACCAGATCGATTGAAACTGGATTATGGCTGTGCAGCGTATCGCTCAGCAGGACAATCAGCTTTCCGACAACTGGACAACGTTCATCATAGAGCATTATGCATCTGTTCTGGAGCTTTCCGAACGTCCCCCATTGAAATTCTGTATGTGATTTGCAATGAACTATCCCTAACTGCAGTTCGTCATGAATTGTCGCTCGTATATTATTTCCGTATACTCTCTCACTCTAAACACGGTCTACAGAACCTTCTGCTTGATAGCCAGTTAGATTGCTACTATACGAATCGCCCTTCCTGTATCCCATCGTTTGGTATACGGATGTGAAATCTGCTGCGAGATTCTGGGATCGAGGGAGTTGATGTTATGAATAGCCCCCTTGTAATGATGCGTCTTTAATTTGGATAAAAGTTATTGAAATATTGAGAAGAAATATTTAAAGTCGGCAACATTACATTTTTGGATAAGTGTACCGGCGTAGAAGACGTTTAATTAAAGAGTAAGACGGTTTCTTTTATGTTTGGGCAGGAGAGAAGGTTGACGAAATCGGTTTGTCTGTGATTTCTGACCCCAGACAAGATAGCGGGGTTGGAGCTGTGGTGACGATATTTGTGTATGGAGTTATTTAAATCTTTAATATTAATTACAAATTAGAGTTAGGATAACTCTTAACTATCAATTACTTGCAATTTGCAATTATACTAGGTTTCAGTTATATTTAAGTACAATATATGCCCATTAGCTATTAGTGGTTAGTACATTTTAAAGACTTGCGTTGTGTGTAGCAATAGCCCAAATAATAATTCAAATTTACCCTAGGTTCGATTTACTGTTTGCACCACTATGGTGGTTAATGAGCCAAAAGAAAAATGATATTGAATCCAAAAAATTTACTTATCTAACCTTGGAGAACACCTAGAAATAAAATTACTTCACCTAAAAGAAAAAGCTTCAAATCTGCTGAAATAAAAAAAAAACCTAAAGCTGAAAATCAGAAAATTAACTAAAAAGGCAAGGACCGACATGACACCACTTTACAAACTAATAATCACAATTTATTAACAATTTCACTGACATTATAACCATCAATCTAGTAATCACTACTCAACATATATCCGACATACCAAATTCAATTATTAAAAATGCTTTTGCTGCAAAACCAAAATATATATAATCTCAACACAATCAAATAAATAAAAATGAAAATTCCAATAAATCAATAAGGAGTGGCTGGCGAATAAAAAAACTTAATTATTCTATGTGTAATTGCTAACATTATAAAATAAAATAAAATAAAGTAAAATGAGCCTTTAGTGACCCTGCTGCAGCTTCAAAATAGAGAGAAATAAGGGATAGTATTTAAAGAACAGAAAGAAAGAAAAGGAGATGATTCACCCGTGGCCATCGTCCCTAGGACGGGGGGCCCAAGCTTGGGTCGCACGCTGCCCTCGCCACCAGTTCAGGATCCAGAAAAAAAAAAATCTTTTTCAAACTCCCCCGCTCCCGAGTCACCGTTCCATTCCTTGTAGTTGTCCGCAGCCTGTATGATTGCAAAGAGTCCGCTAGCACGCCAACGATTTGGGTCTTAAAGTTCGAGTGAAAGGTTGCAGGCCACCATTTTCTATCTTCTGGAACTGTAGTCCAATTTTATTTCATCTTCTGAACTCGTACCAACGCCATATTAAATTTTCTCCACGCTACCTCCATCCACAAGACGCTGTACCCTTCAGCACGTTCTGGTCTTCTCATCCCTTTTCCTCTCTGGCTCGGAGGGGGGCTTGGTTGTGCATCACGAAGAAATGACGAAGACCGGGCATATCAAAATTACCAAGGACAGCGGCCAGCAGAGGTAGCGATATGAACTTGTTACTAGGCACAGCGTCAATTTTAGAGAAAGAAAGAAAACAATAAATATTTCTAACACTTTTACCTTTTATCTAAATTTCTTCAACCTTTGAATTAAAATTCACCAGCCAAAAATACGTACCAGCCACTTACAAGGTTTATAAATTTATCAATATTTTAACAATAAGGTATAACATGTGATGATCTATTTTAACTTAATTCTTCACAGTGTCAAAACATTTAGAGAAACTTGCGCACACTTCTCCAAATGCGATGACATTAATCAAATCAATTAATATTTGATCACCACAAGTTTAACCAAGTATATTTAGCAGAGGCTTAATAAATCTATAACAAAGCACAACCGTTACTAAAATTTACTTACTTACTTACTTACTTACTTTACTAATTTAATTATCTCAATACCCGATATTAAAGTAAACGTTAATTATTTAATAAACTATTATCATCAGCACAAGCCACGAATGACGTTAAAATAGAATACGTCATTGTGATACAATTTATGGGGTCCTAGGGTGAGGTCTTCTGCAGCTTACGTGGGAGGTCTGTGCGGTCAGCCTGGTGGGGGTGTGTGTGGTTTGTAGAGAGATATCCAATCGAAGATTTAGAGTTTTGGATAGACGAATAAAAACATTGCAGAACGTGGAATGGCTAGATCTTTTATGAGAAAGCGGGATTAAATTTAGACAAAGAGGATGAAAGGAAATATATACATGGATCAGAGTTTAAAAAAAAGATTGAAGTTTTTGAGGGGGAAGATGTAGAGTCCCCGCACCCCTGTGTTGTTTATCGTAGCATCTTAGATGGAGATTTCGTCGGGGAAGCCGTAAAGTCCCCGCACCCCTGTGTTGGGTTTTCGAATCTTGTATTGACGAGTGAAGGTGTTAGTACTCGTACAGATACATTTACGAAAAAGATACAAATAGGCCGTAGCTGAGTGGAGCCAGCTGCAGACGCAAATTATGAACTATTTGAGTGGAGCCCGCCTCTAAGGTTTTACATACAGACGTCCTCGAGAGCTCGTCGTGTGGACCCCGCATCTAAAGTTACTTAGAGACGTTTAGAGAGTTCGTCGAGTGGAATACGCACCCGAGTTTGAGACAAGAGTGGATAAAGTTATAGAGCGGAGACGACTTAGACATCCTACCAGAAAACGAGAAGGTTCCCTCATCATAAAGATGATCAGCAAACTGAATGCGTGTTGTTTTTGCATTATTTTGATTTGTTCAGTTCCCACGGTTCCGCATTAGTTGCGATGTGTTACAGGAATAGGATAAGTTTTTAGATTATTTCGGTTAGGGTCAGATTAGTGATTTGTGGTTTCAAGTCTTTACGCTCCCTAATCCTATAAAGGTAGAGAGGTGAATAAATGGATAAATATTTTAATTAAATAATTGTGTAAGCTTAAAATTTGAAATATTGATAAAACTGATAATTGAAGATTGAATGATTTGCAAAGAAGGTTTATGATTATAAATGTTCGTAGCATAAGTTGTAAATATTAGTTTTTTTGTTGTAAATAAATTATGATTTATTTTAAATTTAATGAGTTTGTTTAATTTATGATTACTTATAATTTCTTGAAACAAAATTATTTGACCTGTTCGTTTGCCAATAATGTCTAGAGCTTTGGGTTGTATTCAATAAAATAGATACAGAGGCTGTTCACACATTTTTTAGACGATGTATATTGTATTCACAAAACTAAATTATATAAAATTCTTGTGTTTTAAATGTTCTATTTGACATCCCTCATTCTGAACTATCTTTCGACACCGCAATTTCCAGGATAATAATGCCTTTTGAAGTGTCAGAAGAGGTATTCTATCCCATTCCTCCTGAACAGCTTTACAGAGTCCTGTAAGGGTTTTGGGACGACGTTTGGATAATGCAGATTTTAAAAGTCCGAAAGCACAAAAATCCATAGGTGATACATCGGGAGATTTAGTAGGGATATCAGTGAAGGGTATGGCCTTGATACCAGTTTTTTGTTCCATTTCTTTTAGGAAATTTACAGTGGATTTTGATGTGTGCCTGCTAGCTTTGTTCTGATGGAGTCTCACAGATTGATGGCACTGTGGGTAAAGCGATGGTATTTCGTTCAAAAAAATTGGCGATAAAATATGTTCCTGATAGTATTTGGAGTTAATCTTTACATTTTTTTCCACTCTCTTTATTTTTAACTTGTCATTATAAGAAAAACCAGCAACAATCATGAATCCCTTAGAAAAACTTTCTTTCGATTCTTTGAACCATGACTTTTAAAAACATAGTACAATTGCAATTATTTCTTTTGCAGCAAACGATTTTTTATTACCGCTTACCAAAATAGTCTAAAATATGTGCAAACAGCCTCTGTATTAACACGACGCACCCCAAATACCATTTCCTAAAAAATATAAATTTGTACTAACCCATTTAAGCTACGAATCACGCCCATTTAAATATTTAAGACAGGCAATACGAAATATGGTAGCCGTGACACAGTTTCATGGTGTGTTAGGGACTTTAGAAACTAAAAAAAATTTTGTTTTCAAGGTGAAGGGAGCCGCGCTTTAAATTTATTATAGGGCGTGATTTATTTGAAAATTGTTCTTGTATTTGCCATATTTAATTTTGAAGGTATACGAAAAATTGTGTGAATTCGAATTTAATGAAAACATATAATTGATGTATAGTGTATTATGAAGCATATGATTATATTGAATATTTTGATTTGATTAGAAGTTTAAATGATATAACTAGTTTGATTTATGTGTGATAATTTTGAAAATTGGATTAATTTTAGTTAGGCTTAAAATATTAATTAAGTTAGGCTAAAATAGAAGCATGTGGCTTGAAAAGTGAGAATATCGACGATTAACGGTAGGGCTTTAAATTATTCGGGGGGTGTGGACATAAATTTCAAAGTGGAATCGAAAAATTTTAGCAATACCTGCTTTTTAACTGATAAATTAGATAAAAATCCGTCATATCAAGGACTTTTAGGAGCGGATTTCTTTGAAAAATGTAATACGATAATATATTTGGGGCAGAGAAAATTAAATATTAATGGGCATAATTTTAAATTTTATGAAGGGATTGATGAGCCAAAAATTGAGGAACAGGGTCAAGTTGTTAGGATAGCTAATCAGGTACATTTGGAACCGAATTTAGAACAAATGGTACCAATAAAAGGAAATTTTGATATGAATAAACAGTATAAAATGAACTTCAAAGAAAATAGATTTCAAAATGATCAGGTGGTATGTGAAAATAGATTGGTGAGTAGAGATAGGAAGCCGCATTTGAAAATGAAAAATAAAGGGAGATATGGGATTACGCTAAATAAACGTTGAATTGTAGGAGAAATATTTTGGCAAGCTGAGAAGAAAGAAAGTAGGCAAGAGCAGGTTTCTTCAGGTACTAAGGAGAAAATTTGAAAAGGGGATGGCATAGGGAAAGGTATAGATTATGAAACAAAAGATAGTGGCAACGAAGTTAGCAATGATGAAGGAATAAATTTCATTGAAGAAAGTAAGGGGCAGAAAAAGGTCCATAAAACGGGTAAAATTGCCGAGCCTCGAGAAATTAATGCGGAAATGGGAAAAGAAATTAAGATTCACGGAGTACAGTATGTAAGGAACCAAATGAATAGAAAATTGAGACAAAGAATCCGGAGGTAAATAAAAATATTAAAGGTGTAGGAAATAATAATGCAAAAATTGAGAGAGTACATATGATTAGGGATGAAATGGTCAGAGAAAATAGAATTAAGAACATCGAGATTGATCCACAAATAATTGAAGCCAGAGAAAAAGAGTTTAATATTGGGGACTTTCAGTTAGACCATTTGCCTGATAAAATAAGAGAAAAAATTTAAAAACTGTTAGAAAATTATAAAATGATTTTTTCGAAAACTTTTGAAACAATGGGGTGTACGGATAAGATCAACCCAAAAATACATTTGAGGCATGAACGACCAATATCGCAGATTCCCTTACTGATCCCTCAGAAATTAAAAGAAAAAGTAAAATGTGAACTTAAAAAATTAGAAGACGCAGGGGTTATTGAAAATACAAATTCATTATACGCATCGCCTTTAGTAATAGTCAATAAAAAGGACTCTGAGAAAATTAGAATAGTGTGCAATTTTCGACTGCTCAATCAAATAGCAGAGTCTGATTCATATCCTCTGCCAAAAATTTTTGAGATTTTAAACGACTTATCAGGATCAAAGATTTTTGCAAAAGTAGACCTACATAGTGAGTTTCATCAGGTGATTTTGCCAAAAGAGCAAAGGGAGCTTTTAGCGTTTGTTAGCGAATTTGGCAATTTCCATTATAATCGCCTGGCTTTTGGTTTCAAAAACTCCTCAAATATTTTCCAAAGGGTGATGGACAATGCTTTGTAAAGACTGAAAGAGCACAAAATTTTTCCATACGTGGACGACGTGGTGATAGGCGCACAGGACGTGGAGGAATTGTATGAGAAATTGAAAATTTTATTTTCAATTTGACGATTTCGGCAGAAAAATGCTTGCTAGAGGTGCCGGAACTCACTTTTTTAGGTTTCAAAGTAGGCGAAAAAAAGTTAGCGCCAACTGAAGAGAACCGGCAAAAAATTTTTAATTTTCCAATACCTGACACTATTAGAAAAATTAAGAGATTTTTAGGGATGGCAAATTTTTATCGTTCCCTTTTTCCTAAATATGCGGAGCCCGCGAAACCATTAACTGATATTACGCGAAAGCGAGCAAAATTTAGGCCAAATGACCAGAAATTTATAAAAGATTTTAAAAGATTAAGGGATGCTTTCTTTAACCCACCGTTTATCAGGCAGCCAAATTTTAATCAAAAATTTTACATAAATACGGACGCAAGCAAGATAGGAATAGGGGGCATTTTAATGCAAAGAGATGACGAAAATGAGAAATTACACCCAATAGCGTATTTTTCAAGAGCTTTAAATGAGGCAGAAAGTAAATACCCCCCTTTAAAACTAGAGTTTATGGCAATCCATAATAGTATTATTCATTTCAAGCATTACGTCTATGGGACAAATTTTGGGATGTTATCAGACCATAAACCTCTAGAGAACTATAAACGTCGAGAAAATCCCGGAAATTTAATAACAAGATGGTTATTAGATCTTGCTGAGTATGATTTTACTTTTAAATATATTGAAGGAAACAAAAATGTTCTGGCAGATTACTTGAGTAGAGATCCGGGAACTGAGAAGGCCATTGATGAAGCGGTTAGCAAGGTAAACGATTTGTCCATTGGAAAAGAACAAATAAATTGTATAAAATTAAGTAAGGGGGAAGATAATAACGTAACTGAGATATCGGCAGATAAATTACCGAGAGGTAGTGCTCTACAAGGGGAAAAGCAAATTTTTGAGATTGCAGAAATTTTGAACCAACAGGCAAATAGAGATAAGGTTGAACTAAATACAAATAATGTAAGTGAAGGCGAATATTCGGAGAAATACATCAATGTTTTACAGAATGAGAAGTTAAGGATTTGTTGTCGGGGGAAAATATCGCACAGGCACAGGATAAGGATAAGGATAAGAAATTGAATAAAATCAAGCATTAAATAAGGACTGGAGTAAATTTAGAGAAATGTAGATTAACAAATTATTATTTGGATGAAGAGAGAAATTTACTTTTATATTTAACTAAACATCAGGCGAATCAGGAGGCTTATTTTAATAAACGAAAAATAGTTTTGCCTAGGGAACTTCAACGCATAGCAATCGAGAGAGCTCATGGGTCGCATTTAGGAATACAGAAAACGTTTAATTTTATTAGAAATGGATTATTTTGGACAGGATACTATGAGGACATAAAAAATTATATACAGTCATGTGAAGTGTGTGCGAGTATAAAAGAACTTGCTAAGAGGAGGGGTTTCGGAAATGTGCCAGTTCCAAATCAGCCTTTAGAATTAATATCTATGGATATTTTGGGGCCGGTGACCAAATCGTCAAAAGGTAATAAATATATTTTGACGATTTTGGATAATTTTTCTAGGTTTTTGGTTTGTTACCCGATAAAATCGATGACAACGGAAGAAACGTCGGAGGCGCTATTGGATTACATAGCAAAATTTGGGATTCCTGGAAGTATTTTAACAGATAATGGGTTAAATTTTAAAGCTTTTTTATTAAGACGAATCTATGAGACGTATGGAATTCAGACAAAGTTTTCTTCCTTTTACCATCCACAAACGAATGCAAGTCAGAGAGAATAAACTTCAGTATAAAAAGGGTGATATACGCGGTATTAAAGGATACGATAGATTGGGAACCTTATTTGGGAGTTCATACTAGCTTATACAATGGCCATTTCCATCCGACAATAGGATTTGCACCTGACATTTTAATGTTTGGAGGCGACAGAAATAGGTTATTAAATTTAACCCATCGTTTGGTATACGGATGAGAAATCTGCTGAGAGATTCTGGGATCGAGGGAGTTGATGTTATGAATAGCCCCCTTTCAGTTACCTCCCCTTGGCGGTCTCTTTCTTTATCTTTTATCAATCTTTTTGTAGATTTTAGCAAATCTAACACCAGCGATGTGGTGTATCGCCAGCTATTTGCAGCGCACCATGAAAGTTATTCATGCTATTTAGATTTCTACACCGACGGATCAAAAGCGTACGATCATGTTGGCTGCGCTTATGTCTGCAACAACAGTGTGGTTAGTCACAACTTGCATCCGTCATTTTCTGTGCTCTCTGCTTCACTTAGAAGCCTTAGAGTACATTTGCACCCGGAGAGAAAGGAAATTTATAGTGTACACTGATTCGTTGAGTTCCTTACAGACTCTCGAATCAGATGCGCCTACCCATCATTTGGCTATTGCGGTTTTGAGACTCAAACGTCATCTCTGTGGTCAGGGCTGTAAAGTCTTATATTTTCTGGATTCCGAGTCATGTGGGAATACGGGGAAATGAACTGGCTGATGCTGCTGCGAAGAATGCTAACGTCGCACTTCATAAACCAACCCTTGTATGTGACACAAAGCAAACAATCAAGCTAATGATTCGTCGTAAATGGCAGGAAGATTAGAATATGCAGGTCGAGAACAAGCTCTATAGGATAAAACCTACTATCGCTTGTTGGCAGACTTTGCCAATGCGCAAGAGAGATGTGTTGTTGACACGGTTGCGTATTGGGCACTCGCGACTCACCCATGTCCATCTGCTGCTGCGCGAGAGCGCTCCCTTGTGTCTATATTGCAAATGCCCCCTCACTATTTCACATATTTTAACTAACTGTGTGGCTTTTAAAACTATTTATTTTAAACTATACAATTGCTGTACACCTAGTTTGGATAATTTACTGGGGGGAATACCCCCATCCCAATATTTTTAACATTTTAAGTAAGACTGGTTTTTACTCTGAGATTTTGTTTTCAAATCTTGTACCTTCAGTTTTATCATACTTTCAACCATCTTCACCTTTTATGCATGTTCATTGCTTTTAAATTGCTTGCACTGGATAACATATAGAACAGTCCATCAGCTATTAGCTGATGGACTGTTCAAACTTTTAAAAGTTCCTGGAAATTGGAACATTGCTGATTTGTTAACTAAGCCAGTTGCATTTGAAAAATTAAGTAGATATTGTGAGCACATTTTCCGATGAAGAGGAAAAGGAGGTATTTGTAGTATTTGTTCTCTCTTCATCGGAAAACGCGATATTTAAAAACGTGTCATGAACGAATGGTTAAAAATAAATTTTTAAAAATTCAGATTTTTCTTCATTGAAGGCAGGACTGGAGTTACGTAGCTTTCGCGTCACATCCAATGGGGTTTGTACAAGTAAATCTACAACAAGTATTTAAGATGTACGTGTTTTTTCAGCGTGTGTTTTTTGTTTAAGCAGTAACTATTCTGCGAGTGTGTTGGGGCATTCAGCTATTGCGTTAGTAGCTGCTTTCGCAGCAAGTTTGTTATTTAGATGTGTTTGCGACGTATTGTCGAGCCATTAGGCTTGTATCCTTTCTTTCTTCCTGTACCTATCCCAAGCTTTACCGTTCAGTTAAGTAGGTTTCTGCAAAATTAAAGTGGATTAATTTGACACGCTTATGACACGTCGTTCATGACACGCTTATCTGTATTCTTTTTTGTTTGATGGTTAAATTTTGTAAATAATTTTCTTCCAATCTATTGGATCAAATCGATCCCTATTTATATATATATATATATATATATATAAAGTTTTTACGTAGAATAAGAAAAATGAAGGCATTTTAGTTAGCCTCCTCAAGTTTACTTTCTTGTGAAAGGTTTTTTATTTCAGATAATTAAGGATGGGACAAATTATGCTGTTTGATCCACCCTAAATTTATAAGTATTTCGAAACTTCGCCTTCTTAACCTCTACTAGTTCTGGTTCATCAGTAAACCATACACGCAGCTTGTCCCTCAGAGGACCTTGCGCTATAAAACCTAACTCAACCAACCAACCAGCCCTATGAAAATAATACTGAACTTATTACCTTAAGATAACTGATAATAATTCCTTCTGATACCTAAATTTAGAATGATGCAAATGGCTGGAAATATTTGACAAATTTATCTCAAACTAAACCTTCCATTCCACATAGTACTGAATTAGTATATGACCTCTTTAGCATAATCCATAGCGGTTTCAATGGTATAACAGCTTGGATTTAGATATAATCTTAAATCCGTACAGCTGTGATTCACAACGTGTTTACAATCCGGAGAATTCAATAAATCCTCTACTTACTACGGTTATGAACCTTCTCATGAAACAGTTTAAAGATATTAAATATCACATTTAAATATCACAGTTAGCGATGAATGTCGAATTTTGCCGAACTATTTGGTAACTTCTTACATTTAATCGTTTCTCTGTAACTCTGAGCTCTTTAATAATATTTAGAGGTGACGAGTGCCTATAAATACCTTAAGAAGTTAGTTTATTGTAAAAAGAAAATGCATAGATGTCTAAATGGCCGCGATTGTAAAACGCGATATCAAAGGTTCCCTTAAGGTGTAAATCTATATATATATAAAACAGTACCGTAGCTGACTGACTCACTGACTGACTCACTGACTGACATACAACGCACAGACCAAACCGCTGGAACTAAAGGGCTGAAATTTTGCATGGCGATTCTTCTTATGGTGTAAGGGTGCACTAAGAAATATTTTTCAAAAATTCTTCTAGATTTTTTTAAATTAAATTTTTAAGCTGTTTTTATAACTTTTTTTAAGTTTGCATTTAAAATAGTAATTTGAGGGTTATAAAATTTATATCACGAGAAAGATCATAAAAAATCCTTTGAAATGAGATCTTTTTCGAATCTTTACCTCCCTTTTATGATTTTTGGTGAATTTTTAAAGATTAATTTTTAGAATTTAATTTATTAAATGCTGATCACGTGATTTCTTTTTCTGGTACTTTAAATAAATTTATTGTCACTTGCAGAACAACTAAAAAAAAAAAAAAAAAAAATTTCTTGCTAATGCGGCAGACGATTGGACATATTAAAATACAGTAAAAGATATTATGTTCCTCAAACTGTACTATATTAACTGTACTATATTCTTTAGTATTTTATTAGATTTAATTTGAATATTTTCTTCTACATTATTTAGTCTATAAAAATATCCGTTCCGATTTTTTTATAAATATATTTTTTTGTTTTTTTTACATCAATTGTATACATTGATTGCCGTATTTATTATATATATATATATATATATATATATATATATATAGACATTAGTTGCATACATTGACCGTTGTATTTAATTTGAATGAACTCCGTAGCGAAGTGCGGGTTTTCAGCTAGTTATAATATAAAAATATATCTTTTTCAAAAACATATTTTGATAATTATTATTTTCTAATGCATCAAAAGTTTCCCTACAATAAGATATAAATATTTGCTCATTTTACATAGAAGAATATGAAAATCGACCGCTGCAGGAGCATTAAGGCAGTTGTGTACTAACCCTATTGGGTTCGCTCACCTCAATGTTAACCTATGGAAAAAATGTGTGAAGTATTGTCATCGTGGATTTAAAGGTTTTTTCTGAATTGTACTCCGCAACAGAGAAAAAAAATTACATCTTGGGGCATTTTTCGTTTTTTTCAATGGAAATAATAATTTAAAATTTAAACTATTTTGGGGGAAAATCTGTGTGTTATAAACGATCATAAATTCCTTTGGTGAACGAAATTTATAATAATGACAAGATAAAAAGAACTTTTTATAGACCATGTTTTTAAATTTTCTGTTGAATCATATAAACTTGACAATTCTATGTATTAATAAATACTTTATTTAAAAATTTTTTGATGAATTATCCCATCAGCTTCAAAGAAAATGATCAAATGCGTAATAAAGAGAGGAATTATAAGAAATTTTCAAACAACAAAATTAACTGAAAATGAAATCAATACTGTTTAAAGATGGCTAAAAGTATTAATAGAATGCATTGTCATCGTGTTCTGAGCTATTCTAAAAGTTTCAAATGTCGAGCTAGTCGAGAAGTTAGTTAAAAATCGATTGCAAGATTTGTACTGGGAAAAAGACACAAAAAAGAAAGCGATTTAATAAAAACATGGTAAAATGAATCCTGTTGCAAGATGCTGAAAAGTTCAGGGTGTTTTAAAATATCATTGGATTACTAGCTGAAAACCTGCACTTCGCTACGGAGTACATTCAAATTAAATGCAACGGCCAATGTATGCATTTAATGTAAATAAAACAAAAAAATAGATTTATAAAAAAAAATCGTAAGGGATATTTTTATAGACAAAATAATGTAGAAGAAAATATTCAAATTAAATCTAATAGAACATACTAAAGAATATAGTACAGTTAATATAGTACAGTTAATATAGTACAGTTTGAGGAACATATCTTTTACTGTATTTTAATATTTTTTGGATAATGTCCAATCGTCTGCCGCATTAGCAAGAAAAAAATTTTTTTTGTCTATTTAGATATTATGCACGTGACGATAAATTAATTTAAAGTACCAGAAAAAGAAATCACGTGATCAGCATTTAATAAATTAAATTCAAAAAATTAATCTTTAAAAATTCACGAAAAATCAGAAAATGGAGTTAAAGATTCAAAAAAGATTTAATTTTAAAGGCATCTTTATGATCTTTCTCGTGATGTAAATTTTATAACCCTCAGATTAATATTTTACCTTCAAACTTTGAAAAAGTTACAAAAACAGCTTAAAATTTTTATTTTAAAAAATCTAAGAAGAATTTTCCAAAAATCTTTCTTAGTGCACCCCTATACTTTAAGAAGTATCGCCATGCAAAATTTCAGCCCTTTAGGTCCAGCGGTTTGGTCTGTGCGTTGTATGTCACTCAGTTAATCAATCAATCAGTCAGTCAGTCAGTCAGTTACGGAACTGTTTTATATATGTAGAGCAGCATTTATGTAGCTGTAAATAGTAGACGCATTTTCTCCATAGGTCCGCATCGAGGTGATCGAATCCAATTGGAATAAACGGCGGCTTTAAAAGTAGCCTTCACATCAGTGATGCCTTGTTGGTAATCACACGTGAGTGAAACCTTCATCCCCAAAGCGGGTGTCACACACTTGCTATCAGGTTACGGTGTAAGTGTCAAAATCGCTATCGTGGCTACCATCTCATGAAAGAAAAAAAATGATATGCTGATACGACTCTTATCATAATCCATTTGGAGTCCGTCTTGCCGCGATATAAAAAGTAATGGCTCGAAACATTGGAATACGTTGTAGCGTTAACGCTTCCCTAACGTCGCAGTAAAAGAAAAGTGCACCATACGCAGGTGTGCCGGAGTGAGGAAGAATTATAAGAAGTAAAGATACGGACAGGTTATCAATTAGATTTTGCGTCGTGGTTTAGTTTCTGACACATAATAGATTGAATTACATGATATATCAAATAAAGGATTAAGAGGAAAAGATACGGATAGATTATCAACAGGGCCTTGTATCGGGGTTATGTGTCTGGCACATGTCAGATTTAAATGAAACAAATGTGGAAAAAGCTCAAAATTGTTCACATTGCTGGAGATGAATGTTTGGAAATTTGACAGAACTTTCCCGAGAACGTTTTTCAAGCAATTCTCTAGTAAATTTCAGGTAAATAATTTCAGGTAAAATTGTTAGTTCAGGTAAAATTATTTCAGGTAAAATTGTTAGACTTCATTCTTCGTGCTATTCATTAAGGGAAGAAAATATGTAGAAAAATTTTCAGTTAAGATACGTGTATACATTCGGAGTACATTTTTAGGAAAAATATACAGCACTCACTAAATAGATATACACTCATGGACAAAAAAATTAGCGCACCAAGAAATAATTGCGGGATCGTAACGAAACTCGCCATGAAGGTACATGTCGGGGAGATATGCAAATGATTAGAAATGCAGCGTGATTGCGCATTACGTATAGCCGGTAGAGGGCGTTGAACATCGTACTCTGTGGAGTATAAAACAGGTAACCAAAGCTTGTTTCATTGTGCTGAATCATTTGCAAAGGAAGAGCTGAGATAGACATGCCATTACGCCGTGTTCGAAGACAATACAAGCAGTTGTCGCAGTTTGAGAGGGTGAGAATCGTCGGAATGATGGAAGCTGGGTGGTCAGCTAGGCGAGTAGCTCGCCAATTAGGCCGCTCTGATTGTGTTGTGAGGAGGTGTTGGGACCAGTGGACCCGAGAGATGTCATGTACACGAAGACCAGGCTCAGGACGTCCTCGACGGACCAGTCATCGAGAAGACCGCCACATCGTAAGAAATGCACGCGTACAGCCAACCGCTTCATCGGCCGCCATCCAGGCACAGGTAGCACCTTCACTAGGGGCCTCTGTGTCTTCTCGAACCATACGAAGGCGCCTGGCTAAAGGACAGTTGGTATCGCGGCGCCCATTACGTGTGCTGCCCTTGAAACCCACCCATTGACGCCTCCGTTTGGAGTTTTGCCGCGCACGAGGAAACTGGACTGCAGCGGAATGGAACCAGGTCGTCTTTAGCGACGAATCCCGATTCAATCTCGGCAGTGATCACAATCGTGTTCGTGTGTGGAGAGCCCGTGGTGAACGCTTCAATCCTGCCTTTGCTGTACAGCGACACATCGCTCCCACAGCTGGTGTGATGGTATGGGGTGCCATTGCCTACAATACACGGTCACCCCTAATATTGTTCCGTGGCACCATGACAGCACAGCGGTATGTTCATGAAATCCTGCAACCACATGTGTTGGCACTCATGCAACGGCTCCCAGGAGCCATTTTTCAACAAGACAATGCTCGGCCTCATACGGTAAGGGTGTCACAAGACTGTCTCCGCACTGTTACTACCCTTCCTTGGCCTGCCCGATCCCCAGATTTGTCTCCAATCGAGCATATCTGGGATCATTTGGGACGACGAGTTGGGCATCCCACGAGTTTGAACGAACTAGAGGCAAGGTTACAGCAAATATGGAACGAAATGTCTCAAGACATCATACAGAACTTATATGACTCAATGCCCGATCGTATCGCATCGTGCATTCGCGCTAGAGGGGGTCCAACGGAGTATTAACTCCTCCGTTCTTTTGCCTTTTTCTCTGAAATAAATTATCCTTTTTCTTTGATTTTCTTATCATTTACTTATATCAAAGTAGTGATTATGTATGTAAAATTTCGTTTCATTTTGACGACTCCTTCTTGGTGCGCTAATTTTTTTGTCCATGAGTGTATTTTTAGTTCAAATGTGACATGAAATCAAGAAAACAAATATAATTTGGTAAAAATTTATTAATATTTTAAAATAGAGGGAATTTTTCATTAATTTTCAGTACAACTGTGTGCTTACGCCCGGGACCCCACACTCCATTCAACTCAATATATTTTAATTTCCTTCGTACTATAACTACTGTGACACTTACCTGGGTTCTAAAGTAAAAGTTTTATACTATATGTAAAAATCATCGAAATATACAAAAAAAGATAAAAATTTCCAGGTAGTCTCTTCTAACGAAACTACCGCGGGTTATTAACCTCATTTGTATCTATATATGTTATGTATATATGTATCTATATATATGTACGGGTATATATACATATGTATATATATATGTGTGTGTGTGTGTGTGTGTTTGTGTGTTTGTGTTTGTTTTAGATAGATAGATAGATAGATAGATAGATAGATTCGGGAGTAGAAACAAGTTTGAAAGTGTCATCTAGGGGTATTTCAAAAACTAAACGTTAATTTACCGACAATAATTTATTTAAATTTAGAAATGTAGGCACATCACATTAAAACACAATATAACAGAAATAAACACGTGAATACTAATATTGTCCTTTAGTCATAACAATTATATGCAGCCCACTGCGTCTGCATACGCCAGCTTCCAGTCGCCGAATGTCCAGATGTGTAGACGTTCACTATGGCGCTGCCTACTGCGCCCTCTGTTGGATTTTTCATCCTACATATATATATATAAAATTTTGACGCATTTTGGTACTTTTTTGTTTAACTGTTTACAGCTTTCCCAAGCTATGCAGACTGGGTTTGGCACCTGCCTAAATTATAACTCACGACGCAGGACATCTGAAATTTTCCGAGGACCGTTATGGAGGAACGTAATCCTACGTTAAAAAAATTATCTGTTTTTAAGTACATGTATCTGGTAATGATTCAGTGAACACAAACATCTTAGCTTTACGTTCAAAACACAGTTAGTAATATTTAAAACACTATTGAAAAATTTCATTGAAATATATCAAAAACTTTTAAAATTATTAGCTTTCTCGTTTAGTAACTGAAAAATGAGTGTTCTGAAAAATGCATTTAAAGATGCTACCTCCGGTCTTTTTAACACAGCTTTCGGTTTATTAAATTGGCCATAAGTTCTCATCCAATGATCGTACGAGTAAATGTAAAGCATCTTTAGAATTCTAAAAGATTGGCCTTTGAAATAAAACAATGATAAAAAAATTCGAAATATTTCTCCGAAATAGACGTTTCAACGTAGGCAGCAAATACAATAAAAGTTTAAATATTTGTTACAGATGGTTGTTCAAACGTTTTTATATTATTTTTAAAAAAACGCTATTTCAAATGGCATCAGTTTATTTCAACGTTATATTATCATTCGTATTTGAACAATCTTTTTTCATTTCAAACATCTTCATGCATTCATCATAATTCTGTGTATATTCATTTTATTCTGTATATCTTTTCGAGTTGAAACAGTCAGCGCATTTCTCTTATTGCTGTTTTTATCCTCGGAATCTATCAAGTTTATAAAATGATGTATATATTTTAGAGCATTTTTCCCTGTCTCATAAAACGCACATGACCTTTTAGATTCTTCGAATAAATGGAATTACATTTTGCGGAAAGCAAATTCGAAATAGAAGTACGTGTAAGTCGGAGGAATATATACTTGCTTTATACATATTACAGTAAAACACTGAAAAAGCGCAAATTCGAATATATATAATGTAGTCCTATAAATAGAATGCAGGCAAGCAATCAAATTAGATAGCATTGGAGTCTGCCTGCGTTTTCCAGAGCTTGTTTGAGCTGCCGAATCGGTATTTTGTTAATTACTAATTTAGAGTATTTTCAATATTAGTTAAAAGAGTGAATAATGATAAAAAAAATTCGAGGTAGTCTCTTCTAACGAAACTACCACTGGTTATTAACGTAGGATTACTTATCGTTGCTTATCTCTTTTGTATGTATGTGTTATGTTTATATGTATCTATACAACGTATATATGTGCCTATGTATGTATGTATGAAATGACCCGAATGGTCATCTCCTGAAGTAAGAACACACATCATGGCCAAAAACAATACGATTCGAATTCAAGAACAAAGAACTTTATTTCAGCGATAACATGACCTTACAAAGCGTCCAGCTCTCATCTGGCGAGCGTACAAGTAGCTGTAAATGGGTTGCCTTAAATCGGTGAGGTAGGTTAGTATTGGAAAGGGGTAAAGGCCGAAAAGGTTACCATACAGAGGGAGAACTCGGATTACAAGCGATCAAAGATTAGAGGGGGTTAAAATTTATTACATGTATATATATGTCAAAGTTTTGACGCATTCTGGTACTTTTCTGTTTAACTGTTTACTGCTTACCGAAGCGATAGAGACAGGGTTTGGAGCGCTGCCTAAAATTATAACTCGCGACGCAGGACATCTGAAATTTTGCTTTCCTGAGGACCGTTATGGAGGAACGTAATCCTACGTTAAAACTCTATATAAATATGAATTTCAATTGAATGTTAATCTCTGAAGATTACGTGTTTATAGGTGAATTACGCAAACTACAAAGTTTCATAAAAGAAAAATGAAAGCTGTTAAACTGAAAATATAGATCTACGCCAAATACAAAAATCTTTCATATTTAGATGTTGTGTAATTGTACAGTATTTTAAGTTTTCCATAATTTTGCATAATTACATTACTAAAACGATATAAACTAACATAGGAACAAGATTTAAATTATGAAGCCAGCCTGGTGTATTTTTAAATAATTAGCTGTAGTTTCACAGAAACTTTGGCAGTTTCAACTTAGTACTCTTTTTTTCAAGTTATCTTTTTTTTACGTATTTTGAGTTTTCCCCTCTCAGGGTTTCAATATTTATTTATTTTTAGTTTATACTTACACTAAATTACAAAAAAATATATCAATCCGAAAAATAAACATACACTGCTCTAATTTTCCCCATTATATCATAGCTTAAAACTGATTATACCATTTTTAGCAGTTGATGGCAATTGAAATCCCATACATAACTGCTAAAAGTCCATGTATCCACGGAATCAAATTAAAACTGACGTCATTGCAAGGGCAGCAACGAATATGTATTGTTTATATTAGAAATAAACATTGACAACAACTAAAAGAAACGACATCGTAATATTTTTAAATTTTTCGATTACTTTATAGATAAATATTTTAGTTTTGTGTTACTGCTAAAAGATATCCCTAGAATTCTAGCTTTGATCTGTAGTCTTTTCACCGTGAAATATGATTTCTAACTGCTCCTGTCATAGGCTATGATAGCGCCTACCACTGGTGAGTTACATGCCGAACTACCCGCCTGTAAAGTTGTAATGTAATTTTATGTGGATAAATGTTTAAAATAAATAGTGGATTGCATTTAGGGGAGTTCTTCAGTCATAAAAATAAGTTAAAATTTAGTCTTTTTTCCTTAATGTATAAGCGATTTACACTATTTTTTTTTTAAAGTTTATCTTTCTTACGAGCGATATTTTTTAGTTGTAGCTACGGACATTTAAACAGTAGGAGATCCATAAAGTTTTGTACATCTGTGGGTTATAACACAGAACGTTTAACTACTGTGAAATCTGAATACTGATTGATGAATATAAAACAGTGTAACTACAATAATTAATGCTTCAGCCAATAATTGTATTCCATCCTATTTCATTATTTCATTTTACAGATTTATGTGCGATACAGATTCAAAAATTATCGCAACGAAGTCCCGGTGACGAAGCCCCTTATCCTTTACTAAACTAGCAAAACGTATAGCTATTCTAAAAGCGGTGTTCACATCTAAATCATTTCAGAATAAGTCTGCTCTATTCTATTTACACAACGTTGAGGAAAGAAGTTGTGTTCTTTACGAATTACCTTACAGACAAAAAATAAAGCCTGAAGGTACAAGATCAAGCAGTAGGGTAGATGCCATAAAGTTCCCCAACAAAATTCTCGGACGATTCCCTTTTATAACAAATGGGATGACCAGATTAAGAAAAATACAGCCATCATTAATCCTGATTAATATTTATTCATTATCCTATCGTCCATTAAACGGACGTTCCCTACTCGGTGGTTCAAACAAAAAGAATACTGAACACTGATAGAAATTAAATAAGACAAAGCAATGTTGAAAATACATCAAAACATGGATGACTAACGCCCTCTACACTTGAAAAACACAACTAATTTCCGACACACCTATACAATACCCTTGATTGGGGGTAACGGTGGGGATATTTTCATGGAGGTTTTCTTACGAAACTTTCTTTATAAATGTTCGTTACTGCACCATATCCATCGAAAAAAAATCTCAGTTAAGGATTTCGCCAGCGTAAACAACCCAACGAAAGTCTCTATAACCATCGGAGATGACAACTCTTTTCACTCGGAGGTTATCCTTAAGAGCTCTTTTTGTTGTTTTACGAAGAGCAGCCTTCCAGAAAACTCTGCTACAAACCTTCAATGATTTAAGATACTGACTTTTGAGTTTTGTTAAAAACATAATGCCAGTCCTGACCTCTAAAAATCCCTGACAGAAAAGATATTCTCCAAGATCTGCATAGAAATATATATTGACTGACTGAAACATGCGAGACATTAGCAGACTATGAACTTATTTGCCCTCAGTCCGAATACATCGACAAGTTTTGCATCAAATAAACCCGTACTTGTACGAACTGATACCTTCGTAGCCTGTTTTCTTATTTCTACGTCCAAAAAACTAAAAAAAAAATCATGCGTTATATTTAATTGCAGAGCTGAATAATTATTGTGTTGTTATTAATAATCCAGTGAAACCTTTTTATGTAGGATATTTTAAATAAAGATGTATATTTTGCGTCTATTTTGTATGAAACCTGAAATCTTTTACTAGTATATCTAAATTCCTATCAATTTTGTCACAATTATCAGGTTCGTCTGGAGAATTACAAACAAGTTATGCAGTTTTAAATGCAAAAATTTTAAGTATTGAAGTATATTTAGGTTGAAAAAAAATCTAGTGACCTTGTATATTAGATTTTCTATATACCTTACTAAATATTGAAAGTTTTTAAAGTCACATAATGTTAAACTCAGATTGGTCATTGCAGTAGAGTAATTCGTAGTACAAACTCAGAGAGATAATCCTAAAATAATGTATCATAGTTGAGGTATGTTATACAACACTGTATTTATATGGGAACACCAGAGTAATATTTAATTTAACCCCGCGAATTTATCCATAATTTGTTAAATTGCTCCATGATACATCGTTGTAACGTCATAAAAGCGGATATTTATGCCGACCTCTACGTCTAATGTATAGACAGCACATTCAGTGTCATTATTTTTATATTAATTGCTTGTGTACAAATATAAGTCTGAATACAATAATGCGTTAATGGTTAACCATTACGCCGGCTCATCTGTCTTTATACTGTTCCCCAGCTCATCGGTTTCACAGACCGCCACGCTATAAAGTTAGGATATTTTCCTTTTTTTATAAGTTTTACACAGTTATAAGTCATCAATTCAAAACTACTGCCACCTCTCGTTCTTGAAAAGGGTAAATAAAAAATAGATTAATCAACAAAAATTTCAGAATCCGATTCCTCAATCTGTGATAGTGCGAGAGAGACAAAATGTCTGGTTCGTTGTGAAACAGGAGGAATTCTTCCAGCCATGCTAGCTACAACAATAAAACAAAGATCTAAGGCCGTCTGCACACGGAGCAACTCAAAAGAAACTGATAACTGACTCAAATCACAAACCAGTCCGTGATGAGTCGCAACCTATGTAATTGAATGGAGCCACGCACACGGCGCAACTGGTTACAAACCCGTCCGACGGGTTTGTAACCAGTTGCGCCGTGTGCGTGGCTCCATTCAATTACATAGGTTGCGACTCATCACGGACTGGTTTGTGATTTGAGTCAGTTATCAGTTTCTTTTGAGTTGCTCCGTGTGCAGACGGGCTAAGAAATAGAATGCATGCAGACTGACAGATAATTAATACGGTTCAAGGCTTATCGGTCATACAGACTGGCAAAAATTTAAATCAGTTCAAGGCTCATCGGTCCAAGAGACCGACTATGTTTTACAAAGATTAAATTTACCGACAAAATACGAGCGGGCCAAAATCTCCAATGTGTTGTACTTGAAGGTCAGGACCCGACTGAAGAACTCACAAACCCTCAACAGTCTGATCACCACCATCCCACCCTTCAGAACAGGTACAACAGCGGTCTCCTAGACCAATGAGCCGACGTAAGGGTTAAGCTGATTTCACAGTTACCTCACAAATTTTGCTGGTCTACAAATAGGTAATTTGCTATTATGTTACGGTGCTCTATGTAAGATGTGTGTTAAAAAAATAATGAAAGTTAATCTGCGTGCATAAGCTTTCAAAAATACGTTAGAAACAAGATGCAAAAAGTATAAAAATAAAATAAAATATGATGCTTTTAAATACCATGACTTTCATTTCGTCAGGCGATGTTCTCGGTGTTATTGAGATTGTAGGTAGGTTTCAACTTCCTACTCCATACAACCTGAACCATAATTTTAACTCTTTTTGATTAATATTGCCCCACTAAGCTACCAGTTAAAAATACATTACAATCATGATTGTTATATAGTTTTATTCAAATAAGTTCATTAGGAGGACCTCCTTCTACCATAGAATGATAGTAAAAATCTTACATGCAAACAGAAATTTGTAAAGCAATATTTTGAGCATTTTTTTACGCTAAGAATTTCTGTTCGTTATTTTCACCCCCCCAAAAAATATTTTCAAGAAGTTTAATGCACCATTGTTTGTTTGTAGTTTCACATTTTATCTTTCTAGCCACGAAGAGATGCAACTGAAACGTGGAGTATGAGAAGTTTCGTTCTCTCTTTGTGACTAATGGAAGGATATTTGAAGTTCCAGATGTGCATTGCATAATACATAAGTTACATCGCTTTAAGAAAAATTTAAATATATGTTATTAAAATTGAAATATGTTTCGTTATCTTTAATCTCCTTAAAAAATTTTTCCCGAGATAAAGAATTCTTAACACACAGTTGCCGAAAAAGAATAAGGGGCGATGGATAAAGTAAATGAATGGAAGTAGCAGAAAATTTGTAAAAAAAAAAATATCGTACATCTTGAAAGAAATCCCATTGCATTTAACGAAAACATTAATCATAAACGATGTTTTATTTTCGGAGTCAAATGCTCACGGATTCTGCGAATATATTCCTTTTTCATTTATTCTATGAATCTCTTAAATTATTCAAATATTTTATTCCTCAAATCCCTCCGTAATTCAGTGGGGGGAAAGATGGTGGAATTATACTTTTAGAATTTTTTTCTTTTTATGTCGTCTCTAAGGCTGCATAAATATACATTTCGAAATCTTTCGATGGAAAGGTTGCAAGCTTCTGCTTCTTTAAGATTTTCTTAAATATTTTAGAGGGTTCTTGAGATGTGACTGTTACCTTTCTGTAAATATTTAAATATTCCCAGTTAGGGTCACAAGCCCATTAGTGATTTCAACTATGGGATTCGATCGTATCAATTACTAATGTCTCATTTTTGGAGTACTAGATTCGAACCATTTTCCCTCTACAATAGAAAGTTAACAAAGGGTAAGAAAAATACCTGTTTTAAGGGGATGGTGGACTTTCAAATTACCAAAAATCGAGGAAAAATTTGAATTTTTTTGGGGGGTGTATTAATATTTTAAAAACATGTAAATATTGGAATGAAATGCATTTAAAATGTGTAGTGAAAAGAAAAATGAAAAATTGGTGGCTTTAGAGTAGTAAGCATTAAAGGTAGATAAAAAATTATCTTTTAAATGACTTTTTCTCAAAATGAGAAATTTCCAGATTTGCAAGTCTTTAAAATGCTCCTCGCGTCATAATTTCTGACGAAATTTTATGAAATTTATAATAAAGATTCCTGTAATACATCAAAATAAAGTTATGTATCCATTTTAGGATTCGAGGTCATTTAGGTTATAAAAGTTTAACTTTAGTGTAGAAAAGTACAAAAATTTCGCGAAAATTCAGAGTACAAGCATAAAAATATTTTCTAAAAATTAACTATTCAACGAAAGTACAAAAAAATACATAACTTTGTTCAGAAAGTATTTATAAGCAATATAAATGCAAAATTAAGGGGAAAAGTTTAAAATTGAGTCGCAAGGAGCATTTTAAAGAAGGGTAATTTAATTTAAATTTTTTAATTATAAAATATTTTTTTTTGAATATTTATAAAATTTTATAAGGTGTTTAATATTGTTATACTTTAATGAATATATATACAAAATTTCATATCTCTGTGGTAAAAATTTCAAAAATCGTTTTGAAAGGTCCACCATCCCCTTAAAAGATTTTTTTTTAATTGAAAGAACTTTTAACTTTTCTCGACTTCGATTGTTCCGAGCTGATTTCTATGCACTACATTACATTTGATAAAAAAAATTAATATTTTTAGCAAATTTTCTTTAATTTTTTTTCATACTGTTAGTGTTGTTCCTAATTTCCCCTGACCTGAAGTTCCAGACTAGGTCGATGTAGGCATCGGTCAAAGTAGTGTCGCTCCGGCTTATAATAGCACCACAAATGCCCGAGTCCAACTTAGCTAGGTGACACCCCAATTTGATCGAGCATCCCCTAGGGCAGGGCTTCTTAAACTTTTTTATATAGCGACCCCCTTCAAGCTTAGGAAATTTTAAACGACCCCCTCCTCCATATAATGAAATATATATTAACCGTAGATGTAGATGTAATATCGCACTATTTTACAATGTAAATAAAATAAGGATTTTTGAATACGTACCCATTCATTTCACATATATATAATTGGAAACGTTGACGGGATATCGGTCGTAATAAAACACAATAAATAGAATGACATAAAACTATATATATATTTATTCAATAGAAAAAATAAACTTTTGTAACAATTTTTTTATAAGAAAACATAAAACTATATCTATATATTCAATAGAAAAAATAAACTTTTGTAACAATTTTTTTATAAGAAAACATAAAACTATATCTATATATTCAATAGAAAAAATAAACTTTTGTAACAATTTTTTTAATAAAAACATATTATTAACATCAAACAATATTAATGTGACGGATGTGATTGTTTATTTTTACACAAATAATTAAATCTAGGCTCAATTTGAGTTATTGCAGATCGTAATAAATTTTCAACGTTTATTAAAGTTGAACGGTATTTTGATTTTATGTAAGTTAATGTGGAAAAGGCTGATTCACATAAATATGTTGTACAAAATGGCAGTAATTTATTCATTGCCATTTCCGATAGTAGGGGATATTCTGATTTGATTTCTATCCAAAATTCATGCACAGGCACTTGAGAAAATCTGAGTCGCAAGGTAGTATCACTTGTTAATTCGGCAAATTCTTCTTGTGCTTTGAAGTTTAAAAAATTAATTTCTTCCATTTCAATTGAAAATGGATTGCAAATCCATTGTTGTGTATCGATATCATTGGGAAAATACCTATGCATGTAAACTTCCATATCCTTCAAATGATTAACTATAATTTTTGTTATAGGAGTATCTTTTTTTGAAATATTGTTACTAATTATATACTCGTCAGTAAATGGAAACATTTCGAGCGATCCACTTTCCACTCTGTTCTTCCATATAAGAATTTTTTTAACAAAAGCCTCAAGTTTATTTTTTAACATAAACATATTAACGCAGACTCCCTGCATTGATAAATTCATATCATTGATTTTATCAAAAATATCTGCCAAATAGCATAGCTTGAGAAGCCATAAATTATCGTGAAAATAATCGGCCAAATTAGAATTTTGCTCTGTTAGAAATATAAGAACTTCATCTTTTAAAGTTAATAATCGTTTCAAACTTCGACCTCTTGATAGCCACCTAACTTCAGCATGTAGCAATAAACTTGTATAATCCGAATCCATATCAATGCACAAATTTTTAAACAATCGACTATTAAGTGCTCGACTTTTAATAAAGTTAATGATTTTGACTGCATCAAAAAACACAGTGTTTAATTCTGGTGCAATTTTTTTAACAACAAGTGCCTCTCGGTGAATCATACAATGTGTAAATGTAATATGATCATTTCCAGCTTTAACAAATGCTGTAAAACCAAGATCTTGTCCGGTCATTGCTGCAGCACCGTCCGTGCACACACCAACACAATTTTTCCAATTTAATCCTTCTTTTTCAAAAAACTCATTTACTTTTTTACATACATCTTTTCCACGAGTATGACCTTCCAGAGGACGACAAAACAGTATATCTTCATGAATGCTTCCCTCATAAATATATCTTACAAAAAGTAACAACTGTGCTATTTTTGAAATGTCTGTCGACTCGTCCAGTTGTATTGCAAACTTTGAGCTGTCTTTAAGCCTCATAAGAAGCTGTTGAAATTGATCATTGCTAATGTCTGAAATTCTTTTGGACACAGTGTCATTTGATAATGGAATTTTACTAATTTCAGCAGCATACTGTTTTCCATGAACAATTTCAGACATTCTTATAGCTGCAGGTAGTAAAAGTTGCTCTCCAATAGTAAAAGGCTTTTTCGTTTTTGCTATCAAATACGAAACTTCATACGATGCCAATAGATATTTATCATTCAAAGTAACATACTTCTCCAAAGTGTTCTTTTCTTTATTTGATGTTTGCAAAAGACGCTCAAAATATTCTATTGGCTTTTTTGATAACGTTGCATGTTTAGTATTCAAATGTCGTTGCAGTTTTGACGGTTTCATGCTTTCTGCAGCCAAAACTTCTTTGCAAATTAAGCACACTGGTTGTTCTTCATTGTTGTGAGAAGAGCATGTGAAGCCATACTGCAAATATGATTCGTCATATTTTCTTTTTTTTGTTTTGCTAGAAGTCGGATTTGAAGCACTGCAACTTGGTTGTGACGGCGTGGCAGACTTATTAGTTGGAATTTTAATTAGCCATTTATCCATGATGGTTAAATAATAATAAATAATTAAACAAAATGTAGTTGAACTTTAACGTAATAATTAAAAACACCAACTGAAAATTACACAGTAAATACACACATGTCACTACGAAGACAAAGCTGAGTCCAAACTGAAGTACAAACAGAAAAATAACTACACTCGAATCTTTACCAGTGCAATGACAACAAATTACGATCAGATCAACCCCGACGCATGGCGTGTTCAAAGTGTGCAGCGCACAAAGGCACCGTATCACAAAGACGCCGAAAAAGAAGCTTTCATTTAATTTTTTTTATTATTCTTTCATAAAAATAATATGCCGATTCGCCTAGCCTAGCTTGATTATGCTTCCGTATTGTATGTGTAAGCTGTAAGGCGACGCGGCGTCTGGGTACTTATAATCACTAAGTTATCTTGCAAACACTGACGCCGGCGGCCAGACATCAATGTCGAACGTTCAGTTGAAAATCGAGGAGCGCGTTGTATTTATTATTTTAAATGCTACTTCCATATTTTCATTTATAGGCCCTACATAACAGTTTTGCATTGCCACTTTTTTCAAAAAATAGTTATAATAAAACTACACTAGTATTTTGTATGATTTTTATTTGTATTTATATTTGTACGTAGTGTGTATACTAATTTTAAAATTTTATTTATAATGATTGAAAAGTATCAGATCTTTGCGACCCCCTTTCAGTAGTCTCGCGACCCCCAGGGGGGTCGCGACCCACAGTTTAAGAAGCCCTGCCCTAGGGGATAGGTGGGGGATCGTACCTTCCCCACCCTTTTTGACCTCATAGAAGGACTTTACTGTCAACAGATTTAACGTGTCCGCATCCAGCCTAGACACAAATTATTTAACAGCGCTTGTCGGGATTTGATCCGTGCACCTCAGTACGAAAAGCCGACGCGCAACTGATAGGCTACCTCGGGCCCTTAAATACTGTAGAATACTGAACCTATAATTTCTCTAAATTCGTAATCTTATGATTTTCAACTATTGCTGCTCGTTCGTCAGCTGCTACCATTTGACATTTTCACTCCAATGACAGTTAATGAATCTACTATTTTTCATAATATCCATACCAGATAGTTCTAACTTTTGCTCCAAACTTACATAAGTATACAGCTTTACAAACTACTGTTCATTAACCTAGGAAAATACCCTAACTGCCACAACATATTTAACCTCATAGAAATATTCACTATATTGCCTCAAATTAAAGAGGTATATATGAACACAGGAGGTAATTTATGAATTGTGTATCGGCTTATCGGCAACAGGAAAGAACGTGAAATGATTACAGGTTAGCGGTATCATATAGTAAACTGTATTTTTTTACAAATCAAAATAATATTTTCGTGAAATAAGTCGTGAATTAAATAATTGTTAGGCAATGCTCTACAATTTTGCAACAAAATATGTATAAAATGAAGTTTAATGTGTTCAGTTATATACTTTTAAAAAATCTATTTAATGAACGTTTACGAGAGAGCTCCCTATTTCGTATATTTCATCAAGAGATGAGCTGTAGCTGAATCATTATTATACTTTTATCCTTTGCAAGGATACAAGGCAATCCTTTTTCATGGACTTCCAGGGCGTCCCATTGGCAGAAGATACATTTAGTAGAAAGCTTAAAAGAAAGTCGCGAAAGCTTAAAGAAGGCTTTCTAAGAAATAGTCTTTTATTTCCTGCTTACCTTACTTTAAGGAATAAAATCATTATCCTGCTCTACAAAAACCTTTAAATGTTGATTAATTAGCTTTCGGGAGTGAACTTTTAAATTATTGAACATTTCAATCGATGTACTGAATTCGTTTTATCGAACATACGAAAATTGGTTGAATGCGGACTAGCTTTCGTTGAGGAGTATTTATGTGTCATACTCATGCCTTAAGTTCGCATCAATTTTCACGTTCATTATCCCACAAATTGCCTTTATGAAAACAGATTTGGTATCGTGACCATTAACTTAAAATTTTGCTTTATATTGCGAAAAATTAAAAAGCCAAAACTATTTCTGTGGCAGAAATTAAAGGATCTTTAAGAAAGAAATGATCAAATTATTATATCTCAGAATTCATTTCGGATAAGCTTTTATTATTGAAAAATGAATGAATTTTTCTTCTAATATCAATTTTATTTCAAATTTCCCTACTAATGTTGTTAAATGTGTATAAAAAGTTTTTTAAGGTATATGATAAGAAAAGGAGTATTTTTGATGATATGTATTCATAATATCATAACATAAAGGGCTCTAATTTTCTCCACATGCCTAACTAAAATAACTGAATAATAATACTGGTTAAGAGTTGAATCATACATGTAGACTTCATTATAAAAGAGATTTTTAAATAATTTTCGATGACCAGAAAACTTTATAATGTACTTAAATAGGAAGGCATGTTTTTTTTACTTTACCTCAGAAAAGAGAAAGGGTTGATAAAAAACTCGGAGACAAATATTTCCTTTTGGAGATTTGGGAATTCATATTTTAATAGTAAAAAATAAGATGACGAAAAATTGTGTACATTTATTCTGCGAGGGATTCATCTAGTTGCACAAAGGAGGAAATATACCATTCCGAAATAGAGGTGCTGAAATCCTTTGGGATGTACACCATCCGACTAAGGTTATACACCTCTGGGGATTTTAGTAATGCTTTCTTTCCTACGTGAATGTTAAAAAAGTCTAACACATCTGCTGCATTCTTTTAGTAGCCCCTATTTTTTCCTTGAAATATTCTCAACGTATTTATATCCATGGATATGTTTTCTGTGCCATGAAATTTTAAAAATGTACTGGAAAAAAAATTAAGTAATTTTCATGTATGAGACGCTGTTGATTGTTGGTTTGAAACTATCCATAGCTAAATTAAATATGTTTTAAAAAATTATGCTAGAAATGGCATTCAAATATGAAAGTTCATCTTTTGTCGTAATAGTTTAGTTGAGAGAGCCGGATGTGGTACCCTGTTCAGGCAGATGGTGCATTACAGCGGAGTCCAGCCGCTTGAAAGAATCATTAACCATTATTGTAATATTTTATAAAAATCAGCGAAAGTTATCAAAAGAATATTATGGACCCAAGTGCCTAATTGATTGACCTTTACTCAGAGATGGAACGATATGAGTAATGAAATTAAAATTGAGAATTCCTCTCATCTCATTGTGAGAGCGCCAGCCCTTATTTATGTAATCTTGAAGGTCTATGTCCAAATTCATGTGTACTACTGTATAGTATATATATATATATATATATATATATATTTATTTATACAGGTGGTTATCAAAATAATGGAAACACTAAGAAACATTATGAAAACCTTTAATACTGCGCAAATTCACCTTTGTTATGTAATACCACCTGATTCCCCTTGGAATTGAATTATACAAGTCATGAATAGTGGTTAAGAATACATTATACCATTCTTCAGGGAAAAATCAGGAAAGTTCCTGTAGAGATGCTGTGGTGGATAACGATACCTAGCTCTATCCGCTTATACAGTTGTTGGATGATATATAGTCGGGGGGATTGTACAGGGCAAGATAAGATATTTGACTTCCTTTTTATGCTCTTCACACCAATACTTGATATATTTAGCTGCATGTATAGGGGAATTATCATCCTAGAGAACGCCATCTCCTGCAAGAAGGAATATTTGCACCATAGGATGGACTAGTGAGCTAAAATTTGGACATAGTCCTTCCCATTCAATCTCCCTTTTAGGGTTACAATAGGGCATGAAGAAAACCATGAGATGTCATCCCAAACCCTGATAGATATATCTCCATGTTTGACAGTTGATATGAGACAGCCAGAATCTTACGCTTGTGTAGGTGTTCTCCAGACATACGCACATCTTGTTGCGAGGAACGATGTGAACAATGATTCGTCGGACCAAATGCCGGTTTTCGACATATTACTCGACCAGGATTTGCACTCGTGGCAACATTGAGAACGATATTTTGTATTGGCATCTATTACGAGTGGTTTGGGAATAGCTACTTTTCCGTAAATACTTTGTTTGTGAAGTTCCCTTTTACCTCTGATGGTTGATACCGGAACATGCAGATGCAGACTGAGCTCTTCGGTCATTTTGGTTGCAGTTGTTTTCTTTCTTCATGTCACAATTCGCTTCAATACCTCGTCCGTCTCTTTCAATCTCCCTTTCATCCACAATTTTGTTTGGCAAAGGATGCTTTTACGTGCACTCTGTATGCTATCATGACTTTCGATACCATATCTCGAAAAACACCAATTAGCCTGGGGGTTGCAGTAACAGATACTCCAATTTCAATGCACTCAAACAATTTGCCCTTTTCGCAAGATCTGCAAGGTTTGACATTTTTCGCTGTTTCCCCCAAAAGTACGATGCCCTTAGCTTCACTACTGCTATCTGACAGTAGAATAATACATACACTATTGTTTTACAAAAATACCGGTGGCCAGACTTGTTTTTTAAGGAATATGAAGAACATTCATAAACACCACTGATATTGATAGGTGTTTCCATTATTTTGATTACCACCTGTGTGTGTATATATATATATACAGTCGAACCTCCACATATCGAAGTAGCAAATTGCCGGAAAAAATTCGATATATAGAAATTTCGATATATAGAATTGAGCTTAGTTTTATCATAATTATCCAAAAAAAAATAAAGCTAATTTTCGTATACGAAACTCCATTTCTAATTTATATTCGAATCCCATTAAATGAAAGTTAATAACTAAAAATTGAATTAATATGAAAGATTTATTGAGTACTACATACCTTTAAAAAAAACAATAATCCAGACAGTGGTTATAATGATCACAGTTACATTCTTTTAAAAAAAACTGCGAATATCTTGCTGAACAGCCAGTTTTGCGGAAAGTTCAAAGAAATGTTCGTATTTATTCAGTCAACTAAAAACTTCATCAGGGATATTTTCGGTGAATTGAAACCCACGACATATTGTTTCAAATGCCAAAAATTGGGAGATTTTATTATAAAGTGGAATAAAATCTCCCAATTTGTCTTGAAAAAAATTTCGATATATAGAGATTTTTTCGATGTATAGAAACAATTTTTCTATGTAATGAACATGGAGATTTGCTAAGAGTTCGATATATAGAAAATTTCGATATGTGGAAGTTCGATATAGGGAGGTTCGACTGTATATATATATATATATATATATATATGAGGCGGTGAAAGGCAAAGTGGTGTAAGAAGTCAGTAACTCGTGTAAGTCCAAAGAGTTTTACTGCAAAAACTACACTGTTTTCCAATATAAATTGAAAAAATTATAATTCATAATGATTATAATATTGCAAATAATTATTTTCAATTTCACTATAAATTGAACACGGAGATTGCATTTTTGCCCTCAAATAAAAAAAGTTGAAAATGTGACTTACACCGCTTTGCCATTCACCGCCTCACACACACACACACACACACACACATATATATATATATATATATATATATATATATAATATAAAAATTTCCGGAGACTGGAAGTTACTCGCTACATGCTTTTCTCTCTTATTTCGAATATCTCATGTCTAATAGATATTTGAAGCCTCTATTCATTGTTTCAAATTTTTCTGCTTGGTTTTTTTATTTCTTAAAAGGACCGTGAGAATTACTCTGTTTTACCAGTACAGACCAACCAACATGATTTAAACAGCCTAACAAAAAACCGCACCCACTGAGCAGTTAAACTTTCTAAGATAATTATTAGTTTCTTGGGCTAATTTTAAGGTGATAATGATTTCTTGTGAAAAGATTAAAATATTTTATTTATCAGATAAATTATTTTAAGGTGTATCCACTCATCACTGAAGGTGATTTTTTTAAAACTATTTGAAATTTGCTTTACATCTTCAATATAAGTTTAAATACGATGTAAAAGCTAACACTGAATTACTCCAATAATATTAATTTTCAAAGGGAAAAAAACAAAGGAACTGACTCTAAGAACTTGACACTTTTGAGAGTCATAATTACTCAAAAAGGATAAAAATTTAGTGGCATTTTATTAGTTACATAAATAGGACTGACTGTACATAAATAACTGACTGTAGGGCATAGGTTCATCTGAAATCAATCAGAGAAGGATATTTCTTTGATTTCATGTTTTTTGATTCATTGATCAATCTCGATGTTCAGAGCTATCGATTTAAGGATGAATGTGGCACTTACATACATTTTTATAAAGCAAAATTGTTATTCCTTTTTTAAAAAATTGAAGATAAATGAACAAATACATACACCCTAATGGTAAAACATAGAAAATATTCTATATAATGAATATCAAATAAACTTACTCTGTAAAGATAAAACTTTTCTGAGGATATTCAATACACAAGACACGTAGTAATTGGCGTAGCATCTCATTTTCTGGAGATTTTATTGTTTCTGAAAAAACTGCGTATTTAAAAAAGAACTGATTACTTTATCTTAAAAAGACTGGGAAGTTTGGATGAAAGAAATTTTTAAAAAGAAGTCGAGCTATACCGAGTAAATTTTTTATAGGTAACGGATAATAGCATATATTTTTTAAATGCCCAAAAAGGAATAGTATTTACTTAATTACTTCTACTTTTTATTTACTTATAAACATAACGAAGAAATATTTTTTGATTCATACCACACCAAAACACGTCTAACAATACTTGTTTAGGCCTGCTGTCCCTTAAAATTGTTACTTCGATCCTAAAACTAAAATCACCTCTCCGAATGGATCGATATATTACATGTTTACCCATAGAACAAATAAAATATTATTGTAGAATATCGACTTCTTAAAGTTATAGTCCTGCTATATAAGAGGCTGTTGTAGTAGAATTCTAATGGATCTCCTAATTTTGATTATCATTTACAGCTCATACGATGTAAATAACCAAAATTACTCTGAAATCATAAACAACGCTCATTCTTCTTATAAACAGTTGTGACAGAGTTCCAAACGTTGCTTTCTCTTATACAATTCTTTGTGTACAGAAAAATGATGAAAAAAAAGTACTCGAATCAAAGAAGAAAATAATCGTGAGTTCTTCTATCGCAGTCAAATAATATTACAATAGCTTCAACTTGATTTTCAGTTCCCATAGAAACAATATTCAACCCAAATTAGAAAAATAATATGATTGGACTTTGTCGAATTTTCTCTCCTGCAGTAGAATTATTTCGATTCAAAATGGAGCTTTTCGCGTTGTCGTATTTTCTCTCCTGCAGTAGAATTATTTTGATTCAAAATGTAATTTTTCGCATGTGGTGAGTAACTTTACAATTCTGTTGACAGAAAGGGTTTAAAAACTTTCGGGAGTGATGGAATTTTATTCAAAATCTAAAGCTTTTATGTTAAATTATACCTCAGGTGATTGTAGAAAGAGTTTTGTTAAATCTATTCTGTACCATAAAGGAAACAATCTAAAAAACATTTTAACATCTTTCTAAAAATATATTTAAAGAATAGTATATTCAAAGAAAGTATACGTTAGTTCTTTGCAGATTTGAGTGTTTAGCGTTGAACTGATTGATAAATACCACTTAAACTCTGTTCTGACAGAATATAACAGCGAGTTTAAATTTAATGAGTAAGTGCTCTACATGTTTGAATGCGAATAAAATTAAAAAGAAAAATCGCTACTTTTCATGAGAAATATAAGAAACTGGAGAAGTAATGAATAGGTAGTTTAAATATGTATCAACAGGGAAAGTCATAACCGAAAGAAGATAGGGCACGATCCATTATTAATGATGGGAAATATTCAGAATTGGAATAGGTTCTTATATTTTTCGTTCCATATGTACACAGTCAGAGGCAAGAATGATCTTAATTTATTTACAAACACTCATTCACAAACACAATAGTCTAGCTCAGGAGTCGGTGAACGCGGTTCGTGAACCACATGCGGCTCTTTGGTTACATACATTGGTTCAGAAGTTATATTGAAAATGAAAATAAATCTGAAACTGAAAGTCAAAAGCGTAAAGAGGATATAGCAAATACTGCCCTTGAATGCATGTAAAAATCTCATATTCCAATCTATGAAATTATGTCGATTGCAACCAGTGGTGTAAAATGTATGCCGGGAGCAAAAATCTTTTTTTTTTCAATTTTAAAAAGAAAAAATAATCATGAAGTGATTACTTTCCATCGTATACTCTAACAGGAAGTACTGCGTGCTCCCGAATCTTTCCAGAATAAATCTGTAAAATTATGGAATTGGTAAATAATATTATCAATTTTATGACAGCAAGGGGGCTTAACCATCGCAATCTAAAGAGTTGCCAAGTATAATGGAGGGCGAGTATTCAGATCTTTTCCAGCACAGCAGGATTCGATGACTTTCCAGACGCGATGTGTTAAAGCGTTTTGCATCTTGCATAAATGAAATCAAACTATTCCTCGGCAACAAGGGTGTTCAATATTCAGAATTAACAGAACATCAATGGCTGCAAAAGATTGAACATTACGGTGGACGTTACATCACAACATCATTTCTATCGTAATTTACAAGGCAAGGGAAATACTGATCTTTCAATAGTAGAAGTTAGTTCATTTGAAAAGAAATCGATTCTGTTGGCTGAAGATTTATAGAGAGGAACTTCAGTTTACCTCCCAAACTTGTCTCAATTTCACTAAGAAAACAATGCCCTCATTAAAAAAGATTATTTCAAGACAGCAGTTTTAAACATGAATCTTTTCTTCAAAAGTTTCAGGAATTCAGAAATGATAAATTGACTCTAGCTTTTATTACACATCCTCTTAATGTCTATGTGAAGGAATTAAATTTTTCTTCGTTTGATACTGACAAGGCTAATTTCAAAATATAAATGCTGGAGTTGATAAACAAAGACTTGTGGAACTCCAAATTTGTATATCTTGATACTGAAATAGAAGATCTGGATAAAGAAAAATTCAGTCTGATTTCACAATACAAGCACACAACTCATATCATTACGGGGAATCTCATATGGGGAACACCAAATGCATTTTTTTCCAACTCATGATATGAGTTGGAAAAAAATGCATTTGGTGTTCCCCGTATCTTCGGGTCTACGTATTTATGCGAGAAATTATCTTATATGAATTTCCTTAAATGTAAATTGAGAAGCCAAATTACTGATGCCAACTTGGAATCATGCCTTAAATTAAAAACGACGAGTTACAAACCGGGCATGCAAAATCTTTCTTAGGAGAGCAATTTTCTGTGTAATTTTTTCTTCATTTAATGAAGAAATAATTAATATTATGACTTGTTATAATACTACTACAAGATTTCCTTATTTGTAAAAAATATACACTCAAGAGCCAAAACATTATGACCACCCCCTACATTTTGCAATGAATTCGCCTGGATGACGTTGAAGGCACGTGATCAGGTGGAAGTGGTATTTAACTGCTGCTGGAGAGTCTGAGGAATCATTCTTTCACTTACTTCTGTGTGTGATGGGAAAGGCTGCGGATCTAAGCGACTTTGATAGAGGGCAGATTGTAATGGCTCGAAGGCTCGGAACAAGTATTTCCGAAACTGCACGACTCGTGGGTTGTTCGCGACCTACAGTTGTTAGTACTTATGCAAAGTGGATGAATGACGGTGAAACCAGCAGTAGACGACATGGTGTTGGACGTCCACACGCTATCAGAGAAAAAGGTCGTCGGAGACTTTCTTGCATGGTGAAGCAAAGCCGGAGCCAGACAGTGGCTCAGCTGACAGCCCAATACAATGCAGGGCCAAGTAGAATAGTATCGCAGCACACTGTTCAGCGGACACTGTTGGATATGGGGCTACGCAGCAAACGTCCCACTCGTGTGCCTTTGCTGACCAAGCGTCATAACCAACTGCGCCTGCGCTGGGCCTGGGAACATCGCGACTGGTCCATGGATCAGTGGGAGAGAGTTGCCTGGTCAGATGAATCACGGTTTGTCATTCATCACGCCGATGGCTGTGTCAGGATACGCCGTCTTCCAGGCGAACTGTTGCTCCCTCAATGTACAGTAGGTCATACACAGGCCGGTGGTGGCGGTATTATGCTTTGGGGGACGTTCTCTTGGGCGTCTCTGGGACCCGTGGTTGTGGTAGAGCAGACCATGAATGCTACGGGGTATCTGAACATCATTGCGGACCAGTTGCACCCTTACATGGCCTCTGTTTTTCCAGCTGGAAATGGAATGTTCCAACAGGACAACGCCCCGTGTCACAAGGATAAAATTGTGTTGGAGTGGTTCCAGGAACATGATGCTGAATTCCAGTTAATGTCCTCGCCGCCTGACTCACCGGATCTCAATCCGATAGAACACATTTGGGATGTCATGGGACGGCAGCTCAGAGTTCAAAGACCACCAATTCGCAATATCTCGGATTTGCGTGACCGTTGCTTAAACATCTGGTACAATCTGTCTCCGGCCATCTACCAAGGACTTGTGGCATCCATGCCAAGGCGGGTTGAAGCTATGTTGTGCGCCAAATGTGGGCCAACTCGTTATTGACAGGTGGTCATAATGTTTTGGCTCTTGAGTGTATATATATATATATATATACATATATATATATATATATATATATGGTTCCCGAATAATTTTTAAGTTGTTGAGAGGAACAAATTTTCTGCTTCTGTCTTAAAAGCTTCCCGACACCTGATCTAGCCCGATTTTTTTTAACCCAAACCACTGGACATCTCCAAGTAATATATTCGAGATCAATTTAAACATTTGTACATGTTTAAAGCTAAAGTAAAACACTTTAATTGGGAAGTTAGAAAGCATAAATTATAACAAAATAACGTTTTTTTAAAATTAATATATGATCTTATGAAGCAGATAAGAATTAAAGAAAATTTCACAGAATAATACTCATCAGTTTTCAAGTAACATGTAATTCCAAGTGTGAGAAAGAATAAATGAGATTAGGACTAGAGCGAACGAAGTTTGAAAATGTTCACTTATATCGGCGTTCGAAAATAGACCATAAATATAGATTTCTCTTTCTCTCTTCTGTCGACATTGCGTAACTTCTGAAGCGTTCGTCCTTAAATATATTCTGTAGGATTATGAAGATGCCTTCAGGGTGATCAAATATGTCAGCGAAATCTAATGCGTAAAAAAAAGTTCAGCACATATGAAAGAATTTTCGCATTACCGAACATTCCAAACACACGAATCCATCAAAAGAGGTTCCATCTTTAGAGTATCCCTCGCATATCCAGGGAATAATGCACTTCACTCGAGCAAATAAATTCTCTTCAGACCATCTTAATATGAATTCCCTATGTAGGGCCCATATACACCCTTTTCTGGACTTCCTTTTGAACTAAATATGCATTTTCAGTTATGTAAAATCCCTGAAAGGAAATACATGTCCGCTATCGATTTTTTTAACTCTTCCAGCACTCTGTTAAAAAAAGAGAATGGAAAAGTTCTATATTTGTATTTTATCTTTTTTACATGAGCTGCACTTGAAAAGGCTTCCAAGTTTGAAGTTCCAAAATATAGGGCACGCTTGATTCAACCTAATCTCTTATTCAAAGACTTTGAAGGTACTAGTATCAATGGATATCATTTTATTTCCGACGATTTTTGAAGGAATTTTTAATGGGAAATAACGGTGGGGAAGCGTAAATGAAAATGAAGTATCGAAATAAGCATCTTGTGATATCATTTTAACTATATTATATAAAACAGTTTCTAAACTGACTGGCTCACTGACTGACTGACATACAACTCACATACCAAACCGCTGGACCTAATGGGCTGAAATTTTGCATGGCGATTCTTCTTATAGTGTAGGGATGCACTAAGAAAGATTTTTGAAAAATTCTTCTTAGATTTTTTTAAATTAAATTTTTAAACTGTTTTTGTAACTTTTTTTTAAGTTTCATTTGAAATAATTATTTGAGAGTTATAAAATTTATATCATGAGAAAGATAATAAAAATTCCTTTAAAATGAAATATTTTTTGAATCTTTATCTCTATTTTCTCATTTTTGGTGAATTTGTGAAGATTAATTTTTAGAATTTAATTTATTAAATGCTGATCACGTGATTTCTTTTTCTGGTACTTTAAATAAATTTATCGTCACGTGCATAACATCTAAATAAACAAAAAAAGATATTTTTCTTTTCTTGCTAATGCGGCAGACAATTGGACATCATCCAAAAAAATATTAAAATACAATAAAAGATATGTTCCTCAAACTGTACTATATTCTTTAGTATGTCCTATTAGATTTAATTTGAATATTTTCTTCTACATTATTTTGTCTATAAAAATATCCGTTACGTTTTTTTTATAAATATATTTTTTCGTTTTTTTTACATCAATTACATACATTGATCGTTGTATTTATTATAAATATATTTATACATATTTTTGGCATTAATTGCATACATTGACCGTTGTATTTAATTTGAATGTACTCCGTAGCGAAGTACGGGTTTTCAGGTAGTCATATCATATTTTCTGAATTATCTCGGTGAAAATTGAAAGTATTTATTCGATAGTTCGATAGAAAATTTTATTTGATAACTGGTTTATAATTTTCCTTCAAAAGCAAACTTTATTTGGTGATTTGAAATGCCTTTGTCTGCCGTCCATGGTCTTTAAGGCTGATGCGTACTAACCCTATTGGGTTTACCCACCTCAATGTTATTGTGTGGAGAAAATGTGTCTTCTATTCACAGCTACATAAATGCTGATAATCCAATAAAATTGGCATTTTCAGATAGCCTGAACTTTTCTGCACCTTGCAACAGTATTTATTTTATAAAATGCGTCCCACAAAGGAATTTAGGAACGTTTAAAACACACTATTCTAGATTTTTTCTCCAAATAATTTAAATTTTAAAATATTATTTGCATTTTTTTAAAATACGAAAAATGCCCCATGGTGTAAAATTTGTCTATTACGGAGTATAATTTTTAAAAAAAGAATCTTTAAATCCACGTTGGCAACCCTTGGACAAATTTTCTCCATAGATTAATATTGAGGGGAGCGAATCCAATAGAGTTCGCACACAGCAGCCTTAAGCAATTATTTTAAAGAAATTTTTAAAGAGAAAAATTTGTTTTCTGTTCGGTCAAACGATAACTGATTAAAGAAGACTTCAAAATCCCATCATCATAGAATCAGTGGAATTTGCTTCTGAAAGAGTCTTTAACTCTTGAACATGATTAGGCACTTTGAGCAAAGACATTCCATCAGCTCTTTTCGAGAAAACTATATATTGTTCCAAATCAGAACTGGAACTATCCCGCGGTAATATCATTTTCACGGAATATTACCTAGATAAAGGGAAAAATAAGATAACAAAGTGTAAGGGAAATAAAAAATTCAGGTCGTTTTGTAGATACAATATCATTACATTGCTATAGATTTTAAGGAACAGTAAGACAGAATTTTTCCATTTCTATGCAATCAAAAGAACAGATCGCAAAAACTTGTAACACGAGATGCTTCATTGTAACATCAGTAAGCATTATAACATCAATAAGCATTGTAACATCAATTGTAACATCAATATGCTTCTAATGGACTCGGTTTGTGTGCATGCATTTTATGATCTTTTTTCTTCAAGATTTTTAATTGAAGGCATGCTATAGGTGAATGTTATCTGTATTTATATTTAGTTGATTTTTTTTTCGAGTGTAATCGGGATAAGCATATCACCTTCAAGTTGTTTTGTCGTACGTAAAATGAACAACTTTACAATTGAAATTTCAATATAAAAGTAATAAAGTGTTTACAAAAAAAAATGCTTTGGGTGATTAAACGGTAGCGAGACTTATAAATAGAAAAAACTTATTAATAAGAACGAACTATTTATTCATCAACAAAATTACTGAGTTCTTAAAAATTTAACTTTCTGAAGACAGTCACGTAAAAATTTAAAGGTGAGCAATTCTATTTCAATTTAACAGAATTAAAATTTAAGAATGAGGCACTAAAGTTGAAAAACTTGTAAATAAACCTTAAAATTTGTTGAGTTTATCATAAATACAGAAAAAAATAAAAGTAAACAGAATTTAAAAAAAAATGAATTCGTGTAACACAAAATATAATATTTATGATGACTGGATGATGTTTTCTCCTGCTTTAGTTGAATATAAAGACTTGGACTTAAATCTGTGGCATTATGGCAGATATTGATATATCATTTTTTCATGTTTTGGCAAATTAAAAAAGTAACTTTTGTTGTGAAATTTGAAATAGCTCAATTAAGTTTTCCAATCCAAAAATTCATTAGTGAATATTCATATTCAACCTCAAGCATATGGTTGGTCTTCAATGAAAATTTCAATTAGGGACTAAAATATTCAATTAGGGACCAAATATTACCTCTTTTATACATAACAGCATTCGTCAATATGAATAACTTAGTATTACTTCATAATTCCACTATCAACTTTTGCCACATTAAAGAACCAATTTTAAGTGTGACATATCAACATAAACATAAAACTGAATTTTTCGGACACATCAACATATGCCATAACGCCACAGAAATATAACTTTACACAATCAATAATATAGACTTGATATAAATCTCATTTATTATCTCGGCTGTAAATCTCATTTATTTTCAAATGCGAGCGACTTACGCGACAAAAGTTACACATCACTTTAAAATATCATCCAAATTTTAATCATGGTGCAAAATAAGTTACCAAAACAAATTAATATACGCTTTTTGTCCTATTTTAATAAAATTGAACATGGCAATAATTGAAACACATAAGAGATAATTAAGGATTTTAAAAGTATTAAAAAAATAGCACAACCATCAGAGACTTTCAAAGAATGATAAAAGAAAATACAAGATTTTTATTACTATTATATTGAGATTCGTCCGGAAAACAGTCCGATTTATGCTCTGTACTTATATTCTGAGATGTTATCATTCGTGTGAATGCAGCGGCTTATCGATAAAAATCGAAGATCAGGTACCTCAAATCGAAAGCATCAGAGCGTGACGAAAAAGCAAATGAGCACAGGAAAAAAAAAGACAGTTATAAACCGAAAACAAAAATTCCTCCGTGGCCTCCCCCATACGGTCAGTTGCACATCTTGGGGAACGATATTGATTGAGGCAGACGGAAAGAGAATAAAACGGTCAGATGGTTGTAAAATAAAAATTTGAAGCATTTGGACTGTTTGTAGTAATAACTTTTTCTGTTCTGGCGTGATATTGGAGTACATAGAGATAAATTAGATGCTTCGATATTTCCCAAACTGGTAGCGAGAAAGTCAATGTTTAAAGAATTTTTGTATTATAAATCATGAAGCTGGTGAACTTAATTCTTAAACTTTATTCCGTATTACATTTTGTCAAAGAAATACAGGCGCGTGATATCGCTATACACTGGCATCATATTTTATTCAGGCATTAATTTATGCATATGCACCTAATTTATCTGTAATAAAGCTAATATTATCACAGACTACAGCAAAAAATGTGCTATGGTCTGGCAAAATTGCATGTCATAGACTGTAATGTATTCTGTTTCAATTAAGTCCTGGAGAGCCATCCTTCAAATTACCCATAAAATTTTTCGTATGCACAAGATGTATAATGTATATAAAGAATTTTTTTGTCTGCATGTTTTGCATGTATATATAGTGAGGGCAAAATGTATTTGCGTGTAGTGAATTTTTGATATTTTGCATGGAAATAATATGCATGATAAAATTAAACAAAAGAGAGATTTTTTATTGTTCAAAAACTAATTTTTTGAATCATGGTGTTGACTTCAATAGAATAGGAAATAACGTTTTAGCGGAACAAAAGAACAAGCAAACTTATGGTTTTTAGTTATTTGCCTAAAGTAATAGTATTTTCATATGTAATCATTGGCATCAGTAATAGCTTGGAGTCTTTTCTTCATCGAATAAACAAGATTTTGAGTTGTTTTATTAGCTGTTTTCTCCTATTCACTTTGAATGACTGATTCTACCTTAACTGTGCTCATAATGTGAGGCTTCGGAATTTTTTTTCTCTCCAGAATTCGTCATATTTTAATAACATTAATACCAGAAGACTGGGGAGGTAAATTTACTTGTTACTAACATTATGTAGCAGCCACCCTTGAGTAATATGAGCATCATTATCCCCGAGAAAATAAATGTTATCAGTACCCATTCTTTTGGTCACTAGGCCATAAATTATGCCTCAAAATGTCAATATACTGCATTGCATTCATATTTCCTTTTATAAAGTGTAAGTTACCAACTCCAGATAATGTTATGCACCCCCACACCGTATCACAACATCCGCCATTTTAACTGTATTGAAATGTTCTTTGGTTTGAACTCCATATTAGCACGACTCCAAATTGCTTCACTGCCATCTGAGCCAAAAAGGTTCTAATATACTCTCATCGGTAAAAGATTATTATTTTTTCTTTTTTCCAAAGGTCAATATGTTTATCTATATACGATTTAGCAAAAAGCATGCTCCTCTTGTTATCTTCTCTAATATATAGATATTTTCATCGGTACTCTTTCATAACTAACACCTTTTTAAAACTTTTAGAATTTGTGGAAGCACAAATATTTACAGGTAAATTCAGCAATAATCTCAGCACATGTTTGGGTACTCGTACATGGAGTTTTTCGCATTGCGCAACAACGCTTCGACGATCTCTGTCAGATAAATTTAATGGGTAACCTGAACGACATTTACTGCATGTAGTTCCACGGGTTTCATACCTCTTAATTACATATCTAGCAGTTGACTAGCATTTTCCTACTTCTTTGCTAAAATCGCGATAACTTTACCTAACGTGAAATAGTACGTTCCCGTACAGAATCGTATAGCTAAGTAACTGGGTATAGTAACTGGGTATAGCTTACCCAGTTAAGGAGACATTGTATTACGTCAGACAAATTTCAAAGTCCATACATACATAGCTCGTTGTCATTACTAATATAGCTGGGCTTGAGGTAGCCTAGTGGTAGAGCGTGGGCTTTCGGTACTGAGGGTGCTCGGATCGAATCCCGGCAAGCACCATTAAACACCTCCGTGACTAGACCGGATTTGGTCGTGCCAAATCCGTAGACCGGAACTTCCCTCTATGAGGTCGAAGAGGGTGAGAGAAGGTACTGTCGAACCTAGGGGTGAATGGTCAAAATTGAGGTGGCACCTGGCTAAATCGAACTCCGACCCTTGTGGTGCCATTGTAAACCGGAGTCGCTAGCCTATATGGACCTGATTTGGCATCCTTCTGGACATTAGAAATAAGAACAACAACTAATTTAGCTTTTAATAACGTCATTTTGCTCGGATGCCTAGATTACTGATTTTTCAGATTCAATAAATAAGCAGTCAATAATATGCGTGTACATATTTTTTGCGCCCTAAAATTTTTATTTTCAAATTATAAGTGTGCCAATTTTCAAATTTTTAGACGACCCCCCCCCCCCCTTTAAGCGTTTTCAAATTTTAGAATTAAAAGCCTTCACAGAATACTAAACAGTGTCGAGTTAGTGAATAATGAATTTATTGGGAATATAAAAGATTGGAGTTAGGGTAGCAATATTGCTCCCTAAAAATCTGAGGTATGTGTGTCCAACAATGAACGGTGAACTGAAGCCATCTGAAAATCAGTCTTTCAATAAATAAGGCGTTAGACATTCAGTTCGTTCCCATAATAATAATGATATGGAATTTTAATGTATAAACATTTGAAGCTAATTTTATAAGCTTTTTACATGGGTCTCACGTAAGAGATAATGCAAATATATAGCTGAAAATTTTACCTTTTATTACACGTCAAATTGACGTTTCTCATCAGCAACACTTGACATGCATTCAATTCACAACAATGTGTCTGTGGTTCAGACATAAATTTGTACTACTTAATTCAATATCTAAGAGAATTCAAATCTCCTTGAAACATCGTAGATAAATGGGACATTTGCTTGAACCAATGCTCTGATGGTGGAAAAAAATAAAAAGAGTTAACAAGACCTGTAAAAAAGAGCATATAGATATTCAAAACAGTTTGCTAACACCCCCCCCCCCATACATAAAGATGAGGAAGACGGCATTTTAAAAGAGTAATTTCTCATATTGCTTCTGCTCTTTACCAGGATCATATTTATAGCTTCCTGTAACTGTAGCTGTTTGTGCCTGGTAAAAGAAAACTATTTTAATAATTTTCAGCTCGTTGGATTACATTTTATAAATGTTTCATGAAGCTGTTTTTAGTGCCTATTTTTTTAACTCGATAGTACTTGTTTTAGTTTTCCGACCATTTTGAATAATAAATTGCCTATTTATGACAGCCATTTTATGTGACATTCCTTCTAAATAGGATTTAGGGTTCTATTTTAAAATAATCTGCCTCCATTATATATAATTTAACGCAGTAAAGAGTTAAATATATTTCGGTAGAAACAGAGAAATTATTTCGTGGAATTTCATGCAATTCTCGACTCAATCCATTTTCCTTACGAGCACGATATAGTGGCTGTAACGAGATACAAGTTAAAAGAAAAGCGGGGAAGAAAAAATGATGGTGACATCTGAATTCAGTTCTCGTAGTAAAGATATTCGGGTAATAAAGAGGATTGTCGGGCATGATGAGAAACATTATTTTATTCTTAACACATATAAATACGTATATTTTTTAATATATATATATATGTGTGTGTGTGTGTGTGTAAGTGTGTAAGTGTAAGTGTAAGTGTAAGTAAAAGTAAGTGTAATGATAGCTGTCGCGGGGCGATGCAACACACAGGCCGGTAACTCGAAAAATCCCAGATTTCAGGTAGGAGACCTCAATTCACATTATGAAGTCATAGTACTTGTAGTCGTCTGAGCATTAAACAGTAGAAGTGGTCGACGAGTGGTGGCAAAGGCTTAGGCAGGGAGTCCAGTCGAGGAACACAGACATCCATATAATTTGACACATAATCCTCGTATTTCTTAGAATTAATTTATTGCTGGACATAATTTAATCGAAATTACAAACATATTAACTCAACATATCTCGCGGACAACGGGGAAAACCCCCGGCAGTTCAACGCTGCGACGTAACGGACGGAGAGCTAAAACTCTACATGTTAATGGCTTGGGGCGAATACAAAAGAGTGCGTTGAGAGACGCCGAGGAACGCTGATTCTTGAGAAATGTACAGGCACGCTGGAATTTTAATTTGTTAAGAATTGACACCTGACTTTAACGCGTCATATGGGGTGATGATTTCGAATGTTCACCGAGGTTCGATCGTGTCGGCCGCACGTGGCTTTTGGGGGGAAAACTAACAGCTTAATTTGGTATATCTAGATCAAAATCAAATTGAGGATAATATTCTGTTGCGGTAGGACAAAGTTAATGAAGGGAAAGGTTTATCGTTTCATATATATATATATATATATATATATATATATATATATATATATATAATGAGTGTGCGTGAGAGAGAAATGAGGCTGCATGTCTAATTGTGATATCTTCGTAAGAATTAAATTGGTTATTCTGTAGTAAGCATTCAGTGCCTTTGTATTGTTAGGCTAAGTATGATTTTTTGACTAATACACATTTATGCGTGTGCATGCCCGTATGCTTGTGTGATAAAATTTTGATTAATGAAATTACATACTTGAATACACTATGAGTGTTTCAGTAAGAAATAAATAACATATGTGAGTATATACATATATTTACGTCTGAGTGTGCGTGTATACCAGTATAGTCAATAAGTTCGGGGACTACCCTTCCCCCTCATGCCCGGTGTGTGGGGGAACCGAAATAACGATGTGGTTTGCAAGTCTGGTTATCTGCGTATGCGTGAGACGTCATATGACGCTTTGCACAACTGCTAATGCGCGCAGCTCACCATTTGGCTGCAGACTCTCAGCCTATGATGTCGAAGTAGCAAAATGTCCTTTTTGGAGCAACGTTCCAACATTAAATTATGCTACAAATTAGGAAAAACCACTGCAGAAACGTTACGGTTACTGCAAAAAGCGTATCGAGACGAAGCTATGTGCAGATCGAAAGTTTTCAAATGGTACAGCTTGTTTAAAAATGGGAGAGACGCTGTTGCAAATGATACGCAAAGTGGGTGGCCAGTGACTCCACAAACGGAGGAGAACATCCAACGGGTAGGAGCAGTGGTTGTTTAGTTGGTTGAAGTTTATTGGCGCAAGGTCCTGAAAGAACAAGCTGCGCCAAACACAAGGTAACATCGTCAACAAATGGTATGTACAGGTTCTTCGTCGTCTCCGGGAGGCAATCCTTAAACGTCCACACGTTTGGAAATCCAACATATGGATGTTGTTGCATGACAATGTCCCGGCGCACCGAACCCTGATGGTGCAACAAACCCTTGCTAAACACGGCACCACAGTTCTGCCACAGCCCCCGTATTCCCCAGACCTCGCTCCTTGCGATTTCTACCTGTTCCCGAAACTGAAAGATTGCATTAAGGACAAGCGGTTTGCAAATGCCGAAGAAGTGATGGCAGCAGCGACAACCGCTTTACGACAGCTCTCACGCAACGGTTTCCAGAAGCTTTATCAACGCTGGCGGAAGTGCATAGTTTCGGAAGGACATTATTTTGAAGGTGATTGTGTTCAGAAGACTTTGCAAGTGTATTCGTTGTTGTAGTAAATAAAGTCCCCGAATTTATTGACTGTACGAGTGTATATATATATATATATAAATATATACTAGCTGAAAACCCGCACTTCGCTACGGAGTACATTCAAATTAAATACAACGGTCAATATATGCAATTAATGCAAAAGTAAATATATACATATATATATATATATATATATAAAATAAATACGACGATAAATGTATACAATTGATGTAAAAAAATTATATATTTATAAAAAAATCGTGAGGGATTTTTTACAGACAAAATAATGTAGAAGAAAATATTCAAATTAAATCTAATAGGACATACTAAAGAATATACTACATTTAATATAGTACAGTTAGAAGAACATATCTTTTACTATATTTTAATATTTTTTTGGATAATGTCCAATCGTCCGCCGCATTAGAAGAAAAAAAATTTTCGGTCTATTACGTTGTTATGGCCGTGACGATAAATTAATTTAAAGTACCAGAAAAGGAAATCACGTGATCAACATTTAATAAATTAAATTCTAAAAATTAATCAAAAATCAGAAAATGGAGGTAAAGATTCCAAAAGTATTTCATTTTAAAGGAATTTTTATTGTTTTTCTCGTGATATATATTTTATAACCCTCAAATTATTATTTTAAATGGAAACTTTAAAGAATATTAGAAAAACAGCTTATAAATTTAATTTTAAAAAATCTAAGAATAATTTTTCAAAAATCTTTCTTAGTGCACCCCTACACTATAAGAAGAATCGCCATGCAAAATTTCAGCCCTTTGGGTCCAGCGGTTTGGTCTGTGCGATGTGTGTCATTCAGTGAGTCAGTCAGTTACAACTGTTTTATATAGAGAGATATGTGTGTTCTGTGTGCACGTACACGAGTGAGTCTGAATGTACGTAGGTATGTGTATACATGTGTGGTAAAATTAATTTCCTACTTAAATAGCAAAAAATATCTTTTTTATTTTCTCTTCATGACATTGCTTGGTTACAGAACTGGTGACCTTTCCCAAAGTAATTTGCATGTCTAGCCAATGCCATCAGATTGAATTAGGTCTAATCGTTTAAAGGGAAAAAAACTCCTTGTCCTTAAGCTTTTAATAATTCAACTCAATCTTGCGGTTAGGGATCTAGCGAGCGAGGAGACTCCGCGAGTTAATTCAATTTCTGGCGTGTTCGGCGGTTGGGTTACCATCAGGATTTCTATGAAAACAGGAGGTTAAGGATAGATCTTTGACGAGGGAGACATACTAATTGACAGCTTAATTGGTTCGTCCCTTATACCTAACCAGAAAATTCACGAGAAGGAGAATATAAAAAAGGGATGTGGACAAATTTGGAATTAAAATTGATGTAGTATGATTTAAAAAGAGACGCGCAGAGCAAAGAGGATTAAAATATATTAAGGCCATCCGGCACAGAGATTATTTTTATAAAAGCTGGTTTTCTTTGCTTAAAACAAAATGCAGAGCTTTTAGAATCAAATAGCAACAATGTTTCTATAATGATTACATTGCCAGAATAATATTTTAAGGGGACAGTGGACTTTCAAAATTGTGAAATTTGTCCTAAAATTCGATTTTCTTTTATTTTATTGAATTGTGAAACTACGGACGAGTAGGAATGTGTTGCAAAAGAATTTTTAATTTCTGTGATTACTTTCCTAGTTATTGGCATTTGTATTTAATTTAGATATTATGTGGTTACTAATAGCAATAACTTTAAATGTGTTTTTCTCAAAATAAAAAATTTCATGTCATACGTATATTCAAACTGCTCATTTCAAATTATCGTATTGCTTTGAAATTTAAGTTTTATATGCTTACCTGTATATCAAATAAATTTTATTGAAAATAATTATGCTTCGTTGCTCAGAATTTCTAAATTTTGTACTTGAAAAGATGATTTATAGGTATTTTGCGTAATAAAAAGGGTGTTTTCATTATTATTATTTTTTCTCTTTATATTTTTAATGAATGCTTAAAATAAGCATAAGTTTCATTCTTAGTTCTATAAAGTATCCTGTAAAGAAAAATTACCATAATATATGCAAAAGAAATGCGCATGGAACATTTTTAATCAGGCCAATTTTTTATATAATTAATAATTCATAATTCATAAATGTTTCTTCATTAAATTTTAACCACTTTTACATATCTATGGTATTAATAACATATTCAAATTTCAAGCAAATCCATTCAAAACAAAAAAAAAGTTAGGTTTGAAGGTCCACTGTCCCCTGAAGCTGCTGTGTCTCTTCCTACTGTTGTACATCCGTACTAGTATATGGGTCTAGTAAAGGATCCGTACTAGTAAAGGATTTTTTCCTACTGCTCGCTGTTTTTATAAGAATATGTTACAGATTTTTCGGTATCTCTTTGAAATTCAGTACAGCATTTCTTTATTCTTATTTTTATCAAGCAGTGTTCGGGATTTCGACGTTAAAATTCTGAAAATATTTTTCCAGAAACAAAAAATTACTTTTAAATAGCGAAAAAAAGTATATTAAACTGATATAAAATTCTGTTACTTAAATCCCGAGGAAAGAAATTGTTTTGAAAAACTGCGAATCTACAAAAGCGAAAACGTTATAGAAATACAGGGTGGTCATACAAAAACTTTGCCGATATATGGACCTCTAGCGGCTGTTCCGTTCAACCGATCGAGATGACATTTCAGATATAGTTGTTCAGAGGCATGAGTTCGGGATGCTGTGAACGGCAACCAAGTGGTGCTCATGGTTACGGTTATAGGTAAAGAAACTCGAAATTTTCGAATGGCAACGCTCAATTTTTCCCGCCGCAAAATGCTCAACGCATGCGAAAACCCTAAAGAGCGTTGTAACGGTACGTGTATCACAAAAAAATGGACGCGTTATGCACTCACAAAAGACAGCTCTGCGAACGGACAGCGAAAACACGATCGGGTGCACGGAGGAAATTTGCATATCACAGAGGCAAGACACCAATCACCGATGAGAACACAGATCGGAAAAAAGAAAACTTTTATTTGGATTACACATTTTCCACATGGGTTTCATCATAGGCCATTCGCAGAGCTGTTTTTTGTGCGTGCATAATGCGTCCGTTTTTTGTGATACACGTACCAAGCTGGATATGGGAAAGTTAAATCTATAGACGGGAAAGTCGCTCTATGTGGTCAGACAGGGTAGCAGAGGGTACGATCCCTTAGATGCCGTCTTTGGGCGTGCTAGGTCAAAATTGCGGTGGCACCTGGCTAAATTGCACTCCGACACTTTTAGTGCCTTTATGAACCGGAGCAGCCCTGTGGGGTCATTTATTTAATTAATATAATTTTATATCTTAGTGGACTACATGAGAATCCATTAACAAAAATATTTAATGTTCTTGTTTAAGTGCAACTAATCAATCTTCTTACTTCTTTTAATAAATGTTAAAGGTAAGCCATTCCAGTATTACATCATCTGAATAATACAAGTCAACACTAAACAATTTAGTTCCATGCATGTATCCTTAAAATGTGTTTAATAATTGACTTCATTTTAACACATAACTGTTGAATTCATGACAGACTGAATAACCCTTCGGAATTAGGTTTTACAAAATGAATAATTGACTGCAAAATGTGAACAGCTTGAACAATAATCTTCTCACAATCTTTAACAAAAAAAGAATAAACGAAATGGCTTCCAACATAGCAATTTTGAATTCTTATATGACATTGCTTAGAATAGAATATACACCACAACAGATTAAACATTTCTTAGCCATTTTGTTTGCCATTACTCAGAATCGAATGTGTAACAACTACAGAATAAAAAACAATTTAGCTTGAAGTAAAAAAAAAGTTACATAGTGATGCCATGTATTGAACAGAAACACAATTAGAATACAAATTACAAACAATATAATGAATAAAATGAAACAATTTTAATGAATTATTTAAAAATTAAAAGAAAAATAGTAAGTTATTTATGAAGACTGAACACGCCCTCCTCAGCCCACTAGCTTATATGGACATGTTCTAGAATGAATTCCGGGACAGGGGGCATTAGAAACAACATGAAAATGCAGCGTGGTTTTTGACAAATAATTGAAAATATATAGCGCAGATATAAAAGGCAAAACGGCTGATGTCAACGATATTTTTACGAATACCGAGGATCTGAAATCATTATAAGCAAAGAAAAAAAATTGAGTCTTATTCGATTGATGAAAACAATTTTATATTAAAAAGCTGATATCGTGTTAATGCGTTTCAGCAACAGGGTCCATTCCACGAGTAAATTATTAGACTCAATCAATGACATCTGCGACAGAGCATTTATTTTTCATCGACGACCTCGTTTTCCCTCCGAAGATCCGTCTCCGAATCATCATCTTTCATCCCTATTTCTTACAATAATTACACCTGCCACATTGAATACGTGTCTTTATATGGACAGTGGCAAAATGGATTTTTTTCTTTATCTATTCGCGCTTATTTTTCTCGATAAAGAGGAAACAGGAATTAGTATTGACATTATCCGGGCTTTGACGGATGAATATCTTTTCCTCAGCTAAAATACAGGGAGGTCCAAAATTATTGAGCAAATTTCATGCTTGAAAAAAAATTAGGTATGTCGTAATGTTTTGTACCGCCCTTTAAAACTATATTTTCTTATGGGATATTTCCTATTACAGCTGCGCGTACCACATAAATGTGGATACTGCCCCTTGACTATACACTGTATTAAACGAAAACCTACTTTTTAGCGCTAAGAACGCAACCCGCTTTCTTATCAGTGAAATTCCTCGTGAGGGGAAGCAAGGGTTGGTATATCAAGCTACAAATTTGGCTACTTTTCGCCTCCCCGAGATACACATGCATAATCGCTTCTCTTTGAATCGTTTTGATTTCGCAGTTTTTCTCGCCTCTTAGCGAGCGCTCTTCGCCAAATTTGGCGGACTGGTGGACATATGCAAAACTCCTCAGCCACCTGCAAGAGGAGATCTCTCCCGACCCGTTGTGCAGAACAGAGTGCAGAGAGGGGGACTCGAGGATGCTGAAGATGAACGAAGGCAGTTGGAGAATAGTTCTGTTTGCACGGGGACTCAAGAAGCATCCACATGTCTTCATAGTCGCATAGAATGCCAAACATTCTTTTTTTTAGGCCTTAAGCCATTTCATACCCTCGAAATAAATATGTTCCATGGTTCATAATTTTGGTTCGTCATTCCTCGTTTATCGTGTATTGATGTCATTTTTCTATTCCAGATGACGAATTCCCAATCACTATACTGAAATATGCATCTCAACCTGTTTTTGATGCGACAAGGTACGTACATGTTTATTGTTATCTCGGAGAGACAATTTAAAACAGTTTTACACAACAAAATTTTAAACATTATTTTAACTTTCACATACGCCGGTAGATGGCGCGACAGCATTTTGCAAGAAAAATTCACTAATTGCGTCAGTCTGCAATTGCCCCCCCCCCCAAAAAAAAAAGGAAAAAAAACGACGAATGCCCTAAGACGATGAATCACTGAAGTCACTGGAAGAATACCTGCTGAAATGATGCAAAACACTTGCCGTGAAATTGAATATCGGTTGGATATTTTGCGTGCCACAAATGGAGCTCATGTGGAAGTTATTTAATGTGTAAACTTTTGTTGTGTAAAACTGCTATAAATTATCTTTCCAAGAAAACAATAAACATATAGGGTCCTCATTTTGTTCTTTTTTTCAAACATGAAATGCGCTCACTAATTTTGGACCACCCTGTATATAATGTTGAGTTTCCCAGATCTGTAGCAGTTTTCTTGCTAAAGTGAAATTCTCGATAAAACAGTATTTATACAAATTTTAAATAAAAAATTTAATAACCTCTTAAAATTACTAGACTAATAAAACAAACCAAGAGACGATCAACCGATCTCTTCTTCAGAAGCCATGACCAAGTCGGTAACCTCAAAGGAAATCTTTCTGATACGATGCAGGTCAAGCCAAAAGACATCCTAAAGGCCCGGTATCCCGACAGTAAACCGACTCACCCCCAACCCCAAACACACCTCAAGATGACCGACTCGGTCAGGCCTCCCGATGAAGAGACGGGTTGATCGCCTCTTGGTTTGTTTTCTTATTCTAGTAATTTTAAGGGATTATTGAATTTTTAGTTTCAAATTACTTCTACAGAATCTTGCATTTATGCTGCTATAGCGCTATATGCAGATCTCCGTTATTTATTCACCAGTTAGTTTTAATTATTTGTCTATAGTAATTTCACCACGTTTTTAGGTATTTATATAAACAGGTTTTTATGATCTAAAACTTTAACATAGCGTTTTGAGATTATTTCAGTTGAACGTCAACACAAAAATTTATTTCATCGCTGTAAACAAAATAATTAACAAACAACTAATACAGATAGGATAGTCTCCTCTCTCAGGTGCTCTGAAATTATTCATACGTTGCGGTTTCCCGCTTGACTCGTTAAGTTATTCAAAGCTTGTTCATCAGTTTTTGTTAAGGTTTCATATGCAGATTTTATCCGATTCACTGTGGGATAAAAATAAAGCAGCTTCATACGCGGAATCACTGTGCTGTCTTAAGGAGAAATAATTTATTCCAGCCCCAACAATGCAAACAAATCCCTAAAATATTGAGTTAAATAAGGCCTAACATCCAAGGGACAATAAAATTAAAAATTAATTTAAAAGTAGCACATTATGTTTAATCTCACTCAAACAAATACATTTAACAGTTGAAATATTTTTCCGCTTTATCTAATTTTCATTAAAATTTAATGCCAATTACATTATATAAGCACGAAAATTTCCATTAATTCCTTCAATTGAAAGTAATGTTTACTTTTCAAAGATGTTACTCGTTCCAAGCTTTAGAACTGTCCCTAATGATCATGACATCCTATATTTGAGCAAAATAAATGTATCGAAAATTACAAGAGCTAATGTCGAAGACGTAACGTTTATATTCAAGAATGCGGTTTGCTACGTTTGAAGTTGTTACTGGGTAACGGCAAGTATAGAACACCCCGATGCGATCCAGAATGCGCTTTCTCTACTGATATCGTGTAAGAAGCTCTAACACAAGAATTGTTGCTCTTATTTCTCATGTACACACCGGATAGAAAGCATGAAAATTTGATTGAGGCTTACGTGACTATATGAAGTAACCAGCCTGCAAGAACCTCCCTCAGACTTAACTTTTACAACTAACCTAAAATTCCAAACCTTAAACCCTTACTCTCTAATTTTCTCTTATTCTCAACCTAAGCTTTAATTTTTACCATTAATGAGAAAAGTTTCTTGGTAGCTAAGTGGCTACAGTGAACATGTTGTTGTTTGCCGATTCGGGCACTTTTCCATTATGAGGTTCACACTTAATCGTTGATTACTTTCAATGGGTGCACCGTATAGGTGAACCAACACCAACCCCTGGTGCCCCCTCAATTTTCCCCGAGCACCCCCGGGGACGACATCTGGGAGTCACGTACACTCTCCCACCCTCTCTAACCGCATGGGATTTTCCAGTCTACTGATTTTACGGGCCCATATCTTGCCTAAACACGGAGATATTTAATGGCGCTCATCGAGATTCGAACCCAGCAAAACCAGTTCCAAACCTAACGCGCTACCACTAGACTACCTTGGACCCGCCACAGTGAACATCAACATACTCTGTACATGCTAAGAATAAGTAATTTCCTTCGTTTTCTAAAAGAAACTTACTCTGACTTGCTACCTCATGCAAACGACAATCGACCTATTTTGCTTATTAGCTAGTTGTTTTTTATCTTTCAATGAAGGAAAGTATAACGTGCGTTAATTGAAGAAATTTCTTTAGTCTTCGGTTCATAAAAAGTGGACTTAACTAATTAGCAGATTTAGAGCAGCAATAACATAGTACCTAGCACACCGATCGAATATTATCATTTCCGTAAACAATTTTAAAACAAAGATATTGATCTCGACAGATGAACCGAAATGCATCGTTTATTTGTCATCGTCTAATTTCTCCCGTTTCTGCAGATAAGGAATTATTTTCGAATACATGCCGTTAATCTTTTCCCTTTCTTCTCGGTAATTACACTTGCCACTCGGAATAGATATCGCTTTATCTTTGCTTTATCCGAAATAGTAATGGATTATTTTTTCGATACCCTCTCCTATTCATCGTGATGTCTGAAGAAGAAAACCTCAATTAAAATGTCAATGTACACTACGGTGATAAACGGCTTCGTTTTATTCATCAATTAGCTGAACATTCAGTATCGTAATTCAACACGTATTTGATACTTTGAATTCTTTAAATACGTGAATATACTAATAATGGCTTTCAAGGCATTGAAGGAATGAAGAAAAATGTGTTTTGGAGAGATACTTAGGTAAGATCTTATTATAGTTTTAAAAAAAAATGATAAAACATATTCAAACTTTTGCAATCATTAATGTTTATGAATTTTGTAAGAGGACAATTAGTTTGGAATAAAGGCAAAATGTAATACAAACTTTAATCCTTTTATGCAAATACTCGTGATAAATTACAAAAAAGTTTGCTGAAAAAAAAACTTCAATACCAACCTATGTGAGGAAGTTAGTGAAACATACACCTATATATTAGTTTATTTATTTATTTTAAGACTTCCCCAAAAGCCATAAGTGACGAGAAATGCATTTATTTTTATTAGATTTAAGGCTGCTATGTACTAAGAAAAAAAAAATCGTATTTCCCTTTTCCTTTTCTTGCAGACTCTTGTGGTGGGAGGATTCCATTTGACAGTTCGAGAATTCCACCCGCCCCCCCCCCCTTAGTATTGACATGTAATACTAAGGGGGGGGGCAGTATTGGGATTGTAATGGCTCTCTCTCTATAGGGAGGTTAAGCTCTGCCCCCAAATTTTTTATTTAAAATATATTTTTGGTCAACTATTTACAGGTACATAAATGCTGATGATCAAATAAAATTTCGTATTGTCAGATAGCCTGAAATTTTCTGTCAAACGCTACAGGATTCATTTTATAAATTTCGTCCACCGAAGGAATTTATGAGCAATTAAAACGCACTATACCAGATTTTCACCCGAATAATTTAAAGTTTTTAAATATTAATTGCATTTAAAAAAAAAAAAAAAACGAAAAATGTACACAAATGTAAAATTTCTTTCTCTATAACGGAGTACAACTTAAAAAAAAAAAAAAAAACTCTGAATCCAAGTCGGCAATCCGTGGACAAATTTTCTCCATAGGTTAACATTGAGGTGAGCGAATCCAGTGGGGTTAGTACATAGCAGCCTTAAGGGGCTGTTGTCATTACTTCGTCAAATTTGCATTTTTACCATTTTCAAATTCGGCAAAATTTTCAATTAAACAAGAAATGTAGTAACGCCTTAGCAACGTTAAACCGAAGAAGAAAAAAATAATGATTTTATTCCATAAAATGGCGGGGGATGACCGAGTGGGTCGGGCGCTGTCATTGGATCCCAGAGCCTGGATTTTAAGTCCAGCCGTGACCATGGATGTTTACAGCCGTTCGGAATAGGCTTTAAATTGTGGATACTTAGCTCTTGTGTAGCAAAATTTGACCGTAGCGCTCCAAACCAATTAAACCTTAATTAATAAAACCGTTGGACATACACAAAACAATGAACAAAGTTTTTTTACAGTTCGTATTTTTAATCATGTTTTAAAAATATTCCTTTAATGTGTTCATAAAAGAGATTCTTTTAGTATATAATTCTACAATTTCCCGGACAAATGCATTTTAGCTAATAAACAAATTATCGTAACGTCATACTTGAGTAGTTTTATTGGCAAAAAGAGCAAATAATTTTTCTAGACAATACTGTTTATGACAATGGCATTTTATCATATTTTATTGGACCTTAAAATACTTTAAAGACTTGAGATGAATACTGCCCTTCAACCTTACAATTTCTGGGGAAAAAATTTTTCCAGACGCATTAAGCAAAAATTTAATATCACATAGTAGCATTGACTGATACGTACCCGTCATTAAAAAATGAAAATTTAAAAATTCTCAGAAAAATAATCGCTTTGGACATATTGAGTTACCTTTTACAGTCGTTATCATAATTTATTCACTAAAATTATATACTAAAAACAGTGATAGGAAGCTATAATTTTCTTCTGACTAAAGAAAATGGTTAATGAATAAATTTTCAGTACATATTTCATACAAAATCAATTAAAATATAAATAATCAAAGAAAATGATTCAGATTATGAACGCATTACCGTCGACCTAGGAGGGCTTATTATAATATATTGTCTCAAAAATATTTCTGGAAATATATGGAGGGAAGACATTTACTCGTAAAATTTTTCTTGTCTGTCTGAGCGTCATATCTGCCGTCATCCCTTTTGTGTTATGTAAATGGACATGTGACTTACCAATTACATTATGATTTAATGATACGTTCTTTGAACAACAGTCATTAATAATGTAAATTCGTAGTCATTACTATAATTTGTAATTACTGTAAAAATAATAAGCTTATAGTTTATTTGTAAATATGTGGAAATGAATATACAAAACCAGTTTTAGAAAAAGTGAAGGCATATTACATCACTGCGATTTAATATTTTTTTTCTATTAAGATACGTAATTAAAAAAGGCATAAAGTTTTGTAATCTTTCAGTATATAATTCTAAAAACTGTGTTACTTAGTCCAAATAGCTACAAAAAAGTTATTAGAAAAAATAAATTTTTTTTATCGAAATTTATTAGAAACGTGGTTGGGAATAGTAGGTAAACAACAAACTTACTTGACTTGTCATTCCCTATATTGATCTAATAAGTGAGAAAATGCTACCAAAAAATTTTGAAAATATTAATATGTAAACTTAACTCAGTAATCTATTCTAGTCTCGAGTTACGTGATTCAGGGAGAAGTTAAATTCAGGGCAAGTGGGGAAATTTTTATCAATAACAGTTTTCATTGGTAATGAAGGGTTCGAGGTGGCCAAGAGGTAGTGTGTCGGCTTTCTGTGCTGAGGGTGCTCGATTCGAATCCCGACTAGCACCGTTTATTACCTATGTGTTTAGACCGGATATGGACACGTTACATCCGTAGACCGGAAAGTCTCTCTATGAGGTTAGAAAGTGTGGGGGAGGATACGATCCTCCAGATGTCGCCTCTGGAGGTACTTGGTCAAAATTGAGGTGGCACCTGGCTAAATCGGATGGCGACCCTTGTGCTGCCTTTATAAAACGGAGCCGCACCCCTCAGCTCGCTAGCCTATATGGACCTGGACTGGAATAAATTTCGGTCAGGGGGACATTAAAAACAACAACATAGGCAAAGAATTTGAAGGTCTTGCTCTTTCATATAAACATTATATGCATTATAAAGTGTTATTTTTTGATGAAACAGAGAAAACAGGGATGTTAAGAAGGAACGAGGTCAAACTTTAAACATTACGTATCTGCCTTCTGCGGTTGAGAACCAAAATGTTGTACAAAAAAAATATGTGAATCGGATGAAAGGTTTTTAATTTTTCATGTGTGTCTTGCAGTATTCAACATTAATGCAAACACAACTCCTGGAAGAAAAATTATTCGCTTTAAAGCTAAGTAAGGTGAATGTGTTGAAAGCTGTACACGAGTTATCTCGTGGTTAGTGATCTATAAATGGATGCATAAATGGATGCCATTATCGAATTACATTACCTTTGATGTCACATCTAAGATGCTGTCTCCTGCCTTAGAAACGAAAAATCCCCCTGACGTCTCAGTATAAGATTTTTTTTTAAACTGACAACAGTAAAGGGTCACTCAAAGAAAAATTATTACATTACTAGTATATAACCCCCGTCAAAAATGACGGAAAGTTGATCAGCGTTTCTTTCTCAGAAGAGTTCATAAGAACAACAACCCCAAAAAAGCATAACGATTCTATTTTTGAATTTAATGAAGAAAGATTTTAAACATATACTACGATGAATACAGGTACATAATATAGGTGCTATATAGGTTCCAGAAAAATATAATTTTCCTTTAAGTGTAAAATTCTGCATCAATATTAAATAAATAAAAATACAAAAAGTTAGCGAATTAAATAACACAAACCGCACTTAAACAGCAGTAAACAACAAAACTAAACTAAATCAAAACTATACCAAAACTGTTTCGAAAGTGAATGACTCGGCACACAGCAGGCATTGCTGAAAACGATACTTAAACAGCAGTAAAAAATAAAATAAAACAAAACTAAATAGTTTCAAAAGTAAATGACTCACCACACAGCAGGCATTAATTTATAATAATTTCATAATAATTAGCAAACGGAAACACAATTTAATTAACATTAAAATTAAAGTAGTTTATTTAAAGTTATTTAAAGGGAATAGGAAAAACCATGGAGTAGAATGAATTCGAAATTCAAGTGAATGACTCAATTGAATAAATGATTATTTTCAATGGATATTTTAATTTGAAGATATTTCAAAATTATAAAAATAAATGGTTTTGAGCTAGGGTGTTCACTTTAAATTTTCAAATTTTTTAAAGGCCTTTCAAAATATGTAACTTTTGTGGTATTATTTTTCAAGAAAAATTTCAGAAAATGGCGTCGCAATGTTAAGATGTTCCCGACTTGGTCCGTCCCGGAATGATTACCTACATCTAGACTTTTATATAAGTAAAGATATGCAGGCCTTATTTGAATAGTGGTCAAACTCCATTCTTGTTGATGTTCAGATACAGAGCTTTAAAGTCAAATGAGTGCTGAGAAATGACTACTGAAGCATGATTTGCAATGCCCTCTGATGGCAGCAGAAATAAGCTGGAAGGGTACCAGTTTAAAAATAATATAGAAATGACTTGTATGAACATGAAAGTGAGGCTAATTCCATTTTTTTTAAGTGGAGTTGGACCACTATTCAAATAAGGCCTTCATATAAAAACATGAGGACAAGTTCAGTAACGATGCCATTTACAAACGAGATATATTTATCCTTAGCGAATTCCCTCTAGATCGCACTTGCTGGTTTTGAATGTCTGTATAAAAATCCTTTTTTTCGTATTTACTCTTATTAATTAACACTGCAACAGATAACATTGTATCTGTTCTAAGCTGATAATTAAAACCTATTAATTTCTTTGCATGAAGGTACAGTAGACTCCCGCATAGCGCGAGTTCTTAAGACGGATTAAAAAAATTGCGACGACTTTATTCGTGTAACGCGATTCCCGTATAACGCGCTATAGAATACAATGCGGGAATTTCCCTTTTAAATACTGTAGGTACATTCACTTTTATGCACACGGAGTTTTCAAAGATTTTGACGAAGTGGTTAACATATGCCATGTTAGATATCGCGGTCAAAACAAAGTTTAACTGGAATTTTGCCTTAATATCATTCGCTTTATACAAGATTTTTACTCGTACAGCACGATTTCCTATAACGTGATTTCAAACAGCGCGTAACATATTAATCACGTTACACGGGAATCTACTGTAGTTAATCAGTACCCTGTACTAAGTTATTCTTTTTACCGGTACTCTCTATGCGGTACTTTGCAACATTAAGTCTGATTTGGCCAACCGAGTAATCTCGCTATCAGCTGTCTGTCATAGCATTTCGGAGAAATAATTTTGTAAAATCATGTACTTGGCTTTTCTTCTAAACACAAAGTGAGACATGAATGTGCTTTACCTAAGGGATAAATAATATCTTAAATATAGTGTCAATTAAAAGTGGAACAAAGTTAAAGTATGAATATAAATAGCTGAAATAAAATGTTTTGAGGGAATCAATCTGATTTTAAAGAGGCAAGCAGCATGTTAAACTTGTGCAGAAATTGAAGAAATTAAAATTACGAACCTTTTAAATAAACATACATTAAAATGCTATAATTATCTAAAAGCATTTAAACTATAATAGTAGATACTCTAGTCATTAAAGTTAAATTAAATATTCTCTTCTAAAGCCATTATGCTTACATCTCCATCTGAATTTTCAGTTCCCATCATTGCAATTTACCTGCATCCTAATTACTGAAAACAGAATAAATGATTTGTTACCCCAAACTTGAGGCTTACGAAACTGCGCTTTCTGCAATCTACGGGCATCGTCATCCAATTAAGCGGCCCATAATACCCGCTTAGTGGAGCCAAGATTCTCCCTGTGACAAGTGGATTAATAGATTCTGACTTATCATGAGTAGGTACAATTACCACAAGATAAAAGAAAGAAAAAGATTAACGGATAAAAGAAGTATCTGATGAATGGGAAGAGATTATCGAGGAAGAATGACCTGAAACTATGCGCATTCGCTGACAGGATGGAATAAGTCGCTCTCAGTTAAGCGAAAGGTATTGATTTGGATACGGAAATAAGAAATATCGGTAGCCACAAATCTTCAACAAAACTTGGCAGAAATTATATTGAATACTTCAGTGTAACATAATTTTATATATTGTGACGTAGGATTACGTTCCTCCATAACGGTCCTTCGGAAAGCAAAGTTTCAGATGTCCTGCGCCGCGAGTTATAATTTTGGCAGCTCGCCAAACCCAGTCTGTATCGCTTGGGCAAGCAGTAAACAGTTAAAAAGAAAAGTACCAAAATGCGTCAGAATTTTGACATACATACCACACACACACACATATATATAAACATATATATATATAATGTAATTGTAGTATAAAAATAATTTTTATATTAATAATCTGACTTCTCCATGTTCTTGTAAGGCATAATTTATTCGATTTCTAAAGATGATGCAATAGATCATAAAGTTTGCAGTACTTAATCCCTTCGTTCCCCTGTAGACAGAGAAAGACCCTCACAGACTTAAGACAAGCCCTGTCTAGGGAGACTGAGCCGATAAGAATCATTGGACATGCCCAAGTCCATGACGTAACATAACGTCATACGGAATAACCTTTGCATCATCTCTTCTGTATTTTCCCGATATAAAAATGTGAACACAGCTGAAAGCCGGGCCTTTTTTCTGATATTGTTTGTTACATTTCATGTCACTCGGTCTAGCTCCCTTCCTATGGGGAACTGCGTATGAATGATAATAAAACTATATTAAATAATTCGCCTGTTTACTGCGTCCCAATAACGAACTCTTTTCCAGCTGCTTCTACAAGACTTGATATATATATATATATATATATATATATATATATATATATATATATATATATATATATATATATATATATATATATATATATATATATATATATATATATATATATATATATGTAATATGCATACAAAAGAGGTAAGCAACGATAAGTAATTCTGCGTTAATAACCCGCGGTAGTTTCGTTAGAAAATACTACCTGAATTTTTTTTAAAGTTATTTGATAACTAATACTACTAAAAATTTTGTTGGGAACAAATGAACTAAAGATAAACTATTCCTAAATTCACCGTAGTTTATAAAGATGGCATCTAGTTTCGCAACAACAGATAATGAACTAGCGAAAGGTTAATCTACCCCTGGAGGTCCTCGGTCAAAATTGAGGTGACACCTGGCTAAATCGGACTCCGGTCCTTGTGGTGCAATTTTAAAAGTGGAGCCGCATCCCACTGCCAGATAGCCTGTATAGACCTGGTCTGGAATAGATTCCACTGAGGGGCATTAGAAATGTGAGGTCAGTTATTTTATTAATATAACTAGTACATTTTATTAATGCAGTCCACTAATATATCTTAGTGGACTGTATAAGAATCCATTAGCGAAAATATTTAATGTTCTTGTTTAATTGCAATTAATCAATCTGCTTACTTCTTTTAATAAATGTAATACTGGAATGGCTTACCTTTAACATCATTTTAATACTACTTGAATAGTAAGTCAGCACGAAAAAATTTAGTTCCATGCATGTATCCTTAAAATGCATTTACATCATTTTAACACATAACCGTTGAATTCATGACACACTAAATAACCCTTCGCAATTAGGTTTTACAAAATAAATAATTGACTGCAAAATGTCGACAGTTTCAACAATAATCTGCACAGAATCTTTAACAAAAAAAAAGAAAAAAAAACGGAATCGCATCCAACACAGCAATTTTTGAATTCTTACATGACATTGCTTAGAATAGAATATATGCCAAAACAGATTAAGCATTTCTTAGCTATTTTCTTGCCATTACTCAGAATCGAATGTGCAACAACAGAATAAAACACATTTTAGCTTGAAGTAAGAAAAAAAAAGTTCCGTAGTGATGCCATCTATAGACCAGAAACACAATTAGAATACAAATTACAAACAATATGGGGGATAAAATTAAACAATTATTATAACGAATTATTTAAAAATTTAAATAAAAATATTAAGTCTTTTATGAAGACTAAACAAGGAATAATAACAACAACAACAAAGTTAATTTAGAAAGATATATATTTAAAACTTGCTTTTCTAGCTTTTTTAAAATTAAAGGTTACCGTCCCTCATTTTTGGCCACAGTTTCTCATGCCTCAAGATTAATGCTCTTAGTTTTATTTCGATCAGTTTAGATCAGACCTACACAACATACTGCAAGTGGGGCATATGCAGCCCATCAGCACTCCATCTGTGGCTCGAGCAACCTTTATGGAAGACTCATAATATTAAAATTCTAAAGGATATGGTATATAATTTTTAGATTTATAATATTACGAAAGGGGCAGAAGGTAAGTTGGGGTAACTGGGCCATAGATTTTCAACTTATTTATATACTATACTTTTAACACATTAAAATTATACTAACATGTATAATTTTCAAAAATCTTTGTATTACATGCATTTTAGTAAGTCTAAGGGAGTCTGTTTAAACTATGATATTGATTTTTATTATACATAAATTATATATAAATATTATATATATTTTTAAATAGAGGTGGGCCGAGTTCCCCGGATAAATGGGGTAAGTGGACCACCCAGGTGTATTTCTCATAAGAAACAACAGAATCTTTTCCTGGGTAACTGGGTCCAATTCTTGTATATCTAGAAAAAGAAAGAAATTTCTACCCCCATTTAAAAATTTTTCAAATCAATTACCAATGTTGTAAGATAGATTGTTGAGAACACCGGAAAAAAAATTACATAAAGAGTGGAATTCCCACCTAATATGTAAAAGAAAAATCTGGGAGGGGATGGACCAGTTACACCAACTTACCTTATATGGAATGAATATTAAAATTTATTTTTTTAAATAATCAGTAATTTTTTATGGATAAAATGTTTTTCGTTTTCCCATCTATTCTATTGTGGAGTCACGGTAAATGGTTAAGGCGATTCTCTCATATCCCATAGTCCCTTTTCAATTCCGAAATTTTCTAATTTTCCTGGGATCACTAACAATTCTCCTTAGCCCCCGGTCCTGTCGTTTTCATCAGGTTCATCGACCTCCTGCCCTAACAGTAACCCTTCCTTTATATCCCCGCAACTCTGCTGGACCTTCTCAACTTCTTCACAGTCTCACGGCGAGCTTACCCTCTCATTTTCTTTCATCGTAATTTCTCCCAACCGAATTTCCGCGGTACCAAAATGACTCTCCCTCCTCGTAACGTGAGCTAAGGGCAACTCTGCTTTGGGTGAGGTACCCAACACTCCCGCCTGAGTCTGATCGACCGTAATTCCTCCGATAATCGGTATTACCAGGAGCCAGTTTCCGAGAATCAGCAGAAGATTCCCTTACAGTATTCTGGGGGTATTCTGGGGTCGCCAAACGGGCCTAATACATAATCAGCAATTGTTGTAATTCGAGAGCTCTATCTTTTTCCTGTTCTCCATAGCCAAAATCCTATCTCTTTCCTCTTTCTCCCTTTTTTCCTTCTCTTTCTCCTTTTTTCTCTTCTTCCCGTAACCTATCTTGCATAATGGTCTCAAGAAGACCCCTAACAAATTTCTCCTCGTAATTTGGACTACTCTAAATTAATTCCTTTAGATGGATTATTAAAGCATCTGGGGCGGGCTGTTGACCTAACCTAATCGCCAAAATTATAAAATCTGCTTTTCTCCCTCTGCTTAAGTAAGCCATTTTTACACACTATACCAATCACAAATTTATAAGCACAAATCAGGAAAATAAAAAAAACTCAAAATAACTAAAACACCTTCAATTGAATTTTCTTTGGGAAACCATGTAGTTTAAAGTGGAATCATACACATAATCAAACAAAATACCAAAAATTTCACATATAATACTTTAGATTAACTTTTAAAGATTGCAATAACAACTTTTCCAACATTAAAAACATTAGTTTAACCTTTTAACATTCAATAACACACAAAAAATACTTCTACATAGCAAGTCGTTATATTTCCGTTTATACCGCTACTAAAATGGAGATATACAGCTTGTATATTATCCACAAAGGCACTAGTTTAGTCATACTTTTTTAAAAACTCAATAAATAACTAAGTAGCAAACGTTAATTAACACTTATACCGCTACAAGCATTAACTGGAATATACAGTTTGTATATCCAACACACAAAGTTCTAGTTTAGTTGACCTTTGAAAACAATTAGAACCTTCTAATTAGCAACGTTAGTTAACGTACAAAAACTCAATAATTGCTTTAAAAAATTATCGAGAGAAAAAAAAATACCACTGTATCTATTTTTTTTAAACAACAGTTTGCAACAGGTATTTTACCTCAAAAAAAAAAAAAAAACTCAATAATTGTTTCAAAAAATTATTGAGAAAAAAAATACCATTGTATCTATTTTTTTAAACATTTTAAACAGTACAACCAGGGTAGTTTTTACCCTCCATAAGAATTACAACCAATTCTTGCAGCATAGCTAGTTTAGCACACATTACATATAACAAAATACAAATCACTCTATTTTTGTCCCAACAAAACAATTGCACTGATATGTATTTTTCAAGCAATTAATCACAACTTAAAACTTAACACTATTCCCGAAAGATACCTATCCAAAAAAAAGTACAATGCAACTTCGAGTATTTAAAGCAGTACTTACCCCTTTTTGCAGGCAACAGCGCAAGGGTCATTGGTCACTCGCAGGCACTCTCCGAAACACAGATGACACATAAATACACTTTTACTTCCAGTAGCCGTTTTCCCTTTTATGCGATCTTGACCGCAACACAAAATACGCACAAACGAAACTCTGCATCAGCCGGCGAACACTCTCAATTTCACTGCACAGGGTAAAACACGGGGTCAAAGACCTCTGAAAACACCCTCTTCGAGAAGGGAATCTTGACCGCACTATTTACAACGCAGGAGCATCGGGGGTCCACACACTCCCTTCTACCTCGACGCTGAGTCGATGACCTCACGCTGAAACCTCCGCGGAGAAAATGCAATCACTCCCCGAAAAAAAAGAAGGGGTTGCAAATTGGCATACCGAACTCTGCTTTCAAAAATGGATACGGATCCCATCCGCTGATCACCAATTAATGATAGCTGTGGCGTCAAGGTAAGTAAGTAAGGCGATTCTCTGAGGCGTTGCTAAAAATTACTACTATGGGATCCATAACAAAGAAAGACAGAGTCCTAAATAAAATGCGAAGCCAATTTTTAAAACAGAAACTTAACGAGGAAATTTATTTGCAAACAAAAAAAATTAACATTTAAGGTGACAACATATTCAATTTAACTCTGTGCAGATCTACAATGCACGCTCCCGGACCCATACAGTCCCAACACAGGAGCTAAAAAAAACACGTCCACCCAAGGCGGATTCTGTGCGGCGTCTCTCTCTCAGAGAGGGGGTCGGCAATCATTGGTGACAGTTTCTTCGTAACGCCGAAACTTTATTACATTCCAGAATCGTTAGGACGACATCTTTACTGGCTGCATCTGTGGGAAAGCGTTTTTTAATCCCCCACGTGTTCAAAACCGGTGAAAACTGGCAAAACTTTCCCTGATAAACACGCAGCTGTGTTTCAAGCACTCTGTGGGGTCTTGGGAAAAAATAAGACCGTACTTCCAGTACGCTACACTATTTTCTTCTAGCCCTCGCATTTCGAGCTGTGCAAACTTGCTGTAGATCCTATTGAAAGATAGCTCCAATTAAATCAAGTTTTAAACGTAATAAAGTACAAATTTACTACATCGCATCTACTGTGAATTCTTCGACGTACAAGGTGACATTCAAAGGTGTTCCTCGTGATCCAGAAATCATCAAAATCTGGAGATATTGCTATGATCCATTTAAAAAAAGTGGATATGATGAATCTTTGTTATAAATATGGTTAGTTGAACTTCGATTTTAAAAGCAAATAACTTCTCCGTGATTTGTAAACCCAGTAATGATGTGGTTGGTTTATCGCTGATTGCTACGAACGTATGTGTACTGCAAATCTATATAAGATGCCGAAACACAATCTGGGAAATAATAAAACAAAAAATTGCGCTATTTTTTACACGCAAAACCGTTATTCTTTGCCTTTCTAGTGAAAATTCAATATTTTCATATGAGCAGGTGGTAAAATAAACGATTTTGTGTTATCGATTTCTATTTATAACGCTGAAATAGCAATACAGGGAAAATCGCTTTTCCATTACTTCAAAGTCGTGAGTTTAAAATAATTTTAAATGAATTTCCATGCTTAAAATAATTAAAGTAGACGGAATATGACATTCGATTAAGTAATAGATTTTTTCAATAAAATTTTTAAGTAATAGATTTTTTAATATAGTATTTTCTTATTTTAGAATAAAAGATAATATCCACTTAAACTCAATATTATGTTAATGTAATAAAATTAATTCATTTTACAAGTTTTATTATAGACTTAAAGAAAAATAAAGTACATAAAACTTCCATTGTTTTTGTATACTAGTAATTAATGATAACAAATTGTAAATGAATTTTCTTGTGTTATTGATTTCATAATAAATTTGTTTGAAGTGGTATATGGACATAGGCATATTAACACAGATATCGAGCCTTGAAAATGTTTGATCCGTAGAGAGAGATGATGAATAGGAAGGTTTAAGAGATAATGACAAACACAAGGAATAATGTTTTCTTCATAGGGATAAGGAAAAGAAATTTGCAAAGGATAGAGAAACACGGTTAATATTTATAAAGATTTAGGTAAGCAAGGATCTCAGATAAGATGTAAGAAAAATCTAAATCTAATCTAAATGTCTTCAGAGACGTATATTATGTAAGATGTACCAAAGAAGAGATGTTGGGATAAGTTTGAATTTACGATGGTGATTTTATGATGACTATCTATACGTGTAAAAATGGATGTATGTGTGCGTGTGTGTGTGTGTATGTTCCAGCATCACTCTGGAACGCTTGGGGCATATTTCAACCAAACTTGGTACACATACTATTTACAATCTGGAGAGAAACACTGGGGGGGGGCGGCGGTAAGACACCCCTATCACCCCTAGGGGAGGGGGGGTAAAAATAATCGAAAACGACTGATATTAGTGTCGAATACTTAGTTTTCGGAGTCGCTGAGATTAATAGTGTCACTCCCGCTGCCATTTAAGTGCAAGTTTAGCCCCCCCCCCCCGCATTAGCATAGGGGGAGGCGAGGGGAGGAAATAAATGTCCAAAATTACCGAGAGAAGTGTCGAATCCATAGATTTTGGGACCGCTGTGATGATTAGTGACGCTCCCGATGCCATTGAAGTGTAAGTTTTGCTCCCATCAGAATAGGGTGAGGATGGAAGAAGGGGTAAAAAATAAAATGTCCAAAATGTTCGAGAGTAGTGTCGAATCAATAGTTTTTAGAGTCACTGAGAGAATTATACGAAACTAAAAATGTTGTTTATAATCAAGTTTTGAGTTAAATAATAGAGCGAATTTGAAATTTTATTTTCTCATTTGTATACTGTACACATAAAATTTTAAATTCCTGTAAATAAAATTACTCAGATTTTACACTATAGGTAAAAATCATTCGTTTTCCTGTGTAGTAAAAAATTGAGACTAATGAATACCTGGGAAAAGCCAGGTAAACAGCTAGTTCACTAAAATGAAAATAAATATAAATGTAAATTTCTGTGAGGGTATTCTGGAAAGTAATACAAAATATAAATTTTAAACATGTATTAGTACATAACATGCTTAAAAAATATTTTGAGGAAAAATGATCATTTTACTTTTAAGATAATCTATCTAAGAAAATTTCTGTCGCATAAATCAAGTAACGATGGCCAGGTAGCTATCATACTACAAAACCAGAATCTGCCTGTTTGAATATCACAAAAATATATGTGATCGCTTTTGTCAGTCCTGGCTTAGTGTTGCGAAATATGACTGTAGCCCTCCAAACCAACCAGCCAACTAAAAATTAAATGAAAATTTGTATTTTATGATTTTTTTCAGTGTTCAGTTATTAAAAATATTCACACCCCAGTGAATGAAGTTGCTTTAATAAAAAAAACACGTCTAAAAGTCTGATGCTCTTATAACTTTCTTGAAATAATTTCTGATCAAATTAAATATATAAAGTATGTAGACACTTTACGTTTTTGAAAGGAATTTTTAATAAAATAATAATATCAGGATAATCAAAACCGCAATCTTTGAGTTGTAAATATCAAGGATTGTAAAGCAGCTTAATAAAAGTATGTACAAAAATTTGATTTTTTTCAAATTAAATCATAAATAATTACGAACTTCTCCGACTTTTATATGGTAATAGAGGATAAGTATAAAATACAGTATGAATTAAAAATCATAATAATCTATATATTTAAGTTTCTAAGCCGACTTTTTGGGCAGTCCGTGACAGAAAACTGCTGTATCAATTTACCTCATTTTGGTCTTGAACGAAAGATTGTAATCTGTAGATTTGTCAAATTTGGTTTTTGTAACCGCAATTTCTATTAATGAATGATAATTTGCAATTAAAAATTGATTTCTGCGCACGCTCAGTGGCATGTTTAAATCTGTCTATAGAAACTCACTGTTTCTGTGCATACTCAGTGACATGTTTTAATGATAAACACGTTTATTCCGAAGAGTCTCTCTAGACCTCTCTCTACCATTTTTATTTTTATGATAATTATGTTTGTGAAATATAAGATTAAACCTGAGGGAAATTGTTTATTTTGCGCTGTTTAATTACCGATAATTTGCAATTATAAAAATTGCTTTCTGCGCATGGTCAGTGACATTTTAAAATCTTGTTTTAGATACTCACTAAGAACGAGGTCGCTTAAACACATATGCGCAGAATTTGTTTCTGCGCATTATTATGATTTTCAACATTTGGCAATGATGTGTTGATTATAATTTGTGTATAAGTACTTACATTTATTTAATATCTAGCCGTCATGTTTTGACGGGTACCAACTAGTACAGTATGAATTATAAAATAATATAGCATGGATTGCATATATAGTATAATACAAATAATTGTAAAAAAAAATACTTCAATAGCGCTTTAAGAACTATTATGTTTTTTTAAATTTTAGATTCCAGTTCTTTTTGAATAAGTCATATGGCGTTTGTGTATCACTAAATTAAGAAGATATTCCTGTATATTGAAGTAATTAGTTATACAGCATGTTTCAATTTCTCTTTTTTTACTCAATCTTATTTGTACTAAATCTGGTGCCAGAAGTAAAAAAGATACATTAGGATAATTGGTTAGGGTTTTCAAATTGTTCAGGGAAGTTCATGAAGTATTTCATAGAAAAAATATCGACATTCATACCTTACAAAAGTGTTTCATTGAGTCCGATTTTTTCACAAAAAAAAACTCTAATGACAATATTGGACCAAGAAATTACAGTGAAAATATTCTTAAAACCTACCATCAAAAATGAAACTATTACAGAAACATTTCTCTAGGAATTCAAATTAAAATAATCGCACTTCATTGGACATCAAAACTCGGAACTGTATCGAAACGAGAGAAGCGTCTTCTGTATTCAGTCTTTAAAAATATCTCCTAGAAATTTATTCTTAGAAAAATGTCAACCCCCCAATAAATTTTAATAATTCCTAAATTGGATTAGCCCATTTTAACGATGGAAAAAAGTAATTAGACTGGAAGGAGGATTAATAATGTATTAAATGTTTGAAGGGAGTTTGATAATGCAACTTTTTTTCCTCGAGTTAAGTATCTTGTTTTATTTAAGTAAACAAGTGCAATTATACCAAGACCGTGGAAAAAAAATTGATCTTGTCACGTTTTCTAGCTATAATGAATGTCTAAAGGAAATGACGCTGACAGTGTTAAGTACAGGAGGAAACAAAATTATCTTTAACAATTCAATTTAAATCTATCTATTCTAGCTAATTTTTTAACGAGGGCTGTAATCTTTTTCTCCTTCATAATTAGATTTCCAAGAAAGCATAAAATGGGCGTTTCTTAATCAGCTTTTGAAGAGTTCGTGAGTTTTAAGAAAAATTCGGGATAAATATAAAGTAAAAAATCGTCTTTCAACTTTATAAATTTTATTTCTTCCTTTAAATGTTTTAATATGATAGAAAATATAGCGTTCGCTGTTTGGCCACATAGAAAATTTATGTAAGAATGCGCTCTCACTTGTGACGTGACACCGTATGATGTATTTTATCACATCATGGTAGAGGACGATTATTTGTAGTATTTGTTCTCTCTTCATCGGAAAATGCGATATTTAAAAAACGTGTCATGAACGGATGGTTTAAAATAAAAATAAAATAATATGCAGATTTTTCAACTTTGAAGGCAGGACTCGAATTACGAAGCTCTCGCGTCACAGCCAATGGGGTTTGTACAAGTAAATACAACAAGTATTTAAGATGTACGTTTTTTTCAGCGAGTGGGGGTTTTAAGCAGTAGCTATTCTGCGAGTGAGTTGGGACTTTCAGCCATAGTGTTAGTAGCTGTTTTCGCAGCAAGTTTGAGATTCAGATGTGTTTGCGACGAATTGTCGAGCCATTAAACTTGTATCCCTTCTTTCTTCCTATAACTATCCCAAGCTTTACCATTCAGTATAAGTAGTTTTTTTTCAAAATTTGAGTAGCTTAATTTTCGCCCGTTCATGACACGCTTATCTGTATTCTTTTTTTGTTTAATGGTTAAGTTTTTGTAAATATTTTTCTTCCAAGCTATTGGATCAAATCGATCCCTTTTTTACTATGTTTTTATGTAAAATAAGAAAAATAAAGGCATTTTAGTTAGCCTCATCAAGTCTACATTCTTGTGAAAGGTTTTTTATTTCAGAAAATTAGGTATGGGGCAAATTATGCGGTTTAATCCACCCAACATTATTCAAGACCATGTATTCAATCTATTTTTCCAAAAGTAAGAATGTTATAGAATCTTTCTAAGGTCTATTTGTTAGGATATCTTTTCAGGGTTGTGGAGACTTTTTAAATGACACATAGCAAAAGTTTTTGATAATTTTACTACATTAACATGGCATTAAAATTTAATTAACCCTTCAGCGGGCGCGCCCGTGTACAAAGTGCAACATTTTCGTAATCTTCAATGGTTTGTTTTTACATATGATGTTTGAATGTTCCAAGCAGTTTCTATTTATAGCTGCACCCTTTTCTAAAGCAGGTCTGATTTTCTGACCCTTGTATTCCTTTCCATTCATTGTTAGCCGTGATTTAACCGTGGTAAACCAGAGATTTTACTGGATTACAATACGACAAAAGCAGGAGTTGATGTAGTCGATCAAATGTGCAGCTATTACATGGTATTCCGCATGTCAAGAAGATGGACAATCTCATTGTTTTTTAGGTTTTTGGACATAATAGGAATCCTTTCGCAAGTTGTCCTTAGATCCACTAAACCGGACAGTTTTAAAATAAGATGATTGCATCTGCATTTTTTGGCCTTTAATTATAGATATATCTCAATACTATTAACATTTTATATGTTGCCATAAAACTCAGAACTATTATTTTCAATTTGAAAAAAGAAAGTTTATTACAAAAGGAACAATCAAGGTTGAAAGAGACGTTGCACTTTGAGCCACGCGCGCCTACTGGTGTTCCAAAAATTGGCGCGCCCGCTGAAGGGTTAAAGCACGTTTAATTATTTGCGTGAATATTTATCTAATTTCAAGAAGAGAGAATTGAGTAGTTAGTTTTGTCTGTGAAAAATGTTATTTCACAGGAATAATTGGATTATGTAATGCTAGGCAAAAGTACTTATTGTGTGATAGTTATCATATTCCCACCAAGCTTTCCTTCTCCGATGTGTCCAGGAAAAAATCTGTAAAATGTGCGCACACATACAGTATATGACTTAATAGTGCGCATTAATTTCCTCGACAATATTATTTAACCAACCCAGTGCGCCTTTGTTTGCTTGCTGAATCTGCAAAGTAGTTCGTGACACGGGATCATTTAGAGCAGGGGTGTCAAACTCGCGGGCCGCGATGAACATTTTTGCGGCCCGGCCAATATATTGGCACACAATAATATATAATAAAATAACCGACGCAGAATTCTAAGATAGGAAGAATTCGCTAAAAGTTTTTTTAATGATACTCTTTTTTTGCTATTATTAAACAAAATGCATATATTTATGTTGAATATACTGTAATTAGGTAAATAAATCTACGTTTCTATTAATATTGATTTTCTTTTTGCGGCCCACCTATAGTTAAACCTTATTTGTTTGGCCCAAGGTAGCCTTTGAGTTTGACACCCCTGATTTAGAGCTATGTAAACAATATTTACCGAGAGCGTGGTGACCGTTTATATTTTAGCTTCTAAAATGAATATTTTTGTCTACTAAAACTCTTCATCTGAACATGAATAAGGAGATATTCCGAACTGGCTTTCCATAAGGTGCGAAAATATAGGTTTGAATGTTTCCTTTGCATTTGCACATCATTAGAGTTGATATTTGACGGTTTTTACTCTTGAGGAAATAAGTTGAAATTACAGTAATTGAAACCAGGTTGTTTTTGCGTGTATTGACGATTTCTAATAAAAGCTATTATATCCATTGAAAAACATTTTGCACTTTGTAAATAATGGCCTTCAATTACGTCAAGCTAAACGTAAAATTAGAATTTCTTTTCACTTTCGTATTTTACTATATAATGGACTGTTTTACACTTAATCATCTTCTTTTGTATAAGAGCTTGTTTTAATTTCTAAAGAAAATGCATACACTTTTGTTTCTTTTGATTGATAACAAAGACTCCATATCGAATTAAATTTGAATAATTTAAAAACAGTATTATTTTGTTTTATTTATTTAGTTTTTACAAATCGCCACATTCCTCTCGGTTTTAATTGCTATACGAAAAATTCTTTGACTCAGCACTTGAAAAATAGAAATATCAAATCTAAAAAAAAATAGAAAACATTATTTTATATATAAACGTTATTTGAGAAAAAAAAATCACCACTGAAAACGGTATGTATTGCTACGTATCTATATTGTTATAACGGTATTAATTTTGGAGACTGTTCATAGTCTTTGCTGTCTCTATATTTCAAATCTAGAAAATTTCAGCTTTATATAGGTAAAATATCTAAATAAAATAAATCCTTAGATACGTACTTAAAAAAAATATAGATATTTTGTAATTTTAATAAGGCATTTTTTGTTGTACTATTTCAGCTTTCATTGTGGCCCTTTCACTTAGTTCCCCTATTTCATATGTTCCAATACAAATTATATCCATAACAGTTAAATCAAGCCTTATAAACCGTAATTTTGAGATATCTCAATTTCACGAATTTTTTTTCTTGGTGGTTTGGGGGTCTTTAATACAACGGTCAACATATCTGGGAGGCAGGAGATATCATATCAGATTGTTTCACTGGAAAATGAGAATTAGAAAGTGTGGCAGAGAACGTTCGTTTGGTTTGGAGCGATACGATCACTTTTTGGCTACACGTGAGCTAATTATACCAGGACCTACTGCTTAAAGCTGATTCCGAACGGCTACAAACGTCCCTGCGAAGAGTGGGACTCTAACCCACGGACTCTGGTACCAGATTTCCAGCATCCTAGCCATTTGGCCATCAACCGGCTACAGAGGAGTGGTTTGTTTGTGATAACATCATACATAAATTTACTCTACGGTAAAAAGAAAATTATTCAACTTATTGAAGCATAAATCTATCAGAATTTTCCGCAATGATTTATTATTCATAGATAAAGAATCCAATGATGCAAATTTAAATGTAAAAAAGTGAAGAGATTATCTGCATTTCAAAGATGCCTCTGGAATCATACTATTGAATTTAAATTGAAGAAACAAAAGCTTAAAAAATACCAGACACAAAAGTACACTATTTCTCTTTTGACAGAAATCTATTACAAACCTTAACGTAATTTCTCAAGTTGAAGGAAAGCTGTGCTGTAAATAAATATGGTAATACACAGCTTCGATTTATTGTGATGCAGGTGATGTTTTATATAAGTGTTCCCAAGCCAGAAATTATTTTTTAAAAGATAATATTTTCAGAATCTTTTTGATTTCGAAAGACTAATATTTATATAAAGTAGACCTACACGTAAAGTAAATGGAAAAGGCATCCCATGCTCTCCTCTTGCATTAACACTGTAGGAACATTTTTATGTAGCATGAATCTTTTACATATTCCCTAGCGGTCATTCTCCCTTATTTATCAGCTTTACAGATAGCGCAAAATTCTACACGTGTCAAGTTAATGCACTTCAGTGATAATTTATCGCAGACATACATAATTCTCCCAGCTGTTATACCCCCATTAAATAACTCTTAATGGAGGGTTTACTCTTGTTAATGGATGAGAAAAACAATAATTTCATCATGAGGGAAATTTTCAGTTTATTCCAAATTTGAAATATTTTCTTCCATTTTAAATTCAGGGTTTGATTCAAGCTAAAGAATCTATTAACAGAGTGAAAACTAGTTTGAATATGGGGCATTATGCATATGACGCATTATTTTTTCCGAATAAATCAAGTAAAATGTAGCTTCACAGCGATGCGTTTGAAAAAATTTAACTTACTTTTTGCTATATACTCCAAACATAAAAATAACTTCATATTTGAAAACATGCCGTGTACTGCATACGTAACTACTGCATAAATTTACTTCCGCTAACTTCTCCAACCGTATTCCTTGTCGTAGCTTTATCTCTGAAGACGTTTCTTTGACGTTTATTCGACTGACTACAGTCCCAGGCGTCTCAGACTTTTCAAATCTGATATTTCACTTGTCTCATATCTAAGTCGAGCTCTGGCCGCTATGTTTTCAAGAAACTGGGAGAAATAGCGGAAATACTGAATTTTTCCTGAAAAGAAAGAAAAAAGATAAAGAATATTTCAGACTGAACATTCTCTTCGTTTTATTTACGCCGAAACGAGTCCGAATATTTTTTCTTCAATCTGAAAATAAAGAATGAAATATGTAGTATGTCTTGAAATATTTTACTATGATAAATAACACATAGAATATCGTACGAAGTTTTCCATTATATTGAGACCTTAGTGAAGTTAATATACCACACAATCCAGATGTCTTGTCTTTTTGATGTTGTTACTTCAGCAAACGTTTTTAGCGGTTCAGAATAGTAGAAGAAATATATTTTAAAGAAACGTGTGAAAACAAAGTTTTACTGATACTGATACTGACAGGTGATATGCGGGTTTATTTATAAAATCTAAGGGCTCAAAGTTTATATTTGTCTAAAACTCACGGGCTGCAAAAATAATACGCCAAAACGCGATATTTGTAGACTCATAATAAAATAAACTCCGCAAAGTTTGCAGCGTTATGAACATTTTGAATGATATTTCCTAGTGTTTTCAATACGTTTAGAAAAAAAAATGGCAATATTGTTTAAAATCTGTCAGCTGCAAGACTCCTTTTGTTGTTGTTTACTATAAACCTGTATAATTTTTGTGACAAACTACTAACTCGATCAGGTGGCTTGTAACCGGTCGACGGGTTTGTAACCAGTTGCGCCGTGTGCGTGGCTCCATTCAATTACATAGGTTACGACTCAACACGGACTGATTTGTGATTCGAGTCAGTTATCAGTTTCTTTTGAGTTGCTCCGTGTGCAGACGGCCTTAAGATTGCACGTCTCCAGTCAACGGAGGCCCGAGTTGAATGAGTTGAGCACCACTGTAATCGGATTTGACAGTTGACAGGCGTGAGAAGTAAGCGGCGTAATTGTCGGCGCGAGCGTAGATTCCGCTCTCTCTCGGTCGTCTGTCAATGGTCATGTTGGACTCTTGGGTGCCGCTCACACGTCGCATGGTTGATAACGTCGAATCCGTTGTTGTGACAGCTGATCTGACAATCGCCCTGTCTTCCCGTTCTGTTGTGGTCCTAGGTTTACCACTGCCGACCTGGCTCTTAAATATGGCTTTGTCGACCCACTCTTGCCGCCATCGTCTAATCTCTGCATCGACTCGACCCAGATGTCGAGTGATTCTTCGATTTGACCAACCAGCTTCCTTCAATCCGATGGCACGACCTCTTTTAACCCTTCAGCGGGCGCTTCCGTGTACAGAGTGCGACATTTTCGTAATTTTGAATGGTTTGTTTTTACGTGTAAGGTTTGGATGTTCTAAGCAGTTTCTATTTATAGCTACACACTTTCTAATGCAGGTCTGATTTTCTGACCCTTGTATTCCTTTCCATTCCTTGGTAGCCGTTATTTAACAGTGGTAAACCAATGATTATACTGGATTACAATACGACAAAAGCAGGTGTTGATGTACTCGATCAAATGGGCAGCTATTACACACGGTATCCCGCATATCACGAAGATGGATAATATCAGTATTTTTTAGGTTTTTGTACATAATCGGAATCCATTCGCAAGTTGTCCTTAGATCCAATTTACCGGACAGTTTTGAAATAAAGTGATTGTATCTGCATTTTTTGGCCTTTAATTATAAATATATCTCAATAATATAAACATTTTATATGATGTTATAAAACGCAGAATTATTATTATCAATTTGAAAAATAAAGTTTATTACAAAAGAAATAATCAAGGTTGAAAGAGACGTTGCACTTTGTGCCACGAGCGCCTGCTGGTGTTCCAAAAATTGGCGCGCCCATTGAAGGGTTGAATTCTAAAATATGCTCACAATGAGCACGAATACTTCAGCGAGGCATTGTTACAGTCGACTTAAGATAACCGCAATGGAAATACAACAGAAATTTTGAACATCAGATTTAGAATCGCTCCTTTTATACACCTGCTGGATTCGCTGGAGCTCCCGCTATTCATTCTATGGACACCAAATTTTAATCTTTTCCCTGTTCGGTCGAAACATCTTTGCGTACGAAATGTCTTTACAATCGGATAACTCCTTCTTGGTGCGTCGGTCTTTTTTGTTATAAAGAGTATTTGTTTTGTCATAATTCAGTTACTTTTATTCGCTCTCGAAAGAAAGATTTAGAAATAAATTATTGTTCAAGTACGTTTTTCTGCCATTGAAAATTTTTTGTGCAAAGAAATGAAAGTTATTGAGTCTTCTTATCCATATTTGCTCACTGAGTTTTAGGAAACGCCCCTGCTCCTCAAAAAATTATTTACACACAAACAAGATATGGTTACTTTCACATTAAATTCTGGTTTTAATGTTTAAATAGATGTGCACAAGAAGTGGGTTTACGCTAGGACTGAAAGATTTAAGTTTAAAAAGGTAATTTTGAAAAACATACAAATTCTATTTTGTAGTTGTAAAATAAGTCAAAGGATACAAAATCTACAATAGTTTTGAAATTCAGTAAGTTTTCTTCTTTTAAGTTAGAAAATGATCATGCGAGTAAAATCTAATCACGTTGAGTTTTATGTTTGACATCTACCTTAATGTTAGTCATTATATATATTGCGTTCAAACATCAAAAATCTTTAACCTGTCGACTACTACGCAATGACAAGAATTCCTATTTATATTATTCCCTAAGATTCTCGGCTGGAACCTGATCATGAAAAGCTTTTAGACATCTGATAATATAAAGAACTTCGTATTTCCTCTGGAACATTTTCGTGAAGAAATTTGATATTTTTTTCTTCTACAGGAGCGTTCTTGCTTCACTGTATACTCCGAAAACCCTTGGAGTTCTACTGTTCAACCGATTCTCTAAAATTTGACATCGGAGATTGTACAATCAACAAGAACAGTTGTTTGATTCATGACTTTTATTTTATCACACCGAAACTAGATTTAAAAAAAGGAAATAAACGGAAGGAGGCCATAGTTGTTCTTAGAAAGAATTGTGTTCCTTAGAGATTTTTTTTTGAGTTGTAATAATACGAGAAAATTATCAAAGATAAATATATTGAGTTCTAAGAACTCAATCAAGTTAGAGCTCTTGAAGAATGAATGAGTAGGAAAAACTCATTTAGAGAATATTTTCATTCGTATTATTTCAAATAAGGAGTTGTCGAAAAGTCATGGGAACCCGACTATAATACATATGAATTCCAGAATTAGGAACAAGTATATGAAAAGTATGTGACATGTGCATGTTATAATCGTCATATGGTCTAATACTTCCCAGTGGAAGAGCCGCAGCAAATTTTGTACCCGGCAGTCGATTCCATGGTGATGGTATCGACTATTACGTGTGCTTGAGCGGTCATCGGCATATACCATGCTCACACGCCCATTACGAAATTCCCTGAACCATCTGAATACTGTGAACTGCAACAGATAGTCATACCTATACATATCCCTCTTATGACGATAAATTTCGGCTTCACTAACACCTTCTACTGTCTGAAATTGAATAACCGCTCACTGTGCCTGTTTGAACGAATCCATATCACGACCGTACATAGTCACCTTTCTTAACACGTTCTGTTGAGATTTATGGATTTAGTGGACTGTAAGGTTTTAAGATTTATTTAGAATTTAAACAAAATAATTACATAAGCAGAATTAATAGTATATACTAGCACAATTAATAGAATATTCACTATCTGGTCAAAGGTATCCAGGTGCCTAGTGGTACGAACTCGGAGAGTCCTGAGGCATATATTAATATGATGTTGTTCCTCCTTTTGCATTGATGACAGCTTGCACACGTCTAGGGAGACTTTCCATCAGTTTTTGATAGGTGTCCATGCGAATGAAATTCCAGGCGTCCATCACAGCTGAAGTGAGTGCTGGCAGTGAGGATGGTCGATTTGGCTGGCTACGTAATCTGCCTTCTAATTCGTCCCAAAGGTGTTCAATGAGATTTAGATCGGGGCTCTGAGAAGGTCATCCAGTTTTTGAACACCCATTTCGTCAAACCATGCCTGTTCAAGTCTCGATGTGTGAATGGAGCAGTTATCCTGCTGGAAGAGAAATGGGCCTTCTCCGAAATATTGCCATAGAGTTGGGAGAGCAGCATTGTCCAGAATGTACACATACATCTCAGAGTTCCTGTTTCCAACCACAGGAACTAAGGAACCAAGGTCAAACCCTGAAATCACGCCAACACCATGATGCTGCCACCACCAAACTTAACAGTCGGCACAATGCAGTGACGTAAGAAGTGCTCGCCGGGCATTCGCCAAACCCAGACGCGTCTATCGGATTGCCAGATTGTAAAGCGAGATACATAACTCCAAAGAACATTTTAACACATGTCCACAGCCCAATGACGATGAGCTTTGCACCATTACAATCGACGCCTCGCATTCTGGGGAGTGATGCTCGGCTTGTGAGCGGCTGAACGACCATGGAATCCCAGGTTTTTTAACACTCGACGAACAGTCCTGCTGCTAGCAGTAACGTCTGATGAACTTTGGAACTCCTGCGTGATTTCAATCAACGAGGACTAGCGATTTTGTTTCACTACCCTTTTCAGAGTTCTACGGCTGCGTTCACTAATTTGTTTCGGCTTGCCACTTCGTTTTTCTGCAGTTTCACTGCCTCGACGTTTCCACTTAACAATTTCATCACTCACAGTGGATTTTGGCTTCTGTAGAATGTCCCAAATTTCCCGAACTGATTTTCCACAAAGGTGGCATCCCACTATAATGCCATGATCAAAGTCACTAAGCTCCTTTGACTTACTCATTGTCTCATAAACGCATAAATATTACCTGACAAACCACTACCAACACTTTCATAGCTTTCGGTTACGCATCAAATTACGTTACCTGCCAGATCCAATTCTTTGGGGAATTGTCCGGATACTTTTGGCCAGATAGTGTATTTGCGCAATTAATAGAATACACATGTACAATTAATAGAATACAATTGCAAACTTTAATTGAATATATGGGATGGATGAACGTTGGGGAAATGAAAAACCCAATAAGCATAAAGAATATGAATTATGATTCGACTTACAGATCAATGACGGAGAATAATTTTAATCCCCTAAGTGTCATCCAAACCTTTCACTTTAGAGAATACATCAAAAACAGAATAATTTAGCAGAAGCCGTTTTTGACCCTCTGCTCGCTACATGTGCAAAAGATTTCTGATCAAATGTAGATGCTGCCACAAACCGTTACAAAATTAAAAGAATTACTAGGCCAGTACTGCCGCCAACTGAAGATCATTGCTGATGCTGGACGGGACACGTTCAAACAGCACACTAACACCTTCCGACGATAGCAGCTATGTTTCATAACAGACAAGGTCATCTACTGGCGTAAACGCAAAGCTGTAGGTATTTCACCACTTCCTCTAAAATAAAAGCCTCCCTTTCATTTGGGCCACCTTTATAATTCCCCATTAAATATGCCCACACTGCAAGGACAAACTCTATATGTCCCAATGCATAGGGTGTCTAATAGCATATATTAATTTGATTGTGACCTTAAGAATTAAGACACCCCCATCGTACAGTTGTTTGTTACACGAAATGGGATCAGATCCCGATTAAGGTTTGGACGTTTTTATGTTATTTCCTAAGAGGGTGCACTGTTGATTCGCCTACTGTATCGTGTTCCTTTAAGAGGTCAACCTTAAAAAGACCTTCAACCTCGTATTTTTTTTCCAATTTTTATCTCTACATACAAAAAGAGAGTAATTAATATTAATTTTTACTACATTGAAGGCACTTACAATTCAGAAATAAATATTTTGGGATCAGAATAAGGACTTTCTTTCAATATTTTATTCAAAACTGCCGGCATTTTTTAAAATGTACCATGCGCATACATTTCCCTCTGATTTCTTCTGAATTTCTCCTAATTCTTAATGGAAGTGTTTGTCACAAAATGGTGCATCATTCTTTGAAACCACAAATATTTTCCAAATTTATAAACCATGAAAGGAAATAAAAAGATACAAAAACGTAAAAAAATAACAAGCAGATTAAAAAAAATTGTCTTCTGATTCATAGAAAAAAATTCAATGCAATGGTATGTTTATATTTATATGATAAATATATATTAAAATATTTAAGTTTTTAAACGATGTGGAATATGCCCGGAGAAATTCGAAAAATGCTAGTATTTTTGAAAAAACATTTTAATATATTAGGCCTTATTCTGCCACAAAGTACTTATTAGTGAATTCTATGTGCCTTTAGTGTAACCAAAAATAATAGAAATTGTTCTCCTTTTTGTATACAGAGTTAAAAATTGAAAATTAAAAAAACAAGTTTGAAGGTCCCTTGTGTCTTTAATAAAGAAGGCAACAAAGTGAGGATGAGCGAATGTCGTAGAAGTGTCTAAGGTCTTAGAATGAAACACTGGGAACTAGTGATTATGATGATTTTTAAATAAATTTTAAAGTATTCAAACTCTCAGCTGCGCAACTTTTCGATCATTCTCTAGTATCGCGAATCTCTCGTTATCAGTTAAACAACGAAACAAAACATTTGTATCTAACAACAAACATTCCGTCCGACTTAATTTGATTCTCAGGAGAGCCAAAGAGAGAAAAAAACGTTATTCCTTGCAAATTCTCAAACCTTATAAAGTATCCTGTTGATCCTTTGAAGTAATGGGAGGTAAGAGAAATACGCCATCTAAATCTCGGTGCGATTTTATTTGTTAACAGGAAAGCGGTGAGTAAAAGATTTAAGCATTTCCATACAACATAAAAGCAGATACTCAAAAATAAATAAGATAACGCATGGTGAATGATACCTTTTAGACGCTGAATCTTATTCGAGATTTATCTTTTAATTTGAAGGAATGGTGGATTGTTTATTTGACGATAAAATATAAATAAGAAACAGAAAAGCATACATAACTGCGACAGAGCCTGGATTTTTTTTTCCGACGAAAATATTGTTGGAATTTCGCGTGAGAATACGGTGAGAATTTTAGTATGACATTAGAGGTTAGCGCCCATTTCTATGTAAGCTTATCTATACCAAATTATAAACAAATATATAACCAAAAAAATTTGTATGCTCCGCCTTGCCCGGGTATTTTGGACATTTTATTTTTCACCCCCTCTTACCTTATGTCGATGGGGCTGAACTTGAATGGTGATACTTCCGGTGGCGTTTAAGTTCATCTCAGTGACCCCAACAACTATGAATTCGATACTTATCTCGATTTTTTCTTAAATGTCACCCCTTTGCCCACCCCACCCCTAGGGATGCCCTAAATGTGTGCGTAAATGTCATCCTGACCATCACCAATCAGCTTAGCGACCCCGAAAACTATAGTTTCGACACTTCTCTCACCTAATTTAGCCCTACTGAACTTTTCCTTACACGGTATCGGGAGTTTCACTATTCATCACAGCGACCCCCAAAACTATAGATTCGACACTAATATCAGACGTTTTAGATTACTTTTACATGTCACCCTCCAGCTTTCCACCCCTAATACTAGGAGTGCTAGAGTTGTCTGATCCCAACAGTATTTTTTTCAGATTGTAAGTCATGTGTGTACCAAGTTTGGTTGAAATTTCTTCAGGCATTCCAGGCCCTCCAGGAATTCCAGAGTCCTGGTACATACACATAAATGCATATCTCTCTCTCTCTCTCTCTCTCTCTATATATATATATATATATATATATATATATATATATATATATATTATACTGCAATATATATATATAAATAAAAACCAAATTATAAACAAATATAAGCAAAATAAGGGCAGTTTTATTACATTGAAAATTTATTTATCGTAAAGGAATTACTGGTTGTTTTACGAGTTAAATTTTTCTATAATTTCTTCAACGAAACGTTTCTCAAAACGATATATTGTCAGCCATACGACAGGTATAACACAAAAAAAAGCTATTTGTACATCAATAATAATTCGTGCATAATACATAATATATATTATCCCAGTGTATGACTTGTGTTCAGTGTTGGAAATAATTCAAAGCTGGGTTTTTTTTTAAACTAGTTTAATTCCGGCATTAACAACCAAAAATATATTTAAAGGCATTTCGGAAAGAACAATTATATTTCCAGTACCAATATACAATTGTTCGACATACTTACGTTGACCAGAATTCTTTTCAAACATGCAATTAAAATAAAATTTACAACGAAACTTGATTGGAGCTAAATATAAGTTTAAAATTGAGTAAAAAAAAAGAATCAAAATATAAGGAAACTGATTTTTGTCGAGTCAGCACGAACATCCTATTATTTTGTCATCTATCATACTATTTGACAGCCCTGTTCATAACTATATCTGCTAATTACTTTTGCAGTATTTTTTAGGAACGAAATTAAATTGACACAATGACTCATTTACGTGTATAATCTTGAATTCATATTTGTTATTAAAGTTGTGTTTTTCACGGCACTGAAATAATTGAGTTTTGGTTTAGGTGAAAGTTATTAACGGAGTTCACGACGTAAAATTCTCCAAAAAAGTACATTTTTTTCTTGTCTTTTAAACGTCCTATAGTCTTTAGAATCAAATTATACCATACATTTCTAGGGTTACTACCCCATTATCTTAGGGTAGGGAGTGGTGGTCCGGATGGCAAGAACTAGTGATGCGACATCGATAACAAAACATCGATGTTTTGAAACATCGATATTCAATATTAAAACATCGATGCTAATAAAACATCGCCCAAAAACCATCGATGTTTTTAAACATCGATGTTTTAGAGCATCCATTTTTTAAAACTGGTTTAGTAATCTCTAACATAAATGTTACTTCCGTTAGTCGTGGGGGGAGGGGGTGATTTAATTTTACTCTCTGATTGGGCAGACATAAATGACAAAAACTTGGTTGCTTTGGGCTACATTGATGACTAAAAATTCTCGTTGTAAATACCGCCATGTTTTGCCTTCAAACGTCCAGATAAATTCGTGGTATTGCCAGAAGTTTTGAGGGACTTTAGGCAAATATTGCATTTCGCCAATTTGTCAGTGGTTTTGTAAAAATATTTCCAAACGGTACTTTTGGGAGGCATCTTACTAATAATACTAGCGTCAACTTATATAAAACCAGAACAAAACAAAAAATTAATGGATGCACTCGTGTATATACTATTTGTAAAATAAAACCCCATGGACGGTTCTGGAGTGTCAGGAACATTCCAAGCGCTCTGATTGGTTCATTGGTTGTTAATTGCCATTTGTATATTTGCTAAGGAATCATTCCCCCTTTTGTATTCGTCCTTTTCAGAATTCAGTGTTACATTTACTGAGTGTGAAAATTATGCTACGTGGTAAATTTTTTTTATTACGGTACTTTTTCATTAAAAAAAACATCGAGACAACGTAAAACATCGAGCACAAAACATCGATGTTATAAAAACATCGGCTTCAATAAATCGATGTTTTTATCAAAACATCGATGTTTCGAAAACATCGACATCGATGTCGCATCACTAGCAAGAACAGCGGGCCAGTGATGTGAACGTTTCTGATTCGATGCTCGCCGCTGACAAATCCACCGCCGTGTACGCTAATGGTGGCTGGTGTACGCAAAATCTCTCGTGGCTGCAATGTCCTCAAAGTTCTCAAAATTTACCTCTGGAGGTGCGGGGTCAAGTGTACCGGTCTCGTCACTTGACTCGGTTCAAAATTGCGGGACCGAATCTTCAGTCAAGTTGGACTCAGACCCTTGTGGTGCTGAGTTAAAAACGGAGTCTATGTTTGAGCCCAATAGTCTATAATGGCCTTGATCTGATGCTGCTGTCAGTCAAAGGGCATAAGCTACAACAACTCACATTTTAGGGTTATTTACACAGCCGGAAAAGATATTTTTATTCTGTGTTGTGTATGAGTTACACAACACAGAATATGAGTTACACAACACCTACATTAAGTCTGCACATTAAGCATATTTATATCTGAAAGGAATTTTTCAACATTTACATATTCTTAAAACTTAAACAGAAGGTCGTTCGCACTTTACGGAAACGATTTTGTAATTAATTTTTTCTATTGCATTTTAAGATAAAAATTTGGCAACTTCAGAATAATCGTATGCTACTGTTTTGTTTTGATTGGAATGCAAAATAAAAGATTTATTTAGAAAATGACTCCTAAAATTGACAGATAGCTCGAAGTTTACGTAACTGCGCTTTCCGAGGAGAAATATTCGTCTCAACAAATTTTGAAGCGGTGTAAAAATCGCAGTTATGGCGTTTCAAAAAAAGGTATTTATAATATATAAAATTTGAATGGAAAAAAAAGTAACTGAAAGTAAAAGTGAAAACATGACCACGAAACCTCCTCCTAAGATTGTTTGAAAGCAAATATCAAGGTAAATATCAAGAAAGTTAAGTCTCTGATCCTAAAAGAAAATCCGCCGAGTCAAAGATCATTTGCATAGAAACTAGGAATGCCTTCCGGCACTGTAAGTTAAATCATTCATAAAGATTTGAAGTTAAAAATAATGTTTAATTCTAAAGTTCATCTGCTTTTTGCCAAAGCACATTGCTGAAAGAAAAACAAATCATAGGAAATTATATGAAAACACCTAGCTGCTGAAAAAATGAAAATTTGTGGTAACACTCGATAAGGCATGTGTGTATTTAAGTCCCCCTAATAAAAAAAAGATCAATTCTCTATTTCTCAACTGACGGGGATGACCATACAAAATGGCCTCTTAAGTGTACAGAAAAGTTCCCAAACGGATTCATGATAGTTGCAGGATTTTATTACAACGGCAAATTAAAAATCAAAAAAGTCTCAAGTAAACTCAAAATTAATTCACTCTATTATCAGCAGAATATTTTAGAACCAATTTTTGAAGAAAAATTCCAGTATTATATGGAAAGGACATTGATAAAGTTCATCTTCATATGCGCAAAGCCTCTAGTAACACCCATAAGTCAACTGCCGCTTATTTAGCAAAGAAAGAATCAGAAAAAATGAATAAAGTGTATCCCATTTAATGAAATACCTGTAAAATCGCCTGACGCTTCTCCAAGGGACTTTTGGGCTTTCAGTTTATTAAAGCGAGCCTTTCGAAAACGTCATCTAAGATCATTGAACGGACTTTGGAAAACGGTCCAAGAGGAATGGTGTAAAATTGACAGGACAGTGCTAAGAAAAAGTTTACTTTCATGGGAAATTCGAGCTAAAGCTATTTTCAAGAACCATGGCTATCAGATAGAAGCAAATCGCCGCAAAAAATATGGCATTTATAGATAAAACGTAATTATCAAAATCGTTTCCATAAAGTGCGAACGACCTTCTGTATACGTGCAAGTATTGCTATGAAACTGTGCACAACATTCTTGTGTTCTGTATTTGTTCTGTTCACAGTACTTAGAGTTTTTGATTTACAGTGAAAATTCTGAAAATCCGTAGAGTAAAAATCATCGTGTATAAAATGATTTCCACTTCAGTCTTGAAAATGATTCAAATTTTATAAACACAATTCCTATAAATCCTTAAGAGAAAACTATTTTTTTAAATTTTCCCTACTTACAAGTTGAAAACTAATATGCAAATAGAGCTATTGTTTCGTCGTATTTATCAATAACCAAACATGCTTTAAATTTTGAATTACTTTAAGTTTTTATTTTTGAAGAATTATCTATATGCAAAAAGTTCTTTATATGAAGTTACATTGGAGTAAAACATTATGACGTAACGTGGAGGGAATAAAATAAAATTTTCCGAACCGTTACTTGCTGAATTAGTAAAGTTTTTACTTATTTGAGAATTTTGCTGGGCTTTTGACTACTTTTAATCTCAGCAGGATTTATAAAGGATAGTAAGCCAACATATGACAAGAAAAACATACGATTAAGGGGACCTTCTACCCCATTATTTAAAATTTTTAATATTTTACTCTATATACCACATGGTTATAATTAATATTTTTATTGCATTAAAGTCACTTAGAATTCACAAATAAGTATTTTGTGGAAGAATAAGACTTGAATTTCAAAAATTTCTTCAGAAATTATAGAATTTTTCAAAAATTTCCGTGCATTTTAAATTTCTCCTGATTTCTTGTAAATTTCTCAGAACTGTTAATTAAAATGTTTGACATAAAACTGCATAATTCTTTAATTTTTTTCAAGTTTATATACTAGGAAATAAAAAACATGAAAAAAAAACAGGCAAATATAATAAATATATATGTCGGACTCATTCTTCATGCCCATATTTTTAACCATTGTAGTCCGAAGTAGTTGATCATGTATTTCCTAAAACAGCAGTCGACTCCCGAAAATTCTCCATCTTCTTCTATCAGCAGTCAGATGTGGCTAGTGGCAACAAACACCAAACCAAATAATCTCCGAAATATATTTATTAAATCAAATTCAGGTTCTCACTTTCATATTAATATTAATTTAGTCCCATCCCTATCCAAAACGCGTGCCTGCCAAGCTGCACGTCCTTCCCAGTCGATCATCCCATTATCTCTGCTGTTTTCAACCCTTTGAGTCCGGCTTCTAGAAATACTGCGCATGCACACTAGAGCTATGACGTTTGCGCCGAAAGTGAGGTTTGGGTGGAGTGAAGCTGTCAGTCAAATCCAACCCTATTATCTATTTTCCCCACAATGCTTCTTTTCCGATACTTTGTAAATTAGTATAAATTAATAGAATTTAATTGATAATTCCCATTTTCTCTAACAAACCCCCTTTTAAAATTTCTTACAGTTAGCCCCCCATGATAATTTCTTATATATATATATATATATATATATATATATATATATATATATATATATATATATATATACGGCTATAGATTAATACAAAAAAATTCAATGCACAATTATGTTTATATATATATGGTAAACTTGTATAAAAAAGGTATATTTTAAGGTTTTAAAATGATTTGGAATGCGCATGGAGCATTTTGGAAAAAAAGCTAGCAGTTTTGAATACATCTTTGATAAACAGGAATTATTCTGCCAGATAATTCTCATTTTTAACTCTAACAATATCTTCGGTGTGGTAAAAAATGTTAATTATTCTCATTCTCTATACAGAGTTAAAAATTGAAAAATAACAAAAATTCCGACGTTGATTGTCCCTTGTTCCCTTCAAAAGAAGCAAATAGTGGATGACATGATAAACTAACAACAGTCACGGACCCCGTTTTTATGTTCCTCGGTGTGATATTGTTACAATGTGCACTAAAACGAAATTGAATCAATAGAAATATTTTTTTTATTTTTCATCTTAGCTTGAAGAAAACTTTTTTTCAACTGTGGACGAATCAAACATTGGAGTAGGCGCTAACATTCGATACCAGAGCCTATGGGCTCGAATCCAGCTCTTACCATGGATTTGCAGCCATTCATAATTGGTTGTACACAGTCAGACCTGATCTGTTTCGCTGAAGATTACCACAGCGTTATAAAGCATTCATTGATTGCCGACGAAATTAAATTCTGCCGACAAAAGCAATCCAGTGATTTCGCAAATGAAATTACATTTCCTCCGTTTACTCGGCGACAGTTCTCTGTAGGTATGAGAACGAAACTTAGATCCAGCACTGCTGTTGAAAATGCGGGGAGCAGAATGCATGTTTCATAGCATTTAGATCGGCTTTGCCGTTAAGATTTCAAAATTGCAAGGTCCGTTTAATGTTTTCTTTTCTTTTATAGTTTGATACCACTATAGTTTGATTAGCTGCCGAACTTTTCTTTTCGATTTAGCCAAAGGATTTTCTTTTTTTCACGTTGTCGTGAAACCTCTTTCTTACACCGGCTCACTTAGGTTCTTTCTATGGCATAGCGACAAATGAGGTTGTGCAAAAATAAGTCATCACTGAACAAGACGAACATAAATTTATTTACAGATTTAACATTTAAACAGTTTCACACATAACATAAAAATTGAAGAAAACTCTGCATGAGGTGGGCAAGCCTACAATATCTTACCAGACCTCGGCTATCCTACACTCTAATCTAGTTACCGATTAATTAATTAACTGGAGGCGAGACGAGTCTGCTTTAATCTTGCCAGGCCTCCTGAAACTACTCTCAAAGATTCTCTCTCTCTTACTCAATTCAACTTAACAAATAATTAACTCACTGGAGGTGAGACGAGTCTACTTTTACCTCGCCAGACCTCCTATTCTTACCAGAGACGCTCTCCTTCTGTTCCTTTCTTACAGACTGTCCGACGATCCCCTCCACTCTCTTGAGGTTCAACGCTCCCGCAGACAATCCTCTGATTGGTAGAGGGGTGGGGAATCACGGGGTACAAAACTTTCGCTTTAACAAGCGCTCCTAGTCAAACACTACACTACACTCGTGTGTGCATTTTGGCGTTTGTCAGCTTCAAGACTTATGTAGTAGGAACTTTGTACCTGTTTTCTCGCAAATCTAGAGAAATTTACATTTGTTTTCATCTCGATGATATAATTAATATACTTTTGTTTACTTTCTGCAATCAGATTCCTCTGAATGAGTCCCATTTTCAAACTCATTTTGTAAAACTCCCGTTTTTAAATTCATTTCATTCGCAGCCAAAATGCTAAATTCAGTCGGGGCTATCTCATCTCGAAACGTTAGATATCTACATTAATAAATTCTCCCAGTGATGCCGTTCTTCCCATTTCATAGTGTAAGGCAGGGGAGGTTGCATGGCAATGATATGATAAAACTGCATATTTATAACTGTCGTAAGTTTTCAAATACAACGAAATACTACGTCTCATATGGATCTCTCTAAAATGCGTTCGAGTAAAATTTGATTTGAATGATGTAAATGAAAGATTATGTATTTCCATTCTTAATATATTACGAAAACTCTGAAATGAAATAGAAGGAAATCATTTTGAAATAACCGAGAACAATTTTGGTACCTGTAAATTCTTGACCTGGGATTTTGAATTACATTGCATAAATTCACTATCTCTCTGGTATGTAAATTACGTAATAAGATTTTTTTCTATTTAAAAGAAGTATTAATCGGATTACCTAAAAACCTCTGCTCATTCACCTCTCAACGCAGACAATCTTGTGTAGGTATTGCCCCAATTCATATTATCAAATCTACAGAAAATGGTCCTTCAAAAATGCTTAGAATCAGGGGTTGTCCGAAGCACATCCATCTTTTAACGGTATCTAAATGAGCAATGTATATTTCAAACATCTGATTATATGAACAGAGTGAATATGTACTGACTGTTTATACAACATACGGAGCGTTACGTAGCGTCAACGTTGAAGCTTTTAACCAGTAACAGAGCTCAATTCAATGATTACGTAATACATCAGACCAATCACAGGTCATGTCAACAGTCTTGGAGCCAACGTAGTAATATGACGCAACGCTCTGTAGGCAATATGAACAGGCCTTTACTTGTAAGGGCCTGTTCACATAGGAGTCCGTTGCGTTGCGTTAAGGAAAAGATGACGTTGAGACGAAAATAAACCAATCATATGCCTCCAAACGATTAGCAATGAAATTTTTAATGCCTATGATTGGTTTATTTTCGTCTCAACGTCATCCTTTCCTTAACGCAACGCAACGCAACGGACTACTATGTGACCAGGCCCTTATCCTTAACCTGTTCACATTGCATCTAAAGCGTAACGTTGCGTTGCGTTACTACGTTAGCCCCGAGACTGTTGATATGACCTGTGATTGGTTTGAAATATCACGTAGTCAATGAATTGAGCTCTGGGATTGGTTAAATTTTTTAACGCTGACTCTACGTAACGCTCCCGTTAACCCTTTACTTCCCAGTACCCTTTAAAGTTGAAATTCTGATCTAAACATTTGTAGGCACTCTGTTTAGGCTAAAAGGAGTACACAGTTAAAATTTCATAAAGATTGCACTTCCGGTTTCGATTTTGTGGGTGTTCCATGACCTGGAACACTGGGAAACTAGGACTTTGAAAAGTGAGGCTGAGCGAGCATTGCGGTGAAGCGAACAAAAGAAAAAACGCACACATTCAAATTAAAGCACAACAAAAAAACTTGATTATATATGGTTTTAAATAAATATTTACAGTTCCTATATACAAAAGCAGTTCCTATTTATACAAAAGCAGTTCTTATATACAAAAAAACACACAAATAAAAACACAATTAAAAAAACTTGATTATATATGATTTTAAATAAATATTTACAGTTCCTATATACAAAAGCAGTTCCTACACATAAAAATATTCACTAACCTATTTTTTTTGCTTCGTGATATTTTTGGAAGCACGTCAGTCCCTTCTGAAAAAAGCAAAAACCAACATTGCAAGTTTTGCAACATTGCAGTTCCTCGAGTTTACTGTTCGTAAACTCGAGGATGAGAGGATGCTGCTTAGGCAATCGACGAACAACGAGGAGCCCGAAGGACTAGTACTGCACAGGATTTTGGACATAGGGCTTTTGTTCGAGGTATGCGGTCGAAGTTGAACCGGTTTGGACTGGCTGAGCTGGACAGAGAGAGACACGTGTTCTACTGCGCAAACCGCTCTAGTTTCCCAGTGTTCCATATCATGGAACACCTTTTGAAAATCTTTCGTTATTGCTATGGTTTCGGTATAAAAAATTTAAAATAATATAGAATAAATGATTGTAAGTATAGCCAATAAAATAACATAGGAATTTTTTTTCCTAGCAATTTTTTTTGTATTTAAAAATGATTTTTAAATTATGGCTCTGAAATATGGCTCTTTTTTATAACGCCCTTGGAACAAGGGTATGTATGGGATTGGGACACGCTGCCATGTATTATCAAAAAGAGTAGATCAAAGTAAAAAATGAAGCTAATTGCTTAGTTTTTCGCCGAATTTTGACGATTTTAGAAGCGAGTAAAGATTGGTGTTCCACTATATGGAACACCGGGGAGCAAAGGGTTAAGTAGTCTATAATTGAGTACAGGAAAAAATTTTGAACATTTGAGTCATATTCATACTAATACATGTATGGATATTGAGTTAAATTAAATTTTAACAAGTTTAGCTAAATTGCAACCATGTGTTTCAAAGGAAAAAGTATTTTTAATACTTTTTTGTTCATTCATTCTTTAATTTCCATGACAAAGGATAGAGTTTCTTTCAAATTTTATTGCTGTCATTTGTTGTCAAGAAATTGTATATATATATATATGTTTATTTTACGGTAGAACAATTCTGTGTTGTCAACTACTATACAATCATGGCTACTCACTCATCGGAATTGAATTAATTACCTCCCTTTTTTTAAGTCATTTACAGGATACCGTATCTTTAAAAACAAGCTACCATGCTGCATTGAATTATAAAAACAAGCAAGATATATTTAAATGCTTGAAATATTTTGCAAGATGAAAGGCATGAAATATTTAATGTGCTCCTAATTTCGAGTTTTTTTTAAGACGATGTTAAAATTATCTTGAATTCTGCATAAATTAATAAATTAGGGAGATCCAACGGGACGTCGGTTTCCTCATTAAAAATAAAATCCACTGGCAGAAAACTGAACAAATTCTACCGAAATGTGTTACGGAATTCTCCTAGAGTCTAGAAACGCTTAGCTCATCTGTTGTTATCTTAAAACCCTTTAGCGTCTAACGTTTCTACTGGGTCTGCCGTTGCTACGCAACCATGCATTTTAAACAATTAAACAGTGCTCGGGCCACAAAAAGATTTGTAACGATAAAAGTTAAATCAGCTCCTAATTCAAAACGCGTTAATAGCATTTAACTGTTGCCAAGGAGATTCTGAAATTAATATTTTTTACGAAATAATGACGATGCTTTCTGTTATGCATTAGAGATTTAATTAATGATAAAGCGTTGCTCCAAATATTTGATAATAGCTACAATACACGATAATTTAGAATCAAATTGATAATAGAATAGATAATCAAGATAATTTAATACATTAATCAAAGGTTGAACTAGTTCTGTGGCTATATATAATCCAATTAATTAGGAAGGAAATTGGATTGACGCCACTTCTAATTTCACTGAATTATGGTGGAGTTGTAACTCCCACTCCATGTTGTAAATAGGATTTTGAGCTGTGAAGCCTTAATACAGTGTATACATAAGCGGCAGTTTTGAAACAACTGCGCGGGATTTTTACAAATTGGAGCAATATCTGCGTGTTGTGATAAATAAATTAATTTTACGTTCATACATCAATATATATTTAAGACATTTTTGGTGCCAATCAGTGTGTTAAAACATAATACTGACACAAGAGTGCAGAGAGATCTGAGTACGTAGTAAAAAAAACGTTCTAGAAAAACATTTATGTATTACAAACAAACCCAAATAATCCATTAGGGATTTTAAGAACGCACCAAGGTATTTTTTGTTGTTTACGTTATTTTCTCACCTACATGTTAAAATGACAAATAATGATAAACACAAATAGAGAACATTAAAATAATTTTTAAAAACACATTAACACTTTACAAACTTTTAAAAACGCTTTAAAATTGCACAAATTTAAAAAGAAAATCTTAAAAATCAAATGACACAAACGTTTAGAAAAGAACAATCTAAAACCTGGAGCAATCCAGAATCAGCAGGGTTACCAGTTACAAATATTTATCACGCCATCAAATCAAGCCAAATTGAAAAAAAAGAGAGAAAAAAAAGCTAGAGGGCGGACGATGCCCCAAAAACCCTACTTCACCCTGTCAAAGTATTGCTATATTTATTGAATTACTGGAAGATTTGGCAAACTTGAAGAAGGCAGAAACGGCAGAAACGCAAATATATCAAAATAGTAACAACAGCACCTTACTGCTAACAAAATTAAAACCTTTCGGTTGAGAAAATAGCTAATTTTTTTATTTAATTTTCGGAAATCACCTTTCATGTTATCACCTAGAGATAAGAAAAAGAGTATATATGGAAAACCGGTTTAAATTAATCCGAGAAACACTAACACTAAAAGGATTAGTATTCGAGATTTTATACTGCTGATCTCGAAGTTCCATTACTGTGAAAAGCAATTTGGTCAAACTTGACGAAATAATTACTTGACGATCTTATCTAACTTAAAGAAACTGAGATCCTTGACAATGGTATTTAAACTTTCGAGGGATTTAAAAAATAGCCAATGCGGGTTTCTTACATTGTGATTTTAAGATACGGATTCTATGGTAATTATTTATAATGAAACTTATTTTATTTCATACAGTTTTTTTAATGAAACTAGTTCTAACTTCATTTATAAAAGTAATGTGTTGAATTTTGTGTTATATAACTAAATATTTCAGAAATGAGAGCTTTCTAGACATTTTCTACAATATGTGTGTTGTTCAAGAAACTGTAAAACACAAACCAAGTATGTAAAACACAATAATATAAATAAATAATGAATGATGCCGTTAGATTGCCTTCCTAGAGCACCTAAATATCCAGACTGACTTATCGGCATCCATCTTGTTTCCCAATCCTGCCAAAGAATATACCTTTTGTTGAAGTTTTATCGCCAGTTAACGAAAACATCGTAACCTGAAGGAATGTAAATTCAATTTTCTATTTTTCGGCTTACGAATTCGGTTACCTGATTTTCTAAGCTAATACATTGCATACAAACAAGTGAAAATGTAAATCAAAGAACAGATATATTGCACAGAATTTCATCAAAGTGTAATACATGTTTTACATACATTTACCGTTAAGAGTTTGATAACGGAAAATGATTTGACCTTAATTATCCTCTCCCCTTGCTTTCAAAACTCCATGTAATGTATTACTCTTGCAAAGAAAACTATCTAATAGAAGTTTATACATTAAAAATCAATTTTTCTTAGCTTCAGACCAAAACAAAAACATAGAATCCGTCAGCATCAGCGTTACTCATGTTGACATATTTTAAACCAACCACAGACCTTAATAATTTCATGGCTAATCGTTTGGAGGTTTGTAATTGGTTAAACATATTTCAATACGACTAACGCTGACGCTGAAGGACGCTATGTAAACGGGCCCTTAAGCCTTGTTCGCATTGCTTCCAGGGCGTTGATGCCGGGATTCTTGGCAAAACCTATGATTGGTTTGACGTATTATTCAGTTAATGCGTTGAGTTCTGTGATTGATTAACAATTTTATAGCTGACGCTACGCTCCCTTGCGGAAGCAATGTGTACGGAAGCGAACATGTCGAAGGACTGTAAACGCATCTTCTCAGTTAATCGTCAGTAATAACCGTATCTTCCCAATTGATAGCCAGAGTTCCCACAAAGAGCAAGTGTGGTCAAGTTCCGAATATTTCACATGTAATTTCATATCGTGACTCAAAAGTTTTGGATTTTGGAACTTTCGGATTACCTATGTTTAAGTTTTACATTATGAAATTTTCTCTAAATGCTTTGAAAGTTCCCTCATAATTTGAAATTTTAGTCGGTTCCCACAAATATGCGTTTCGAACTAACTTAAAATTAAATTAAACATTCTGTTCTTATTCCTATTGTTTAGTCATATATATAGTCATTTCCTCCCAGAACCCACACCAAAGCTTGCACTTTTCCTACGTGGTTATTTAAACATTACGTACCAACATCAGCAGGACATCTCTAAATTGACTTTACTTTTTACTGCTCTCGTTTTATAGCTACTTCGGGGCTCACTTGTTTTTCAGTCACGTCCGGTCGCATCCGTTTGGGAAACACGTTAGCTGGATGTTCCATTGACATGCTGCAGTGAAGCCCTGGCTAATATTACTATATCGTTATATAAATATATACATAAATATATATAATGTTTTCAATATATATATATATATATATATATATATATATATATATATATATATATATATATATATATTGCATAGTCTGTTGCAGTTTTGAAAATGCCTTAAGATAATCACGTAAAATCTTTCAAAGTTTATCCCTCCATGTATTGATATACTGTGATGTTAATTACGGGTTTTATCTCTGTTAGTGACGTAAAACAAACAAGAATGATTTTTTTAAACCAGAAAGTTTTGATAACAATTATTTAAAAGGTTTGTTTGTATTTTCAGCATTTTATGGCAAAAAAGCTTGTTTAAAAAAAAGTTGGGTATTTTTTTTGGGGGGGGGGGCTGAATTATACTATAACTGGTTTAGATATGTAAGCAAAACTTAATATTTAAGAAATAGCAGCAAAATATTTAGATGAAATCGTAGAAAATAATGTAATTAATATCATTTTGTAGTAAATGATGTGGGTCAACATGACATTAAAAAGGGTTGGTCCTCTCCGTTTAACTCCAAGTAAATAATCCACCTTTTTTTCTAAATAGGCTGCTTTGTAAAGGAGAAAAGACACAATCTCTTGCTTAATATTTTAAATGTAAAATATATTGCATTAAATATCAAGACACTGGTATATTCAATACATCTAGTAAAGCATATATATGTAAAAGTAAATTATAGTATTTCAACTAAATGTTGCCGTTTAAGTTATTATATTTAGCGAAATTAAAGTCCGTATTGTTTTCGTAAACCCATACATTAACTAAATAAAAAAATAGATTATAAGCTATATTGTATTGAACTTATACAATACTGCAAAGTAAATTATAAAATTAAAATTACTACACGAAATTTTCTTTAGGAATTGAGGTGATAATTTTATGCTAACACCATATTTCTCACAATATTGTTAATCTGAAAGAATGTAAATGATTTAAAAATTTTGTTGATAGAAAAATTGAAATTTTCGTTGACTTTAACAAATATAAATCTGATAATTGGTTGATGATAATTTGTAATATCAACCCCTGCATTGCTTATAATTTACTTATTTTTTAAACTAACTCATGCATGCAATTAACGAATAGAAAATTTAATTTCAGTGAATATATATATATATATATATATTTCTGGTGAAAAAATTAAGTAGATAAGCAACACAGTGTTAAGTAGCGTTTGAATTTTTAATTTAATTCGTCTACGGAATATTTAGTCGAATATCACTCAACCTCGCTTTCTGGTTTAGATGGTATTTAACTAATTTTTGTAACTTTTATAAGTAATACCACTGCAGTGTTTTCTTCCCTCTCAAAGTGTGCTTACATAAAGACCATTATACATACTCGTATATCAACATTTTAAATATCTCAAATATTTTTATGAAAAATATCTTTAATTGAAAATGTTTAGCATATATATATATTTAAAATATCTACTGAACGAATACTTATGTTTGCATATTTTTTTTCTTGTTTTAAAATGACTCGTGTCTAAAATTCGATTTTTAAAAACTTCATTTAAAATTTTAATCATTTAGAAGGCTAAATTAAATCATTTTTTCCGAATTAAATATGCTTTAGGGGGAATAATTCCAGAATTTTCCTGATAAATCAAAAATTCCGAAAACAGCTTGATGAAAGCTTGGTTAAGGAACTCAGTGCAAAATTTTTATAGAAACCTTAGAAATTTTATTAAAATCCGTTTGAAAATGGAAAATTTAGAATAAAAGGTATTTCAAAATAAATTGAAGTACAAATGGACTCGCATAATCATTGAATATGCTGTAACTGCCAATTATTATCATCGTAGGTACGTGTCGTTTGTGTTACTTGTTTCTATAGCACTATGTTTCAAGCGCAAGAAATGAAAATGTGCTTTTCTAACTTTTGTGCCCCAGAAATTATCCTTAATTACTTAATTTTGAACATACATTTGAAAAACATAATTTTTGCAAAAAAATTTTGAATATACCTTATTAACTGTCATGTGCAAGCAATTATATAAGTCTCCAAATAATTTATTAACGATTTCTCGATCTTGTGAGGAAACCCTTTACTAAATCGAGTTGTAAATTCCCTTGTTAAAGCAGGCTAGAAAGACGTCTTCAATATCTGTGAAGAAGACTACACTCATATTAGGAGGAAATGGGTAGGCAGTCTTGCAGCGTGGTGGAGAAATTTAAAGGTAAACTATCTCCCCACCCCATACACTTAGACATATTCTTTCCACATGTAAACAGTGTAGAAGCTTAATACCTAAAAGAGTGAAATAAAATAATGTATAAAATTTATCTCCTAGTTTAACGCAGAAAATACAATAATAATAATAATAAACCGCTTTAAGGACTGGAAAACTTCTTTATTATTTTCAGAATGTAATGCAAGAAAACATCCCCGTGAAAAAATAATCTAATAATTTTCAGGCTTTTTTTTTTAAATTTAACTCGTATGTTAACTACTACAGTCGAACCCCGTTATAACGAACCTCAAGGACCAAAGATTCTGTTCGCTTTATCCGGGGGTTCGCTATATCCGAACCGTTAGGAAAAATGCTAGAGTTCACAAATCGTATAACTCATAAGTTGCAATGTGTATTCAATAATGATGTATTAAAAAATAATAAAATCTATTAAAATGATCATTGATGAATTAAATCAACTAAAATCGATTACATTGACTGACACGATACTAAGTAAATTACGTACAATAGGAAAATGGCGGGACCAAAATTTTCGTTCGTTATATCCGTGAGTTCGTTATATACGGGGTTCGCTATAACGGGGTTCGACTGTATTACAAAAATCTCAAAATATTCGCCGATATGCAATATTTCCATCTACCGGACTGCAAAAGAGGATATTCCCTCCGCGGCTAAAAGGGTACAGAAAAAAAGGTTTTAACAAATACAATTTTCCGTGCATCCTGTATCACCAGACAGGAACTGAATAATTATGGCGAACGGTTTAACATTTAGTTTCTGCTATCCATTTCCCTCTCTTCTCCATCATATCCTCTTTTCGTTTTTTCCCCGCATTATATCCCGTGATTAAAGAAACTACGTTTATGAGTGATTTTTGACAGCGATCGAGTCAATGATTACCCGAGGGAGAAAACAAGATTGTGTCATTTTCTTACGTACAACAACAACAACAAAAAGGAATTGAACTCTTAATCACCTACTTTCGCTAAATATTAATGATATTTTGATCATTATGGTATATTATGTAAAAAAAAGGAAATTTTCTTGTATATAAAAACAAACGATGTGGGGTTTTACTTTTACTGGTACTTTAGAAAGATCTTAAACCTATAAAAATTAAATATGAAACCTAAATAAAGGAAAAAATTATTCTGCGTATAACTAGTTTCTTTTCTAATTTTCCAAGATTTTACCGATTTTTTAGAAGTTTGATAAGAATAATTTTAACTACCTCGAATCTAGGCCAAAATTTTAATTACCTGACAACATATCGCAAATGTTATTTAAAGACTTAGTTACTGGTTTTTATCTAGTCGACATAAGATAGAAATCAATAGCAGCCTTTAATGGTATATTTAAATAAAATAATATATTTCATTTTTTTGTGTGCTCCTCTGTCTTTTATATAAATCGAAGCTTATTAAGGATTTACTAAGGCTGTTTGCAAGAAATGGTGTACCTTACTAACCATCTTTATTTTTTCTCAGGGGAAAATGATTAAACTTATTTTGTTAATGTACAAAATTTTAAGTCTTTTTTTTATTTGTACCCCAAAATTTCTGTAAATTTTAAAATCTTTATATATATATATATATATATATATAGATTCGCATGTCATTATTATTCTTTTATTGAAAGGCAAGGCCCGTTTTTTGAAGACGAATGAATCTTAATTCAAGCTTTTTGTCGCCATGTGAAATGTGTCCTCTATTTTTATAATTATTTTACTCAGAAAAATACCCGGGAATGCAGGTAAATAAGGCTTTTTACTGGTTCCTCGACACCTTACATGTTTGACTTTGGCAAATCATTTCGTAGTCTCGAAACTGGCTAATATCACTAGCAGAGTCACAACAGTTTTTTTTTTTTTTAACAAAGTCACCAAAAAATTACTTAAGTGCATAATCTAAATTGACTCACGTAAGTTTAAAATAGGTAACTTTAATGTCCACTTTAGACTTTCCGAGTCGTTGAAATTTTTGTTGTAGCTACAGAGGAATAACAGGGCTCAACAGACAGTGTTCAAAGTAACCTAGGCGTTAGCGAGCCAGTTTAACTTTGATAATCAATCCGATCGATATACTCACTTATCATTCTATGGCGACGTCACTTTGCGCATAGTTGAAACAGATAAGAAGACTGGAAAGAATTAACATAAGAATAAGAGGCAAAATTACTGGAGTTTCATATAAAATATAAGATTGAGCTTTTGGCGCCCTTATTTCTTCTTAACTCGTGGACACCTAACTTAGGGACAAAATAAATCTATACTTATATATAAAGAGAGAGGGTGATTTTGTACGTGGAGGGTAATCTCCGGAACCACTGCACCTATTTGAAAAATTCTTTCACTGTTTGAAAGGTACATTATTCCAGATGGACATAGGCTATATATTATGTATATCTGATCAGTAGAAATAAAGTTAGGGGGGATACTCTAAATTTGTGTGCACGGCCGCCATCTTGGATTTTTTCGCCAGGGTTTGGCGCATTTCGCATGGCGATAATTATTGCGTTCTGGTAAAAATAACCCAATGTCAAATTCTCTAATTTTAAGATCAAACAGTTATTTCTGATGTGATCTTTTAATTACAGTATAATAATTTTAGGTCAGATCTTGGCCTTGACCTGGAAATCTGAGTCAAATTGACTATACTCAAAAGAGTAAATTATTTTTAAAACTAAGAGTCTTTTTGTTGAAAATTTTTGAATCCATTATCAGTTTTTCGTTAACTTATTAAATTTAAGTTGCTTTTAATTTTGTTTATCGATTGTCAATTAGTATACTATAATGATACACCATTTCATTTATTTGAAGTAAAAATTATCTGCCATCATTTTTTCGTAAAATGTAAAATACAGTATACATTTTAAATACAATATATTTTAAAATATTTTATAATTCCAAGTTGTAGTGGATTACAAATAAATTTAAATAACTGAAGTTCAACTTCTCTCTCTCCAGGAACCTAAGTTAAAAAGTTAGTTAAGGTTAAGTTATTGGTTTAGGAAAAGGGTTTTTTTTTTTCTTATTTCCAACACAGTAGGATAAATGGTCAAATAATCCTTGTCCCGATTTTATTGTATGCACCAAATATTTGGTTAAGGTCAAATCTGAAGTAAAATTTCATTACCACAATGCCCTAACCAAAAAAAAAAAAAAAAAAGAGGATCTGGTTACTCACCATAAATTTATGGGTTCATAATTATTTTACATTTTTCAAAGCTGAATTTTAGATAATTTTTAAATTGCAAGTAATTTTAGGTGGTACGAAAATGCTGTATTTTTTTTCTAATTAACAATATATTGGCATAATATTTTGGTGATTCATTGCTATTAGTCAAAGAGTTAGGGCAAACTGAGTAGATGGCATTGAAATTTTATCTGTAAGTAAAATTCATTTGAACAAGTTTTCATATGGATCATAATTTGAAAAGTAGTTTTTAATTAAAAATGACAAAAAAAATCTCAGTCCAACGATTAAATGATTTTTCAAAAATATTTCTAAGTTTCACAATTTAAAAAGGTCGTTTTTATTAAAAAAGGCTAAAAGAAAAACCGAAAATTTCCAATATTTGAGAATGATTTTTTCAAAAAAGTGGTTTTTCTCAAAAACCCAAAAATAAATCTAAGTCCAAAGTTTAAATGATTTTTCAAAAATTTTTCTAAGTTTCATAATTTAAACAGGTGGTTTTTATTAAAAAAGCTAAAAAAATTCAAAGTCCAGCGTTTTGAAAACACCGCTTAAAACATATTGGCGAGAAATTTTCCACTCCTCAAAACACGGTAAAATCGCCAAGTTGGCGCAAAAAAATCCAAGATGGCGGCCGTGCACACAATTATTAAGTAACGTAATATTAATTTGAATATTATTTTAGGTGCTTAAAATAATTAAAAGAACATTCTTTACTTAAAATCCTTTTTTTATTTTTGTATTTTTATTTCATCTCTTACTCCAATTTTGAGATACCAATGTGTATCTATACTTCTATAATCTATACTTACATATAAAGAGAGAGAGCGATTTTGTACGTGGAGGGTAATCTCCGGAACCACTGCACCTATTTGAAAAATTCTTTCATTGTTTGAAAGGTACATTATTCCAGATGGACATAGGCTATATATTATGTATATCTGATCATCTATACTTTATATATAAAGAGAGAGCGATTTTGTACGTGGAGGGTAATCTCCAGAACCACTGCATCTATTTGAAAAATTCTTTCACTGTTTGAAAGGTACATTATTCCATATGGACATAGGCTATATATTATGTATATCTGATCATCTATATACTTATATATAAAGAGAGAGCGATTTTGTACGTGGAGGGTAATCTTCAGAACCACTGTACCTATTTGAAAAATTCTTTCACTGTTTGAAAGGTACAGTATTCCAGATGGACATAGGCTATAAATTATGTATATCTAATCAGTAGAAATAAAGTTAGTTGCTTAATCCTCACAATCTCCATTGTTACCGCTACTTCCTCTACCGCTTTTTGTGCCGAAGTCTTCAACGATCCTTATCGTAGTGCTATCGCGGTGGGCTTCTGTTCTGAAGCTAGCGGTTCGAACCTAGCCGTTCTCCGGAACGCCTTTTTCTTTTAAAAAATTTATTTTAATTTTTTATTAACATAAAATTAATTTAAGGTATTATTTAGGTTATTATTAAGGTAAAAAATGATTTACAATTTATTGGCTATCAACTGGAAATTTATTGGTATAATATTTTGTTCAACCCGGACAAAGTCGGGACGGGCCGCTAGTATGTAATAAAGCAATAGTGTTATAAAAATTGATTGAAGACTCTTAACGTATCATGATATTGATAATGATTCTAAATTCACTCTCTCTCTTTAAATTTAGTCCCAAATTACTAGTTTATATAAACATGTAAATAATATAATTAAATATTTGGCAAAGAACTTGTATCAGCATCATTAAAGAAAATAAAATTAATTTACCCTTCGTTACCGTTCTTTCTTGTAATTAATAGCATAATAACGATCACTGCAATTTTTTCTGATCTCATTCAGTTTCGTTCATAGTTACAATTAGTAAAAATGAACACGAAATTTATGTAATTAAACATTTTCTGAAGAATTTTCAAACTATTATCTACATCATCACAAGCATTTTATCAAAGAAAAAATGTCAATTAAAGCTTAATTGCTGTTCAAACTTTGTTAAGTAAAAACGAAAATAATTCTTAAAAAAATTATTTTGAAAAAAAAATAAAACCTTTCGCCTTAAATTCCTTTCACAAAATAACAGGAAATGAGACAGTTTATGATTTAAATCACATGCGTTTTACTGAAAGATTATGAATTTTTTTTTAATTATAGTTTCTTATACATGATAGTTAAGTATATAATAATACTGATCATAATTTCAATCTCTTTCCTAAAAATTTTGCACTAAATTATTAGTTAAAATAGATATATTAATTATATAATTAAATATTTGGCGTAGAACTTGTATCAGCATCATTGCATTCTTTTGTATAAGGTAATAAAGTTAATTTATTCTTCTTTGCGGCTGATCCTTGAAATTAACAGCATAAAAATGTTCAATGAAAATTCTCGCGTCCTTATTCAGTTTCGTTCATAAAGTTACAATTAGTAAAAATAAACATGAAAATTATATAATTAAATATTTTCTAAAGAATTTTTTAAAATCTCATCTGCCTCATCACAAGCATTTTTTATCAAAGAAAAGCATGTGAATAAAAGATTAACTGATGTCCACACTTTGTTAAGTAAAAACAAAAATAGTTCTAGAAAAAATATTATGAAAAAAACTGTACACCCAGAATTCCTTTCCCAAAATCACTGGGAATGAGATAGTTTATGATTTAAATCATATGCTAGTGAAGATTATGAAGAGAAGAATTTTAAAATAACATGATAGTTAAGTATATAGCAATACTGATCATAAATTCAATCGCTTTCCTAAAATTTCGTCCCAAATTATTAGTTAAAATAGATCAGCATCATTGCATTCTTTTTATATAAGAAAATAAAGTTAATTTATCCTTCGTTACAGTTCATGCTTGAAGTTAATAGCATAATACAGTGTTCATTGCAAATTCTCTTATTCAGTTTAATTCAAAAAGTAACAATTAATAAAAATAAACATAAAAATTGTATAATTTAACATCCTCTAAAATTTTTTAAAAAATGTTATGAAATTATCATAAGCGTTTTTATCCAAGAAAAACTGTCAATTAATGCTTAGTTGCTTTTCACACTTCTCTAAGGTATCTGCCCACATTAAAATGGCTATTTTGGTGCAAAATTTCGAAAAAAAATTTATTACCCTATTTCAAAAGCCAGTCTATTAGGATTCTAAAACTGTTTTACTTTAATTCGTTCGATCATTGGATGAGAATTTATGACCAATTTAATTTAACCGAAAGCGATATATTTTTTTTAAAATCAGTGGTTTTTTTTCTTTTTTTCTTTTGGTACATTTCAGTCATTTTTGGAAATATTGTAAACTTTTACTTCAAAACACAGTTAAGTGTAACAACAGTATATAGTATAAAGGTAATTAAAATATATTTAGTTGAATTGAGTGTAGGGTATCTGGCGTAAGCACAAAATTATACTAAAAATTTATAAACAATTCCCTATATTGTAAAGTGTTATGAAACGTCTAACAAAACTATATTTGTTTTCATGCTTTTATACCCCATTTGAACTAAAAATATATGTATTTAATCAGTACTGTATATTTAAAAAAAATAAATCTGAACGTAGGTAGATACCTTAAGTAAAAAAAGTAATAAATGTAGAAAAAAAACTTAGGAAAGAAGAACTGTTCACCTCGAATTCCTTTCACAAAATCACAGGGTAATGACACAGTTTACGATTTAAATCATATGTGTTTCACTTGAAAGATTATGAATTTTAAACTACATTTTTTTTCTTTTTTTCTTTTGGTACATTTTAGTCATTTTTGGAAATATTGTAAACTTTTACTTCAAAACACAGTTAAGTGTAATAACAGTATATAGTATAAAGGTAATTAAAATATCTTTAGTTGAATTGAGTGTAGGGTATCTGGCGTAAGCACAAAATTATACTAAAATTTTATAAACAATTCCCTATATTGTAAAGTGTTATGAAACGTCTAACAAAACTATATTTGTTTTCATGCTTTTATACCCCATTTGAACTAAAAATATATGTATTTAATCAGTACTGTATATTTAAAAAAAATAAATCTGAACGTAGGTAGATACCTTAAGTAAAAAAAAGTAATAAATGTAGAAAAAAAAATGTTAGGAAAGAAGAACTGTTCACCCCGAATTCCTTTCACAAAATCACAGGGTAATGAGACAGTTTACGATTTAAATCATATGTGTTTCACTTGAAAGATTATGAATTTTAAAATAACATGATAGCTAAGTATATACAATTACCATATCTCCATTTTATATAACAAAAAACACACGTGATTTGTGAAAATTATCAAATTTGATAGTTTTGAACTAAGTGAACGAATAAATGGAAAACGCGTATCTAGAAAACCAAACATTTTATTTCTTAAGTAAATGTTTTCGAGTAAGAAAACTGTTAGCAGCTTTTGTTTATTTAAAAGGGCTAAGTGGAGAGAAGTGCATGTCCATGTTTTTCGCTCAGCAAGAATTTCCTACGCACAATGTTTAAAGGATTTTTTAATGTAAAAATCTATGCTGTAAGCGGAAAAACTTAAATTGAAAGACCATGTACCAGTAATGTTTTTTAAAAGATTTTTGCATGTACTATAAACAAAACTAACGTTTCAATATTAATGCGAGTATTTGATTATGTCTACTTGTGCCTAAGAAGAAAAAAGAGAACATGGATCATTTATTTATTTATATATATATATATATATATATATATATATATATATATATATATATATATATATATATATATATATATATATATATATATATATATATATATATATTCTACCTTTTCACAAGTTACTAAGAATTTTCTCTGCAAAATGTACAGAGGATTTCTTAATAATACCTATATACTATTACCAATGTACCTATATAGATTACTTACCGTTTCTACACTAATATAATATTTTTAAGCTGTAATTTTAAAAGTATGTATACAGACATAAACATTTAACCTTTTTCTCCCTATATCTTTAACCAGAATTTCCTTATTACACTTCCTGTTATCTGTAAGTATTTAACGTTAATTTTTTTTATGTATTTTAAATGAGATCGCATCATAAATAATTATGAAGCGAAAGTTCAGGAATCTTATCTCATAGGTACAAAATCATAACACACATTTAGTAGGACAATAAAGGATGACTCTGAGGTAGGGTGTTCTATATCAGAAGAAAGTAACTCGAGCGTCAGTTACAGTTCTTGCTATTTGACTGTCTACCTAAAACCACACATTTTCGATGAAGGCTAATGTCTGTGGAAAAACAATACCAAAGATTGAAAAAAAGAATGAAAAATTTGATCCCCGACTGTTGCGTAACACTTGTGATAAATGATTATCGTACGAATTTTATATACTCTGTGAGAGGAGTTCTAGCTTAAAAAATCATACACTCGAAATTCAATCAGCCTTTTGAATATTATATTGATATTTTTCACCCTTTATGAAGAGTTGTCAAAGCAAATATCCTAAGCAATTTGTTCGGTTTGACTACTGTCAAAAATGAAATATAATTTCAGAAAATATGTTTTGTAAGGAAAAGCCATAAAATAAGGGAAAGTCAAAGCAATCATTACTTACACACACGCGCGCAATATATATATATATATATATATATATATATATATATATATATATATATATATATATATATATATATATATATATATATATATATATATATATATATATATATACGTCCTATGCCTCCCCTTTAGTTAGTAAAATTGTTATTTCATAACTGTATAAATCCCTTGAGCGTAGAATGTAAAACACAATCCAATCTAAACACCACAAGAGACAACTGTCTCACTATGACTTCCAACAAATATGACCATTTAAAGAATGCCTAATGTTTATTGAAAAACGTGCCTAGAATCAGAGTGTTAAAAATATCTATCTTAAATCTCTTAGCTTTAACCATTTAAACTGATAACTTTTACTTAGGGACCTTTATTTCTATCGTTTTCTATATGTTCCTAAAGGTTGATTAAGTGTTTGTCTCTTAATTAACTACCAATTCTATCCTATTCTAAATTTACTTATTTGTTCAAGATAATATCAGTATTCTTATATTTTCATACACGAGCGAATGGTGTGAAATCAGATTCTATTGAATCCACATCAGTTTAAATCTCTAATTCCCTTTAATATATACTTTTTTGCAATGTTGCCAGAACGAAACTGTCCTTTTTACCTGGTTACTTGTTAACTATAACGGACGTATGTAATTTCTTTTGCATTTTCTTGATTTATTTTCTTTGTTTTACTTTGAAACAAATTACTAAACTTCTGAAACAAATTTTACAGATGAGAGGAAAAATTGAATTTTTTAAACTTGTGTACAAAGTCTGAAGGCGGTTCACGTTTCACCAGTTCTGAATTTTATTTCGAGAAATATTCCGAACTTGAACAGAAATGTTTTCCCAGGCAGCTTAAAATATGATAAATTCATCGAACGGGAACAAAAATGTTAGCATACATAGTGGTTTAGTTCAATATACATAAATATGATATACTGAATATATATTTCCCTCTCCCGGTTTATACAATTTTTAACATTTATATGTATGTTTCCTTCAATAATTCGAAGCTAGTTTATATGCTGAATTATTGATGTAAACTGGTGCACAACGTTTACGTCTCCGAAATTATTTTCTGCGAATAAACTAAGGTCCTTTTTTTTACCCCCAATAATTTCCGCTTCAGTTTTCCGAAAATCCATTACAATGCTTATTGTATATTACACATATTTCTTTCATAACTTGAGAGATGTGGGAATAAAGTCACGTGATACGGGTGAAAATGGGCATGCACGAATGTTATGCATGCGTGCTTGAGCAATGTATAGCTCTGTGATGCATGAATTTTCTATAGTTTTATCCGCAAAGAACCCACTCCATTTTCCTTTTATAGGATCATGAGCTTTACACAGAAGGGAAATTCCTATCCCCTCTCTTCATGTAGGGATTTTCTGCCTTTTTTACCGCCCAAGAAAATCCTTCCCTCCTGCAATATCCATAAACTCTGTAAATAAAAAAAAGGCAACAAAATATGCATGTACTACGCCAGTGGAAGAGGAAAATTAATCTGATACATGCATTAAGATCGTCTTTGACAAGAAACTGTGCAAGAATTAGAAAAGATAAGTAGACAGGGATTTATTTACAAAGTGATTTCAGTTTCGATATTTAATTCAATGCAGTTGAAAATAACTAAGATAAATGTACTATAACAGTAATCGTATGGTATGCATAAAATCGGTTTAAGAATTGTTTTCTATTTGCTTAAAAACTTTCTTTCGATGTAATTTCATGTTTAGGGTGCTGGAAATTACTAGCAGATTCTGTGGGTTCCAGTTCCCCTGTTGGCATGGTTGTCTGTAGCCTTTCGAAATCGGCTTTAAGGCTGCTATGTACTAACCCTATTGGATTCGCTCACCTCACTGTTAACCTATGGGGGAAATGTGTCTACTATTTAAAGCTATATAAATGCTGATAATCCAATAAAAATAGTATTTTCATATAGCCTGAACTTTTCTGCACCTTGCAAAAGGATTCATTTTATATTTTTATCATTTTTTTATTTTTTCCATATACTGGTAGAAAAGATTGTTACCCACTTTTAAATGGAATTTTTCTTTCATCGATTTAATTCAATTAAATTTTCATAAGCATATTTACATAAACATCAACGTACAGCCAAAAGCCATAAAATTCTTCTACTAGAGAAAATTCTGTAACGAAAAAAATATTTTTCAACAATTTGAAGGTTGAGCTTAGTTTTTATTGCATTTCCTTAGCTCCCACAGAAAGAATTTAAATAGACTCATATTCTAATATTTTAACTATTCAAATACACCAATTAATTCCTCCCATTTTTGATTGCCAGTAAAGACTTACATCTTTCACAAAATTTCATGAAGATTTTAAAAATTAGAATGCAGTATCTCAACCGCAATAGCTCGATCAGTATTCATTTTGCCTCTCAATTTTTTTTTAGTTTGTCAGCGCTTCATTTTCCAAATGTTGAGGCTCTATACTTTGAGTAATGCGAACTCGTTTTCAGAAACTTCCAATTTAATCTTTATATAACAAAACCAAATACCACTGACTGACTGATTGATTACTGTATCTGTTGAACCATAAAGCATATGGAGCTGAAATTTTGTATGGTGATTTCTTTTAGGTTCTAGGGGCTCCTTAAGAATTTTTTTTTCCAAAATTCAACATTTAAGGGTTTCAAAATGGGCTTAATCTTTCCCCCCCCCCCCGCACCAAATTTCTAAAACCCGTACTTAACATTGGATTTCAACCGGATTAATTTTAAATGAAACCTCAGCTCAAGAAACTCATAAAAACCGAATTTTATTAAAACAGACGGAGCTAAAATATTTTGAAAATTAAGTGTTTTTCAAATGTGTTTCCATGTATAACGTTTTACTGTTTAATTAATATATATATATATATATATATATATATATATATATATATATATATATATATATATATATATATATTAAACATACAAAACAAAAAACCTTTTCTAATTTCCAAATTCTTTTCATTTTCCTTTAAAATTACTTGAGCGTAAGTAAACTAATTTTGTTTTCATTTTAAGAGCAAAGGATTTGAGCGTAACCTAAAAGCAATAGTAGGTAATCAATATATGATCACTTTAACCCCCAGTCTTGTGGGTGCCAAAACTTATATAACAGGCCACGGGACTAAATCAAGAGAACTGGCCTGGGGGCCTCTGTCCAATCAAAGCAAAGTGCAAGGGTCATGTGACAACGACCTCATGAAGTTTTTAAAAGACCCATCAAGGTTTTGGCCGGGGATCCATCCTCTCTCTGTCTTCATCTTAGCCATGTAGTGTCCATTGTCCGCTTGATTGTTCCTCTGTCTTCGTGCTTGTAGTGTCCGTGTTAGTCCTGCGGGTGAGCAGCCTCCGTCCCGTCAATAAAGAAATTTAGCTGGTAAAGATGAGGATTATGTTTTTCCTTTGAGTGAGTCATTTTCTCCCCTCCGGCCATGTCTACTATAAGTGATATACCCTGAAAAACTCTATCGCCTGTGGCATTCCCCCTCGTGTGACAGTGTTCCGGAATCCGTGGTGGGGGGGTGGGGGATGCTGCATCATATATATATATATATATATATATATATATATATATATATATATATATATATATATATATATATATATATATATATATATATATATATATATATAAGAGCTAAACACCACTCAGTGACTGACAGATTACTGTCTCTGGAGTCATAAATCCTAGGAAGCTGAGAGTTTTGCATTGTGGTTCTTCTAATGGCGTAAGTACTCATTAAGATATTTTTTTTAATCTAAACTTTAAATTTGTCAAAATGGGGGCTTAAATTCCCCCAAAAAATCTTAAATCCATATTAAATGCCAGATCACGGTAGTTAAATTATAACGGGCAGTTCTCTGAGGAAAAACAACATTTTACTCCCAAAGTTAATTTAAATAAATGGAGCAAATTTCGAAATGGATGGTACTCATGTATTCTGTCGCAATACACGGGTGTTTATCATGTAATGTTATATTTTTTAATATAATTCATCCATTAATTCACCTATTCATTAAAAACATTGAATCATTTAAAGAGCTGTCTTTTGCTTCTTTCTTCCGGCAGTTATATAGGGTTCCCACCTATTTCCGTTACACCCCAACTTAACTTCTAAACGGTGATAGCTTAGGCCATAAAGTTGGTGTCTAGGTATAGTAAAAAGGCTATGCGCTACTCGACGAGACAACTTACAATGCCATCTATCGGCAAATTTTGAAATTGGCGTTTTTATCTCAAAAACGGTACGAGATAGGGGAAAAAGTCAATTACAAAGTTGTTCCGCATCATCGATTTTGTAAGTAAAGACACCTTGCGCACATTAACACTTAAAACAGAATGTAGAACATGATCATTTGTCTGGTCACGATTTCGAATATTGTCATGTCATAAAGAGTGGAAGAATGAAGCTGAGACACTTCCCTATCTTCAGGATTATTATTTATGTTGCTAAAATGCTCTCTATTAGACATTATACACATTTGCACTCTGGACTGGATTTCTCGCTGCACATTGTGCAACATGGCAGGTGTTATATACGGAGGTACAAGCATCAGTAATGGGTCGCCGAATATCCGCGGAGGAATCGCATATACCTGCCCTTTTATGTTTCCCCATAAGAAGAGGTCCAATGGAATCAAGTCGGGTGAGCGCGGGGACCACTCTACAAAACCACCAAACCCGATCACTTGATTCTCGAATGTCTCCTTACGTACTGCTTAATGTTTGATGTCTTATGCGGAGGGGCGCCGCCATCTTGGAACCATACATTTCTTAGTTGGTGCAACGGTAAATTCTCAACAAAGTCGGTTATTATATCCTGAAGACGCTCCAAGTACCGTTGTCCCGTCAACGTTCCGTCATAAAATACTGGTCCAATGAGACTGTCATGAAAAATTCCGCACCAAACATTTACCGACCAGCGTACTTGATGTCGAACTTCGACATCATATCTCGGATTTTCCATCGACCAGGTATGAACGTTCCGTTTATTCGACATTTCGTTACGCGTAAAACATGCCTCGTCTGTCCACATTATGTCTGTCCGGAATTTTGGGTGGACCTCTAAATTATTCACCACAAAGTTGCAGCACGTGTAACGTCTCTCAACATCTCTTGGCATCAATCCCTGCACGAGGGTGGATCGGTATGAATGAGCACCTAAATCATAGAGGATTTTCCAAACGCGGCTTTTTGAGAGGCCACATATGTGAAGTTCTTGTTCCTACCTTATATATGTTTTTTGTATGAATTTTTAAAATGTGTTGAGGTTTTTTGTTGTTGTTGTTATGGCTTATGCCCCTTGACCGACAGCAATATCAGATCAAGTCCCGAAGGCTATGGGCGATGAAAGTGCGACTCCTGTTTTTAATTAGCACCGCAAGGGTCGGAGTCCGACTTGGCTAAATGAACGGTCCCGTAATTTTGAACAGAGTCAAGTGACGAGACCGGAACACTTGACCCCGCACCTCCAGAGGTAAATTTGAGAACATGGAGGACATTGTAGCCACGCCCTATTTTACGTGCCCCGGCCACCATTAGTGAACACGGCGGTAGATTTGCAGTGACGAGCATCGAACCAGGGACGTTCAGATCTCTGGCCCGTTGCTCTTGCCAACTGGGCTACCGCGCCCGTCGAGGTTTTTTTTTTTTTATACACCCTGTATATTAAATATGAAATTTTTGAGAAAAGAGTCGATTTCTCATGCGATCGCAATTTTTAAAGTCTAATAAAGAAGAGCCAGGGATACACGCCTGTGTCAGGTTTTTCAGTTGTTACAAATCTTATAGTCTGTGGAAAAAATAAGACGGCTTTAGGATTTTCTAAAGAAAAAACGTGCCCTTTTAAATTACCGATAAAAAAGAAGAAATATAAAAGTAAAATATCTTTTTAATATCAAAAGTTTAACTTTTTAATTCACTTTCAATAGGCTTGCAACCAAAGTGCAATACCGCTACACGTAAAAGAAGCTAAAGTTTTACACCAAACTTTTTTTTATCCGGCATCAGCCATTTTCATTCAATTCTTTTTTTAAAGTATAACTGCCGACTGAGAGAAAACTGAATTTCTTCTACTTAAGCAAAGCAACACGGGGACCAAAAGTTTTTACGATTCGAAAGAATTTTAAATTTTCCGTTTAACTTCACACAAGATAACAAAAAAAAATCCAGTGCAATACATTTTTACATTTCCAGGTTGACATTTCTTTACTGCAACTTGCGGCGCTGTTTCGAGACTTTTCCCCCCCTCCTTTCAATCTGTTTCGCAGGAACAATATTCTTAAATTTATATAGCTTGAAATCCTTATCAAAACTTGCAGTCTATTTGCATGGGAGTTGTAAAAAAATATCCACTTTTTTTTTTTGAATGAAGGAAGGGATATTCCTCATGGGATAGAAATATGGATTTATGAAACAAAAATTATCAGAAGAACGTTAGGGCTATGAAAACGCTAAAAATATTTTTATTGCTATTTAGAAATTATCACACGACAGAAACAAAAAAAATATTAGTGACTTCATACATGCATGTGAAAAATTGTCTCTCGTGATTTCTGGAATTCCCGCGTCATTCGGCTGTATACCTTGTTCCAGCGTTCGAAGTGATACAATAAAGATTTCTCGCTGACATGTTGATTGACATGCCCGCCTTCCCTTAGGGGATTGATGTAGCTACGAGAAGAGAGGGTTGTTACTCAAATGGGCTTAAATTTAGTCTAATTACTCTTTGCTTTATTCTGGCCATCATTTTATGTAAAATCTTTTCCCGACTCTGCAGTGGGTTTATTCGCAAGTATCACCACGGTAGACGATTTAAATGGCGGATACTCTTGAGATTTACTCGGCTAGGGCCAGCAAAGCTGCTTGTGAGATCTCTGTCTGACGATTATGAGGGAAATTCCCTTTTGCTATGTCTGGACTTTACTTTCTTAAACAACAGTCGTTTTATTAGCACAACACATTTATATTCAACAGGATAACTTCATTACATTTAAAACGCGGCCTCTTTACCTCACGTCGACATTTTATATCTTTAGAACAACCTATCCGTACTGCCCTCCGAGAGCGCAGCAGTAAATTTACAGTTAAATACCGCTGATGGAGTAAAAATTTGGGAGATTACACGATCAAACTAATTGATAAGCATTACTACATGGGGTGAAAAGTCCCGGTACTAGCAATGAAAAAAATCTCTTTTTTGTCAAAAATCGATTTTATTCTTCAACATAATTTACTTCAAGACCGATACACTTATTCTAACGGTCCTCTAACTTTTGAATGCCTTCTAAATAGTACGATTTGACAAGGATTTCAAAATGCATGAGTTTCGCATTTGACATCTTCATTTGATGAAAATATCTTCCTCTGGAGCTATCTCTTCAAGTTAGAAAACAAATAATAGTCGCTGGGGGCCATATCTGGAGAATTCCGGGGATGGTGGAACAATTCGTATTTTAATTCATTCAATTTTACCATTGCGTTCACTGATGTGTGAGCCGGTGCATTGTCTTGGTGAAACAGCACTTTTTTTCGCCATGTGTGGTCTTTTTACTTGATTTCGTCCTTCAAGGGGTCTAACAATGCTGCATAATACTCTCCTGTGATTGTTGTTTCCTTTCTCAAGATAGTCGATGAATATTATGTCACGTACATCCCCAAAAATACTGGCCAAGACCTTTCCAACCGATTGTTGCGTCTTTGGTCGCTTTGGGCTACTTTCGCCAGATTCCAACTACTCTGCAGACTGCCTTTTTGACTTAGGTGTGTAGTAATTGATCCATGTTTCATCTATTGTTACGAATCGGTGGAAAACTCCGTTTGGATTACGCTTTAATAGCTCCAAAGCGCGCTCTGAATTATCGACAAGTTGCTGTTTTTGGTCGATTGTTAGAAAAAGCAGCACCCATCTCGCACAAAGCTTTTCCATATTTAAATGCTCATGTAAAATATGTCTCCCCGTTCTGTTGATATCTTTACGATGTCAGCTATCTCCCATTCTTTCACTTTGCGGTCATCGAAAACAACACGGTGGACTTTTTTGATGTTCTCTGTAGTTGTTGCCTCAATTGGACGTCCAGTACGTTGCATCATCATTGGTGTTCGTGCAACCGCTTTTAAACTCGCTAAACCATCGACAAATGGTTGATTTCGACGGAGGAGATATGCCGTAATGCTTTTCGAGCCATTTTTGGGTTTGGAACGTATTTTCTTTTCATCAAAAAGAAATGTTTAATTAACAAGCAAAATTCTTTCTGATTCATTGTTCACACAAAATCAAAGGTAGCGTCAGAACCACAACTAGTGAATAAATGGCCGACATGTCGTGAAACTTTGATTGATGTCTTTTGAAAGTCAGTACTAACAAAACTAAATATGGAAATACTTGATTTGATTGGGAATGCCATCTAGTGGCGAGTCCCGGGACTTTTCACCCCATGTCGTAGTTATTTGTTTCTGAGACTTTCAGTTTTGATAATTTAAAGCTATAGTATTGTGTTGGTAAACGTGTCTAATAAACGTGGAAGGAAAGAGATTGTGGTGTGTATTTCGACCTTAGCATTGCACGGTGTGCGCTCCCCTACGATCCTTTTCCTCTAAAGTTGGTTAGAACTCTTCTATTTGTAAACAACGTCATCAGAAAATTGCAGTATTAGGTTTTTCAAAACGCTAAAGTACGCTACGTTCATTCAAGACCTTGAAATATGTATGAAACATTACTTCCTGCTCTCATATTTGTACACATAGTTAAAGACTCCATTGCCTTACACATCTGCACAAAAATTGAGCCCCATTTTCTAACATTATTTTTAAGAAAAAAACAAAAAAAACTGCAATTTTCGCCTGTAGCTAGGTTTGATTCCTTTGTCCATAAAAAAAAATGCCTCTATTAGTAATAATGGAAGAAAGAAAATATTAAGACGTAGAAAAAAGTTCCAGATATTCTTTTAAATATGTTCTGTCTCTTAATGTTCTTTTAACAGACGCAGGACTCAACTAAAGCTGGAATCACGATAACAGTTTTTGATTTTAAAAAAAGCACTTTTAGCATTCTCGGGGTTAAATCTCTTCCATGAACTCCCAAGAAAAATTGAATTTTCTTTTTCCTGCAGCAAACTGACACAAAAACTCAAAGTGTTTTCTTTCAAGTTGTAGAGAATTTAAATTTTTTTTCACTCTAACTTCATACATGGAAACACCATCGGAATATATTTTTACTTATCTCTCGGATGGAAAATTTTTGACAATAACTTGTGGTGGGACTTTTTCTATTTCAGTTGTTCCGATATCCCCTATTCCACAGTCGAATGACTATGTGGGAAAGAATGAAGTTTATGTGGGCAGAAAAAATTTATTAAACAGCAGTAAATATTTGCATAGTAGATAGAGACTGAAACTTGCTGTACGACATAAACAAATTTTGAAGAAAATATGTAATTTTAATTTTTGTTAATTCTATTTAAATATTATTTTCTAAATTTCTCTACACTTCTTCAACTTCTGTTTTAACTTATAAATTAGGCCGGATTCCGGCGTTAGGGCAGTATGACTCCTTCTCATGCACCAAGTTCATTGTGCAGAACTTCACGGGGGGGGCAGATAATGGCGGGTGTAATTGCAACTCTCTCGATTGAATTTTAATCTTTTAAAAAATAAATAATAAAAAATAAGACTAAATAAAAAATAAGAAAATAAAAATAAATAAATAAAAATAATAATAATAATAAAAATAATAAAAATAATAATAATAATAAAAATAATAATAATAATAAAAATAATAATAAATAAAAATAAATAAAAAATAAGACTAAATAAAAAATAAGACGCTTATGGAAACATAACTTAAGGTAAAAAATACTTGTTTAACTAACCTTTCTATTAATTTTTTTTAAAGTAAACCCTCTATTAAACTTTCTTTGGTCGCAGGAATTCGAGGAACCTATTACCTTTCACCTATTTATTTCTAATAAAATTTTCGCTGTCAAATGGATTCAGGCAAGCTCCCAAAAAGTAAAGATGTTTTCAGAAGTGGAGGGTATTTTTTACCCACGCACTTCTACACAGCCTGTTGTCGTTTCCGAGTTGTATCCTCTTAGGGAGTTGTCGTAGCACTGTTCGTTACGTCGGTTGACCCTACCTCCGCATGATTCTGGCCAGTAACTGGACATTGTCCAGGCTAAGCGGGACCTGGGTTGGTGACCTAGTCTAACGTCGATTGGAGTTAGCACTAACGGGCTACAATGACACTAAATTAACTTGATTCTGCCTGACGATCATGTGTGCGGGACTGCCCGCAGTGACTTGCATTTTCAGCCAAATCTTGCCGTACGTCTTCGGATGGGTCGGCTTAACTTTTGGATTAAAAATAAATTATATCTCAAAATAAATTATATCTTTTAGTCTAATTATCTATAATTAGATTAAAAATAAATTATATCTCTAATAATTATATCTTTTTTGTTAGAAAAGCTAGATAACGTATACATTAAGATATGACAAATGTTCTAATAGAGTCACTAACGACATCCAATTGGCTGGACATGGACTTTATTACACAGGATATCTTGACATAAAATGAACATATACAACGGACGATCACATATTTTAAGGATACATACAGTTATTACAGAGTTACAGGTACATTCGATTACATTGTTAACACCAACTGTTAGACATATGCGCGTTTTCCTTAAAGAAAGAGAAACTGTCACATGACACACCAGATGGCACCACTTGTTCAGAATTCAAATTATTTCATTGTTGTTCGATGTCGTGTGTTGTCTTGTGTCGTGCTTAAGATATTAATGTAAAAGACGCATATTAAAACTTAAACTTATATTATTTAGCCTCAGCTATTTATTATCAAAAATATAATTCTCTACAACTTCATTGCTCTGCTGTGACGATAGCGCTGACGTGCTACATAGAATAAGGTAAGCTTATTTTTACCTTACTTTTGATTCGCGAGCGATTTATCCAACACCAACTACTTTGACATTTACACTTACACTCATTTTCTCGTCCGGGACTTTCATTTCTCCCTGCATTCTGTTGAGTTCTATTATCAGTACTCGGGGAAGAAAGTTTAGGGTCAGCGGACACAAAAATTATATTTGTTACACAGGGGAGATTTTGGGGAAAACTGCATAGGGTAGATTTTCTTAAGACTAGGTCAGCGTAACTCGTTAGGTCTGCAGTTTATGAGGAATTCACAGGCGATGAATTCTTCATAAATTATATTCATCGAGATAACTTTATTTTGGCAAAATATTGAAATTTTTTGTAGAAAAACTAGTTATAAGCCCATCAAAATGATGAATAATAAATTAAAATTAAATAACATGTTGGAAAATTTTTTCGTTAAATTTCGCGCATCATTTATTCCACGAGTGTGGAATCAAACTTAAAAAATTCTGCAGTTTCTAATTCACTAATATTTCTTTATATACCACAATTTTGTTTAAATCTTCTCAGTCTTTTACCAAATTTCTCTGTTCCACGCCGCAGATTTGATTATCAAATCGGCAGATCGCCGTACTCTGGACATTGCCACAAAAAGTTGACTGCGACTATAAACAAGATCGGACAAATATATGCCAACTTTTTCTAATGTTTGTCCTTGTGACATTTTGATGGTCTTGACAATCATGGACGATATTAGCACTCATAGGCGAAATCCTATGAATAACTCCTATCTGGTTAATTTTTCTCCTGCAATTACATTCTTGGGTCATATTTTGATCGTTTAAAATAGAGTATTTCAAATATTAGAGCTGATAGGCATATTAAAACTATAATTAAATTATTTTATAGTACGTGAGTATGATTAAAATAATTTACGCGAGTTAAAATTATTTTGACCTTCGAATTATTTTGTATAGCATATATATATATATATATATTGTTTCAGAGATCAACCTCCGATCACAAAATAATAGAAATACATCTTATTCTGGAAAAATATAGTGCTGAAATACGGCATTCTTTTGGTATTAACAAAATTTATTGGTGATACAAAATTAACGATAAGTTGCCAGTTATTAAACCCGACCCACTCTCAAACTAAATGAAAGATCGAGTAAGTTGGGACGCATGCGCAGTCATAAAATTGAGCAGCAGCGTTAGTTTTCTAACTATATAATTACAAGATTAAAAAAAAAACTTTTTATATACCACGTTTTTAAATTTTCTGTTGAATCATATAAGATTGACAATTCTCTCTTAATTGCACAAACCTTCTCTTAATTATTCTTTTTCACTTTCTTTTATTTAATTTTAATCACATTTTAGTCATTTACCCAATCCACAGACTTTATAAACTTTAATTTTTATATTTTTTTAAAAATTTTTCGCACAATATTTTTGTAAAAAAAACTAAATTCATATGTATTCTATTTTCAAAATCGTCTGTGGAGGTGCCGGTATATAATATTTTAACTTAAAATAAAAGTTCAAGACAGTTATTCACAGAAGTTTACTGGTTTCTAAAACATCTAGCATCTACCACATATCTCCACTCTCGTGGGCTGTTTACAGTGTATATCGGTCAATACAGGAGGCTTGTTGTTTAATACATTACAGTTTATTGATGAAACCTGTTCACAATTACTGGTATATAATAAAAAGATTGAACACTAGCAATATTGCAATAACAACTACTATTGCGCTTACAATTAAAAACCTAAAATAAATAATATACTACTGATACTAATAACAATAAAAATATTACGACTCGTTCAGCTTAACTGGAAGCACAAGAGTTCTGTGAGGCGATTTTGGTGGGCAGCTTAATCAGAACTTAGATGTAGCATGGTGAGTCAAGCGCTGGAACTCGGGAACACTCTTCAGTTGCTGAAGTTGAAGCATCTGGTGCTACGGCAAATGATGACAACTACTAGAAATATTCTGTATCCTGAGCACATGAAGGGTTCGACGGGAACACTATGTTGAGAGCGTGCAACCAGGCGGATCGCTGCTTCGTCGAGTCGAGTCGAGCTCAACTATGAAGTGTGGTGAGCGACTTCTTGTGGGCCATGCCCTCGGGAGCCTTTCTTGTTATCGATTGGGCAGGAAATAACAACTAATGGCCATAAGGTGGAGACAGAAAGAGAAAAGTGATTGGGTGCCTCTGGGATCCATGAGCTTAAACAAAACTAGTATGACAGAAAATTTTCTGCCATACTGCTAGGAGAGAGTTTACGGATAGCATCTAGGGAGAAAGTTTAAGTATTTTAAGAGATAGAATATTTTTTTATCGTAGCCAAAGCTACGTATTAATTTTATATAATTTTTAAATTTTGTTTTACCGTGCAAGCACGTATTTATTTTTTATTTTTTATTTATTTATTTTTTTTTATTTTATTTTTTTGTGAAAGAGGAAGGACTTTAACGAACAAGAACAGCACGAGGCCGTTTCTTGTTCTCAGCGGCGGCTGGGTCATAGTCGAAGTTTTCCAAAAGTAGTTCATTGTCGATGCTTAGAAAGAAGTTTGATGCTAGTTTTTTTTAGATAATTTGGAATAGTGGGCAGATTTAATTCTTTTTGCAGATCAACGTTCCTAATATACCAGGGAGCATCAACAATTTGTCTTATAGTTGTGTTTTGACATACTGTGAGGTGATTTATAGTGGAAACTGCTGCGTATGACCAAGCCGGAGCTGCATAAGTTAAAAGCGGTCTTAGGAAGGATTTGTAGATGAGCAATTTATTATTAATGCTTAATTTGCTATTTCGAGCTATTAAGGGGTAGAGTGAACGTCTGGCTGCTCGAAATTTAATTCTACTCTGAGTGATGTGATGTTGGAAAGTGAGTCTTTTATCAAGATGGGATGTCGAGTCGAGTCGAGTGAGGTCCGTTTATATACTACTCCGGGGTAAGCTCGCACATGCACAGGCGATCACGCTAGGAATTTGCATGGAAATCTATATAATAATTCCCTCTTCTTCGCGTGACCGCCACATTTCAAACGCCGTTACGCAAAAGTGCAAGCATTGAATTCGATCGAAGTACCACCTTGCGGATTTTTTCGGCTAAAAGTATCAAAAGAATGCATTGTCATCGTGTTCTGAGCTATTCTAAAAGTTTCAAATGTCTAGCTAGTCGGGAAGTTAGCTAAAAATCAATTTCAAGGTTTGTACTGGACAAATACACACACAAATAAACAAACAATAAAGCGTGTTAATAAAAACATGGTAATAAATAAGTTCACCTTTTCAATCCATTCCTGTTGCTCTTCATGCAAAGGTCAGAACTAAGCATTTATTACGCAATAAGTTTAAGATGTAACTTTACCGTTCTCAACAAAGAACTATTTTTTTAATTTTTGAGTGACTCACCTTCCAGAATAGGCATTTTCCTGTCCTTTCTCCCACTTTAGAAACTAAATTAAGAGTTAAATTTCTTGATAATGAAATTCTTTTTCAAAAATTAAGAAATATTGCCTAATAAAAATTCCTCTTTCAGCCGACGGATCTGAGTAATCAAATGAGTGAGAAACCGTCTTTTGTTTAAACTTGAACATTCTGAACTATTAAGAAACAAATAACCTGCTCCATATCTATTTTAACGAAACGTAATTTCACCTGTCTCTCTTTGTTGCATGGATAGCATAGAAATAGGTGTTCAATAACAAGTAAGCAAACCTTACAAATTTTGTACACTGCTAGGCACCCAAATTGCAACACCAAGAAAGACAAGAGATATCACAACAAAATTTATTTTGTAGATAACATGTTGACCAAGTATCAAACGATTAAATTTATAGACTTCTATGAAGTGTGGTTCCTGCCAAAATCAGTAGCCAGAGTAGCCGCCATTGTTGGAGATCACCGCTGCCACAGGCCTCGGCATTGATTCAAAGAGACTTTGGATGAGTTCTTGGGGTACAGCAGACCAAGCAGCTTCCACACGTTGCCAAAGTTGATCTGCTGTGGCAGCTGGGGATGGAATCTGGGTCAATCGTAGAGCAACCATGGACCACATGTTTTCTATCGGTGAAAGATCCGGAGAGCGAGGCGGCCAGGGAAGCAATTCAATCTGGCGATTGACGAAGAACCGTTGGACAATGCGTGCCACGTGTGGTCGCGCACTATCCTGTTGAAATATGGCTGTGGGCAAGCCCTGGAGGTAAGGAAGGACAACTGGCTCCAACACCTGAGATGTAGCGCTGGCTGTTTAAAGTACCGGCAATGCGTACTAGAGGTGTGCGAGAGTGATATCCAATACCGCCCCATACCATAATACCCGGTGCAGGACCAGTGTGGCGGTGCATAACGCAGCTGTTCAGCATCCTCTCTTCACGGTGTCTCCAGACTCGAATGCGACCATCGTGGTGTTGCAGACAGAAGCGTGACTCGTCAGTAAAGACAATTTCATTCCATTCTGCCGTCCACATCCTTCTGTCATCGCACCATTGGCGGAGACGTCTGTGGTTCTGCGTCAAGGGTAGACAAAGCAATGGACGTCTTGCGGACAGACCACTCTGCTGTAAACGGCGTCGAATGGTACGCGCAGACACTGGATGATGCGTTACAGACTGCATGTGCTGTGCTATGGTTCGTGATGTGACAGAGCGATCCGTCACTGCCATGCGCACAATTTGCCTGTCATCACGTGAAGTGGTGCACTGAGGTGGATGCGATCGAACACGCCGGTCCGTCGTACCCTCCTGCATCCAACGATCACATATCCGCATTACAGTTGTTTGGTTTCGTCCAACACGACTACCGATTTCCCTGAAAGATAATCCACAATCTCGGTAGGCCACTATCCTTCCTCTGTCGAACTCGGATAGTTGATCAAAAGATGATCGCTGTTTTCGACAAGGCATAATTGATCGTTTTTTGAAAAAAACCACAAGAAAAACACAATTGCCGAACTTGAAATCGTCGAAATCTCCAAGCCTTAAATAGCGCTTTGAAGTGGTGCCACAGGCGCGCGTGATGTGCGTCTGCGCTGAAATTCTAATCATTTGCATATCTCATCTCCGCTAATGCATGTTGTAAATTTCATGTTATTTGCATGTTTCCTTCAGTGTGTTGCATTTACAGTGGCCAGCAGTGTATTACAGAGATACCTTTTATTTTATGGATATTTTGCAGATTGTATTGAAAAATATACTATAACAGCGGAAAGTCCTTTTAAGTTATAAGGACTTAATTTCTTATACCATGGTCATTCATACTTTCTCTATCATTCTAAATATCTAAATGAACTATGGCAAGCGATTAAACAGTAAGATTGGGTATTCGAATCACATAATGACCGGGTGATTTGGTAATTGAGCCTTACAAAGTACAGTCAAACCTCCTTTATCCGGCCCTTGTACATCCGGATCAGATTTGTAGATATTATTTTCATTTAATGTTCACATTAGATAATAATTTTTAACTATGATAGCAAGAACGTAATTACAAGTACGCCAAATATTCGCTTTTTAGTTCGATTCAATGTACACTTCCTGCATATATTGCACAATAAATTATGATGACAAAATGCTTTTTGTTGAGTTTAAGAAAGCTTTACTAGACTTACCAATTCTTTGTTCAGAAATGATCTGAAAAGTTATTTTTATATTTTTTAATGTCTTGTAAACAATACTATGTAATTTTGTCACAAAACACAGTTTTTTATCATAATAAACGGTCTGATTAGTTAGGATTTTGTTTTGCTTATTACCCATATGACCCGGATTATCCGGATTGTCTATGGTCCCAGTTAGTCTGGTTAAACGAGGTTTTACTGTAGTTACAATAATTTGCCAAGATCCTAAGGCAATTATTCTACTAAGAGCCAAGCTTTTTACATTTTATGGCACGTCCTAATACGAGTCAATAACGACATCCGGCTGGCTGGACATGGACTTTATTACACAGGACATCTTGACATAAAATAAATATATAAAACGGACGATCACATATTTTAAGAACACACACAGTCATCACAGAGTTGCAGGAAAACTCTATTACATTGTTGACACCAACTACTTCGATACTTTCACCTACACTCATTATCTCGTCCGTGACTCTTCTTCCTCCCTGCATTCCGATGAGTCTATTTTCAGTACTCGAGGAAGAAAGGTAGGATCAGTGGGGACAAAAACTATATTCGTTGCAGTTTTTTTTCGGGTTTTGTAACAATAGTTTTCTCTTCGTTTTACTCAAAATATTAGATTAAAAACTGCCTAATTCTGGTAAGAAGATAAGGTTTGAGTAACTTATTAAGTACGATTTAGTTGGTGAGTGAGTTTTTACTGATATGTTACTTCGAAAGTGATTGCATTAAATTTTCAAGCTTAATATTTTAACTTTAGGATGTATTTTTTCCCTGCCAGTAAGCATATCATATACATTAATATAGTTCTGTAGCGATATTTTAAAAAAGTATATAAGTTCAAACTATATAAAAGTTCTCCAACTCAAAAATATTTTCTTGCTATGAAAAATTATCGTTCAGCTCTTTATTTTTGCCAGACGAAATAAAATTTTCGGTAATTTTCTTAACTAACTTTTGCAATCTAATATTTATAACTACAAAATTTGAAAATATCAAGTCTTCGGACTCTTTTACAAATTATAAACACTTTTTATGAAACTCGAATTTTAAGAATTTAAAAGATGCAAATTATATATCCTTTATCCAACTCGAAAAAAAGTCTTCCATATGGTAAAGATATGTTTTCTGCCCACCATTTCTACAAAGATTCTGTTTGGAAATAAAAACATTCTCGAGGACAAAACTTTCATGATTTCGGAGAAAACTTATTTCGTTATCTTAAAGCCGAGCGACACCCGAATTTTTTCCTTTCTACTCAACAAAAGAATTTAGAATTTTTTTATAGCTTTTTACAGGGGAAAAAAATTCTTCATAACATACTTTTTATTTATCTTTAGGTGATTTTACTTGAGGTGAATATTCGAGGGTTTGTTTTTTTATTTATTTCTATCTCTGCTTATTCCAACCCTGAGATATTTTAACTTTTCTTCCCTGAAATTCTTGCAAGTATTATAACACACGATACTTGCACACTTGTATAGAAGAAATAAAGAAATGTTGTTTTCTTTGGGTAAACGAAACTGAACCTGTTACAGAGGAGAGAGATGCATTGATTCCACGTTTCCTGTGAAGGCAAACCAGCTGAAAATACGATGAGTATACACGATGTGAGTAGCTCTGAAATATTGTAAAATGAACTTCTTTGTCTTGGTAGCATTTATTAAGAAACTACCGTATGTAGTGAACAAATATTTTGTTCAAATGGGATATTTTCTCTCTTGTGGGCTTAATTTTTTAAACTTGATTGTTGCAGTTTTGCCTACAATAATATAAAAAAGAAGAAAATGCAAAGAATTTTTGTAATCAATCTTATCGATAAATTAATTATCCTGCTATTTTTTTACGTTCATGCCTTAAATATAATATTTGGTTTCAAAATACTACAATTGAGTAGCGCAATACCAAAACCAGCTGTATCCATCTCAAACGATTTTGAGTTAATTAACAAAAACTGTTAGTTATGTTGCAATAATAAACCATTGTGTGGTTTTTGATGTCAAAAAACGTATTAAAGTCTTGTTGCCTAGTAATAATCTGTATAATAGGGGAATCATAGACAATTATATTTAAGTAAATAAAATTCATATAACTTGTTTTGCACCTGTTGGTTGGAAATAACTGTTTTTGGAAATAAACTGTCTGCCATTTTGAACCTTCTACTGGAATTTCAATAATCATTTCCAAGTCATTATCTAAGTCACTGTTTACAGTACAGTATTATTTGAGCTTGGGCCACTCGAATCTGGATCCATACTAAGGTAGAAAATTAACGAAAACTGAAAAAGGAATAAGGAGAAAAGCATGCAGTAAGTTATACACTATAGAACAACAAGCTAATAAACATGTGGAGAAACATACTTCTATTTTGTAACTATAAAACTTAATATGTTGATTATAATGGTAGACAACACAACGCTATTAAATTTCTGCAGTATTTACATTAAGCTAAAACTAATATTACTATATTAAACACTCCGCTATTGAAACTAAACTACGTTTAATAGGTTAGAGGGATTAAACTGGTTTTGCTACTGCATTGAGAAGGCAGCCATTATTGTTTGTGGGATGTATCTTATTTTGGAACAGTGATTTGGGATATATCATTATTCTTCCTTTATTTTCAATGGTATTGAGTTTATGTTTGAACTGTTTCTCAACTTGAACATGTAGCATATTAATAGAAGTATCCATAGGAACTAAAATCTCAGTTTTTGATTTTTATGGATATAACTGGTTGTCGCATTGGGAAACTCAATTGCTTTTTAAAGATTCCCTACAATAGCTTAGGTGGCACACGTGGATTATGCTTAAGTACTAAAATTTAAGGTTAAGAACACCAAAGATTTCACTAATATTAAGGAATGTCAAATAATGCAATAAAATATTTCAATCCATTTGGTTAATCAGTATGCAAGAATCCGATTTAATTATTTCTCATTATTTCACGAAGTAACTTATTTTTTTCGTTTGATAATGCCTTATGGCCTGTTCACATAGGAGTCCGTTAAAGTATTGAAATATATTTAACCAATGACAAACCTCCAAACGATTAGCAACGAAATTTTTAACGCCTATGATTGGTTTATTTTCGTCTCAACGTCATCTTTCCTTTAACGCTACACAACGGACTCCTATGTGAACAGGCCCTTAGAGTGCAGAATTTCGGATTGGTTTGCGCCATTCAAATTACTTGAGCCTTTTCCCATCTTTTTTTCTCCGTTTAGGGCCATGTAACCTAATAAATGCCCTTTTTCTGAAAAAAGAATTATACCTCAAATAAAAGATTCCTATTTCAGTTCACAAATAGGATCAATGAAGTGACATCTTTTGACTTAATTTATAAGGAATAACTACAAGGAAAACCTTTCCTATAGGTCCCTTTTAACTAGATTTTACTTATTCCGTTTCAGTTATATCAGGTCACCATAATCAAAAGATTGACATATTTAGTCTTTTACAATAAAAATCAACAAAATTTACGACCTCAATTTTAATACAACCTTGCAAACCCGTAACATAAGGATGTTCTACGTTCTTTCCTTGAACTGAGCAATAAATTTCTTAACCACAAGAGTTACAGCACATTACAACCTAACGAAACAGTTCCAAATTATGAGGTTTCTAATAGAAACAATCACGCTCCCGGTTTTATTTTCTGCGCCTTTAATCTAATGTTTGTTTTTCGAAGCTGAACGAATATATTGACTGACACAAATTAATTAGAGACAGCGATATGCATTGTAAGATGGTACATTATAAGTTTCAATTTCCGATATTGAATTTCAAGAAAATGTATTAATAAAATGAATTTCATATGCATTAATTAAATGAATTTCATACGCACAGAAGCGTTTCTTCTACCCAAACAGTCAAATGGCTTATAATTAAGTTTTGACAACTGTATCAATGCAACGCACGAAATTTAACGTATTTAGATTAAAATATCGAGAGGAATAGAGTAGGAATGCATGCACATCACTGGTATCCATTTTACAAAATTGATGAGCAATAAACAAAGTATGTTTTGGAAACGTATTAATGAAATTTGAAAGCATCAGGTATATGACCATCTACGTGATGACTTCATTTATCAAAACTCTTGCATCACATTTAATTCTTTAAAGATTTAGAACATACAAAAAGACAGGCCTCAAAGTTCAGTCAAGGCTAATATTTGAAATCGAAAATCGCCAATTTTTTTCTATCGGGAAAAAAATCTTTCAAAAAGGGTTGGTTGGTTGGTTTGTTGAAGTTTAATATCGCAAGGTCCAGATAGGACATGCTGATGTCCTATCACAATGCCAAACACAACATAAGAACAATACCACAATGCATATAGAAAATTCATAAGTAACCATAACAAATAACAACGGTATAAAATGTGACAAGAACGAAGAGGGTAAAAACAGTATTATATAAAAAGGTGACAAAAATGAGAATATGCTTAAGATGACAAAAAAGTATAAAATATGATAAAAACAGTGATAAGAAGTCATACTTAAAAGGTGAAAAAACAGGCAAGTATAAAGGTTTCATAAAAATAGTCACGGCACCCGATGTTCTAAACCACATAAGGAGTCATAAGGATACTGGTTGTTTGGTTCCGATTTTTGGCACAAGATCCAAAAGGAACGAACTTCAAACACAAGGCAACAGCAAATCCAAAACGCACATATAAATTTTACATATGGAGGTAACAAATAAAAAAACCGGTATTAAAGATGATAAAAATGTACAAAGCAAACGCAGGCATATATAAGTTTATAAAAACAGTCAAGTAGTTGATAAAAGGAGTCATATATAAAAGTTGTGCACAAATAACAGACCTATTAGGTCTATAATCGAGGAAAAAGCCATGCATCATTGGGAAAAAATAGACTTCCGGATTGCTTCACTTTGAGATAGTGTTTCTCTGACTACATAGCGGAAATTTAAATCACGGCATGGACTAGTGCAGAAAGTGCTTAGTTCAAAAAGAATTTAAATTTAAATTTCGATGCTGAATTTTTGCCGCCTCCTCGGAATCTATTAGATTTAACTGATTACTGTGTCTGTATCAACCTTTTCAATAGGGTACTTAAGGGTGATACTAGCGAAGACGTTTTAAACCATTTGTTCTTCGAAATAGTCGATTCACGATTCCCCGAATAGAACTGGCTTCGAGTGTTTACTGACAGCTCAAAATATGAAGACAATATCAATATAGGTGAAGGGTCTACTGTGACCTTTTTTTCATTTCATGCTCTTGTAGGAACCCTTAAAACTGAGTTTGATGGAGAGATTATAGCAATTCGTATTGCACTGGACAAACTTTTATGCCGGATGAACGATTTCTCCAGAGTGGTCATCTTTAGCGACTCTAGGGCAGCTCTTCAATCTATCGGCTCCTGCGGTGTCCCCAAGTCATCTGAAGTATATAGGTGGCAATTACTATTGGACAAACTCCACAATAACTGTAGGGAAATTGGCCTTCAGTGGATACCAGGCTACTGCGGCATCCGAAGCAACGAGCTGGCCGACGCCCTGGTAAAAAGAGGCATCTGTACCACAAACTTCCAATAATGAGGTCTGTTACAACTCGCTAAATTTGCTTGTAAGAGAGACTTTCAGGAACGCCCTCTAACAAGAACTGTTGTCGAGGAGTTTAAATAAGATATAGTGGAGCAAAATTGCTTAAGTCCCAGAATGGCCAAGGCAAAAAGCAGTCGCCTTGTTTCGACTAGTGATAGGCCATGATTGCCTATTGAAACATCTCTTAGGCAAATTCTCCACACAAATATCGTTTCAGAACCCTTTTGCAAGCCCTGTAATCGACGCGAGGACATGGACTTTACCCATATACTGTCTTGTCCCACTCTACCTCCAGCTCCAGTGTGGGAGAGATAGCTAGGAGACGTTTGGGTTCACGGATGTTTTAGTTCGCTTTTGTTTGTTTGTTTTATATATATAATCTTGTAACCCACCATTAGAAATTATATATATATATATATATATATATATATATATATATATAATATATATATATATATATATATATATATATATATAATATAAGGCAGGGTTTCTCAAACTTATTTGACATACCGCTCCCTTTTCAGAGAAAAAATTACTCACCGCCCCCCTGGAAATTTACCATTCTATGCGAGTAAACAGATACAAAAACAAATTTTCGGCCTTTTATGTATTTGATTTTCTACCTATATGGAACATATGTTGCTGTAAATAGACACCTTCAAGCCTGAAATTATAAAATTATTCATCAAAATCAACCATAGTTACATTCGCATTACACACCAAAAACTAAGATGGTGAAGGACAATAGTCGTTTGATAAAAATTACAAATAACAGTAAAACTAATGTGAAGGAGGAACTTGGTGCATAGCAATCAATTTATGTATATTCGGCTCTATTTTAGTCAGAAGCATTCTTAAATCACCGCGATTAGTAATTTGCAGTCGGTTTTTGTTTTTAGTTAACATATTTGTGACCGCACTGAACTCACGTTCCACTAAATATGATGAAGGAAACGATATTAAGAATTTTTGTACCACAGCCCATAATCCAGGGTAAAGTGTTGGCATCTCTTTTTGCAGCCAGAACTGTTGATAGCTATGTTTAAATTTAAATTTTAATTCTTCATTTGTTGATACTTCTATTAGTTCTTTTTGTAATTTTACAGATTCCTCTGAGTTTGATCCTGAAAAAGGATCCAAAACACAATCGGGTATGTTCATTTTAATAATATCTGCAAACCGTTGGTTCAAGTCAGAATGGAGAGACTCCAAGTGCTGACAATATATAAGCATGTCTTCATCATGTTTTTTTACTGCTGATAAATATGGAAATTGGCGTAATTCCCCTCTTCCTAAATTTTTTTTGTACAGTAGAAGTTTTGCCACAAAAGCGGAAATCACAGTTTTTGTTTTTATTAAATTCAGCTCATCGCCTTGGAGTTTTTGATTTGCGTCATTGGATTCACTAAACAAGTCTGTCAAATAGGCTATGTCATTTTTGGAATCGATTAGGTTGACTCGTAATCGATCTCGTATCATCTTTGTTTTCTAAGAACTCAAGCACTGAATCAAATACTTTATAAAATCGATCCAAACAGGCACCTTTTGACAGCCAACGAACTTCCTTATGAAGCAGCAAACAATTGAATTCTTCATCGTTTTCAGTGCAAAGTTGTCCAAGCAATCTATCATTCAATGCGTTGCATCTGATTTTGTTGACTGCTTGAACGACATGCTGCAATGACCTATATGCAGGCGTTCATTCAGAATTTTGCAACTAAATGTTGCCGATGAGTGACGCAGTGCACAGCAAATACGTTCGGAACCGCTCTTTTTAAATATGCAAGAAAACCCCTGTAGCGTCCTCTCATAGATGAAGTACCATTAGTAGCAACTGATAAGATATTTCTGAGGGGGATTTCTTTTTCTTTGAAAAACTCTTCCAATGCATGAGATATTGATTCCCCCTTGTCATCAGTTTGCAAATTTTTTGCAAATAATAATTCTTGGCATATTTTTTCTTCTTGTGGGAATCGCACGTATGCTAACAGTAAGGCCTCATTTCCTGGCAAAGGTGACTCATCAAGTTGAATTGAGAACTGGGGTGTTTTTAAATACTCACAAAATGAGTCTTCAACATCTTGGGCAATTTCATTAATTCTCCTTTGGACTGTAGTATTGCTCAATTGAATTTTGTTTGTGATTTCAGAAGCTGGCTTGTGTAGCATAGTGCGTATTACTACAGTTATAGCCGGTAGAATAAGTTCTTCCACAATAGTATGCGGTTTTCCTGATTTAGCAATCATTAGAAAAATATTATAAGAAGCATGCAACCCATTGTCACAACCTTTGGATTCTACTGAGAAGAGTTTTGCTAATGTCGGTTTTCTCAAAATATTTTCTTTCATTGCTTTAAAATAAGATAAGGTATTATCTTTCTTGTCAGCATGTACTTTTGTCAAATGTTCTAGTAATCTTTATGGCTTCATCGCTTCATTTCATAAAACTTTTTGGCAAATAAGGCACATGGGTAATCTGTTGTTTGCAGGCGACGACAGCTGGCGTTGTCGTCCTGGAAGTAACATGGATCCAACCCGTAAAACTGCCACATCGTAGGAAGCACACTATCATCCAAGATAGTGCAGTAGGCGTAAGCGTTGATCTTACCGTGAATTGGGACCAACGGTCCCAGTCCATACCAGGAGAAACACCCCCAGACCATAATTCCCCCTTCGCTGAACTTTACTGTGGGCACAATGCATTCTGATAGGAGGCGTTCTCCAG